>PVIW01001008.1:0-57500 GCA_004026585.1 Noctilio leporinus | reverse complement strand
CATGACATCTTGGAATTTGTTTATTAAAAGCTAACTAGCCATTCTTTGCTTTCGACATCATTGTCTTAAAAATGTAACGAACAGAGGTTTCTTTGGAAGAGAGGAAATGGAGGAAAGTAGAAAAAGAGGCCCAAATTCATACTGTTTGGATGACTGGGTAGTATTCATTAATCGTGCATTATAGAAGCAATTTTTAATAAACTTGTAAGTGATCAAAACGTGTCAGAGGAACGGATCACTGACAATCACACTACTGTCTCCTACTGGAATGTGAGCCGGTCCCAGACTGAAAAGCTAGAAACTGCCTAAGAAATTAGGACAGCAATATGACATTAACATTTAAGCCACATGAGGTATTTTAATTTGCACACATTTATAGGACACACTCGTTTGTTAAAAGAAAACAGAAAAAGGTTTATGGAACTGATATTCCAGAAAAAAAGAAAAACTTCATGCTGTTTTATCTCATGATCGCAGTTTGAGAAGAGTGTCTGTTTTAACCTGCACATTTACCCTAAATGTCAAATACATATTGGCTTAGGAGAGAAAAATTAATTACAATGTGGGAGGAGATAGATCTATTATTATGCTGAAATCCTTAAATAATAATATGAGGTAATAAACATTCTTCATCAGTGTTTAATAAATATATGTAGTATACAAATAATGCCAGTATATTTTGAGATAATTATATTCTCAAACTCATTTGAACAAAAGTCAAGAATAATTTTTTTTCTGAATACAGTGGGGAAATATTAAAGTAAAATACATATTTTAAAATGCAACAGAGAAAAGACAAGTGGCTTTAGAAAAGGATTCATAATCCCCGTTTGCATTTTATAGTTCATGTTATGTTAACTGAGTCCTCAAAAGTATGACAACAATATATATATTTTTAAAGACTTTTATTTATTATTTTTAGCCAGAGGGAAAGGGAGAGAGGGAGAGAAACATCAATGTATGGTTGCCTTTCACCGGCCTCCAGCTATGGACCTGGCTGGAGACCTGGCTTGCAACCTCATTATGTTGCCCTGACTGAGGAATCGAACCAGTGACTTCTGGGTTCACAGGCTGGTTCCTTATCCACTGTGCCACCAGCCAGGGCAACAATGATATATTAAATGTGCTTATGCTTGTGTTAAAAAAAATCATTAGTCCGTATACTGAAATGCAGCACTTTCATTTGCAAGTTCTATGCGAAATACCCTAAAACAAAGAGGAAAGGGCTTTTATTAAAACCTGCATGTAGTGTTATTGATGAGCAGTAATAGCATGGGCCTGCTTACATTTCTGGCAAGCAGCAACCATATTCTACAAACCACTGATGGGCTAAACAAGCTATTAATGACAGTTGCTTTTCAACACTTGAAATGGTCAGACTGTGCTGCCTGACCACAAGGACAAGTGGGTCATCACTCTCAAATGTTATACAATATAAGAAACATAAATAAGACCTCTGTGGGGAGAAAAACCCACAGGTATGGCTCCAGCATTCTTTTGTTATTCAACTATTAATAGAAAGCAAATCCCACTTAAAGTTGTAAACACTTGTAAATCCTTTTTACTAAAAGATTTATCATCAATTATTTAATTTATCATTAATAATTTAATTTCACACCTAAGGCTAAACAAGGTATTCTTGGTCCAGGTCCAGCCTCACCCCATGAATATACAACTTAACATCCAGAACCGAAATAAAGAAAGTGATTGTCCCGTTACTCTTCTAGAGCAAAGCGACGAACTTCTGCCCCTATATAAACCTATGGAGTGTCCATCTCTCTGGGTCTATAAATGTCCATCCAATTCTTCATAGGCTGCAGAGTCATACTCAATGAGTACATGAGGGAAACATCTAGATCTTTCATCAGAAGCAGAAGGCATTCCTTGGATACTTGTTCAAGTCAATACCTTCTGATGTACCTTTCTTCCTGCCGGCCCAGCAGAACAGCCTTGCATGCAAGTTTGCCAAATGCAGAATCTCAAGCCCTCCCCCAGACCCAATAATCAGAACCTGTGTTTAAACAATATACTCAGGTGACTCAAGTGCACATTGAAGATAAAGGAGCAGTGACCAGAATCACCATATCCCTCTAACCCCAACCCACCTCCAATTATTTTACTTCCCAGAAGAGAGCAAGGGAAGCTTTAGAAACATCATACTGATTCAGGGTAAGTGCCCTCATCCCCTGCCCAAGGAGACGTGCCACGGCAGTCCTTCTTTGAAGCCAGAAACAATCCAAAAAACTATTTTGACCTAAACGTGACAATATTTTACATAGATCTAATATATTCTAATCTCAAGCCCTCTCCCAAGAAGAAAGGAGAGCATTATTTTATAGAATGCCAACAGTAAGAGTTGTACTGTGATCAAATGGCAAGGCTCTACCTATCTCCTGTATGTTTTCATGATTTCAAAAATAAAAATGCATGTTAATATCACCACTCTTCCTTGACTGCATTAAAAACATTCTAAAAGTAAACATTTTAATCCCTATTCAATAGTTCAATAAGTGCTTCTGTTCACATTATCCAGAATTTTAAAACAAGAGATGGTGAAAAAATATGGAGTCAGTTCTCTTTCATATAACAGAGATCTTAAAATCAATTTTCCATACTTTTAGAGTATCATTATGTTTTTTTAAAAAACTTTGTTTATTATTTTTAGAGAGAGAAGAAGGGATAGGGGCAGAGACAGAAAGAGACAATGTATGGCTGCCTTTCACCTGCCTCCAGCTACGGACCTGGCTGGAGACCTGATCATGTTGCCCTGGCTGGGAATCGAACCAGTGACCTTTGGGTTCACTGGCAGGTGCCTTATCTACTGAGCCATCAGCCGGGGCTTATTATGTTTTTAAAAAGTCAAGAACAACATAACTATCTAATAACCACCCACCTCAACTTTTCAACCTTTCTGTGTTAACAAACATATAATGGGGTCATATCCAAAGTCTTCAATTTTTATATGATTCTTCATTAAATAAAAGGTATTATTTCCTTATTGCATTATAAAATCAAAGCACAACATTATAAGCACTATTTTCACTCATTTTCTTTAAGTCTTTAAATAGATATGGGCACTGAGCTCTTTAAGATGTTTTATGTTTAATTTGCTCATGATTCCTGCAGAATTCCTACAGAACTCCTTCAAGTTCCAGGTCTAGTCTACAGTGATTTCCAATATTTTTCATTATGGATTTTTTCTTTTGAGGTAAAAATTTACATAGATCCCCTCCTTACCTATAATAGTTGTAAGTTTAACATATAACTGGAAGCACAAACAAAATCTTTCCTAGAAAAACAAAGTACTACAACTAAATGGCAAAATAGTGAACACAGGCTTCATATTGGTATATCACAGCACCAGCTACAGGAAAGACACTTGATAGTGAATGGGACCAGAAGTGGTAGCCTCAGGAAGCATTACTCTGGACAGAAGATCAAATAAATATAATAGATGGTAATAATAAGGAAGAAGGAAAACTAAACAACTGAAGAGAAAAGACAAGCCGGCCCCTTTGTTCCTGCCCTCACCACCATCATCCCCGGAAGAAACTGCACTTCTCTATAGTGCAGACAGAAGAGGGCACCCTTGAACTGGAAACCCCACCAAAAAAAAAAAAAAAGTCTGATTTAAAAAAAAAGGAAGGACAGAATGAAGGCATAAGGGAGGGAAGGAAAGAGAGAAAGAGATAAAATTACTCCCATATAAAGCCTCTTATTATAAGAAGTTAAAAAAAATGCAAATCAAAAAATTTCAATGGATGAAAATTCTCTCCCAAAAACCAACCACAAAGGACAAAACTCGGATGAATAACAAAAAGAAAACCTAGATTCAGCTATGCAAAAGGTAAAAACAAGAAGAAAAAATTATGAGGTGTCCAAGAAAAAATAAATTTGAATGAAAATAAAAATGAAATAGTGAAAACCAGGAAAAGTGCTGAGAGAATAACAAAATCAAGTAGTAAAAGAGTAAGAGAAAAAGCCACTGATAAAGATTTAAAAAATGGATTTTTATATATAAAATTATATCAAATATGTATAAGTAAATAATCAGAAACCCTATAAAATGAAACAAAAGTAACATAACTAATATTTAGTACCATAATTGATGAAAATTATTTCTATAAATGAAAAAATTTAAGTCTACATAGGAAAAAGCTTAGTCAAATTAGTCAAAAACAACCAGCTTTGAGAATCAAGCCTAGTTAAGAGAAAACAATAAAAAATGGCAATGCCTTAAGACAAGAATAAGTAAATAAATAAAAAGTAACAAATTCTCTACAAGGGTAAGAAAATAAGGCTGATACCAGAGATATCATCAGCACAATATTTTTGAGAAAGTCAATAAAGAAACTGTAAGCCAAGAATTTCATGTCTAGTCAACCTGTCATTCAAGACGATAGAAAAACAACTTGGAATGTGCAAGATCTCAGGGAACACTGTTCCCAGTAGTTCTTCCTGAGGATTATATTAATGGAAAAGTTTTAAACAAACAGAAAATAAATGGGTAAATATCAGCAAACACAGTATGTAAATATTTAGTAAGAGTAATTTTAGAACTGACTAAAACAAGGACAACACGGGTGGCAGAATAGTATGCACACACATCTTCTAACAAAGCAGCAGGAGCGCTGAAGGAAGGAGTATGAGGAAAATGAGTGAGTGCAACAGGAGCATCGGCTATTAAAGGAAACAGGTAAGAGTCAAGTAGAAATAAGGGTGATTAAAAGCATTATAAAAGATATAAATAGAAATGTAACCACTAGAAAAACAAACCAATAAAACCAGTCCTTCCAAAATTTAGTAACAATTCTCCCTAACATTCTGTGTATCTATAGATCTTACATAAGCCATCAGCCTTTGTTCAGAACTACCTTTCAAAGTGTTTTGTATAGCGAACAGTCTTGGAATTTAGAAATAGAACCTGCCCATGGAATAGAAGGCCATTTCATGACATAACTAGGATAATAAAAGACAATATCTTATTCTTGGGTAGTTTGGGCAGATGTTTGATAAGATCCCTAAAGAACTCTTAAACTTGGGAGTCCTTCAGCTATGACATAAACCTACTGGATATGCAGCATCACCTATACAACCACGATACATGTACTGCCTTTTGTACTATTAATTAATAATAAAGCACTTTGTCTCTGGCCCAAGAATCTCACATCTTCTGTTAGCACCTATGAAAGTGTGGCAGGCAGGCAGGTAAACTAAAATCTCAAACCTATATTAAAGAAGATACAGCCAAATACAGGAAGAAGCACAGTACACATTATACACACAGTAATTATGGAGCAAGTCCCAGGATACAATGTTAAAAGTTAGCTGCTTACAAGGAGTAGAGGAGCTAGAAAGAAAGGGAATGCTACCTCTCTGATAACATAGTTGTATATAATATTTGGACTTTTAGAAGCATGCTAAAGTACATATATTCAAATACATAACTAAATCAACAAGAATGAAACAAAATTACCTAAAACTCAATGCAAACAGAAACAAAGGAATGCAACAATATTTCAAATGAATAACCTAACTACAACCTAGGAGGAAAAGAACTAAAAAATCTTGAACCCTTTTTATTAAATGTATTTGTCAGAGGTAAGGTTGTAGCAATTTTGAAACTACCTATTTTATGTGAATTACATGGCTGAGCAAATGGGTAAATGTATTGATGTCGTTAGGAGTCAGGGTTCTTATTCTGAATAAAGAGTAATACAAACATGAAACGGGAGGAACAAGGAATTTTGTGGTTTGGACAAATTGAAGGCATTTTTATGATTCGTAATTTCTTAAAAATGCCTACCTACCTACCCACCTGCTTATCTAATCTAAGACTGAAAGGTCCTGTAAGTAATGAAATCCCAGAGACAAAGAGCACATCACATGTCAGATCTTGACTTGCAAATACTATTTTCCTCTAAAATGAAATGGTAACTTGAAGAAATGTCTGACTCTGGGATTGGGACAGGGGAGGTAAAAGAGACTGGATTATATTGTCGTACAAGAATATAGGGAGCACTTAAAAGAAAAAAAAAAAGGGTATGTCAAAAAGATCTGGCAGCCACCCAGAAAGCATAGTCCCTAGAGAAATGTGGGACAACTGGAACATCAAAATTATAAGGAAATTAATTAATGATAACCCATTGAGTAAAATAAAAACCCTTTAGTCTTTGCTCATAAAGTTAAGAATGGTAGGCGCATCCTTACAATAGAATGCTGCTTGCGAAGAGCCGGGAGCAGAAGAGTTGGAAAATCTCCATTTTGCAATTATCAGGCACGAATCTTCAGTGATGATCGGGCACCCAACTTTACAAGATCTGGCTAGAACTTCACACAGACCATAGGCTCTATGGGTATGAGATGAGTTTGTGCAAAGAAAAAAATAAGATGGTCCTGGGCAGTATAAGTACGTTAAGCTAAGAACAGCATGCCAGGCAGTTCCCAAGAACTGGCAACACAGAAATAAAGGAATGACAGAACAGAACAAATGTGAAAAGGCAAAGGCTACATAAAGAAGAAATTACTCCAATGTGTGGAATGCCCTTCTGCTTTGAAGTTCATACCATGTATTTTATTAAAATCTATTAGAATTATACTTCTAATTGCATTTGGCTATACACCCAATTCAAGGATGGGCTATCTGTGCCTAGTGGCCAGGGCTCTAACCACCTGCTCAGCTGGAGGGGGAAAACATAAACCTAAGAAGCCCACAACTGCTACACAGGTTTCATTAATGCTCAACAGTAAGTTCTTGAGTTCACTTCCTTCTCAGGTTGTTATGAAGAACAGCACTGACTTTTCTGAATATTACTACTGTACTAAGCAATTTACTATATGTATGTATCTATGGATGTGTATATGTGTATGTGTATGTTTCTACGTGGTAATATGTGATATAATCATATCTTCATACTACTGTTAATAGTTCAGAGCTGAGTCAAGTTCACAATGTTAAATTACAAAGTCTTAGATAAAATGCATTAAAATAATCTACAGACCACTATTATATTGGTTCTCTCACCCCTAAAATGAACATATTTGAAATATATTTGGTATACATGACACAGGTAAAAATAAAATATAACTCAGGTTCATGAACAGGAAAGAATAATTAACAAACAATCACTTCTGACTTTAGTAAGTGGCTACGCTTCACCAAAGGTTTTTGAATATTTTTACTTGGGGAGCTCTTTCTTCAGATGAAATCTTATTTTACAAGTTTAAATTTTACACCATAACTAAAAGTGAGCTACTCTGCTTACAGCAGGCAGCGGCAGTCCAGGGTGCCACCTGCTTTGAGGAGCCTTCCTGGCAGCCGGGGCCCAGTCAGAAAACCAGGGCAATGTAAGATGGTCACTGAGACCATACCAGTGAGTATAAGAAATATGAAATTTAAAAAAATCTAACTCATTATTATTTACTGAGGAATATGAACTAAGTATAAAGTCTTTTTAATAAATAATTTACAAGAGAACTATAAAAGGCAGCTTATTTTGACACTATGGTACATGCTGTTCCTTGTTATAACCCCCCAACTGATACTGAAATTTTCTGTCTTAAATATTTTTATCCTTACATCATGTCCTAAATATATGTACCGCTATGAAGTGATTAACAGGGATTCAGGATACAATTTTTATTATGTATTTATTTATTTTCAGAGAGGGGAAGGGAGAGAGGCAGAGAGGGAGAGAGACACCAATGTATGGTTGCTTTTCATCTGCCTCCAGCTATGGACCTGGCTGGAGACCTGCCTTGCAACCTGGTTATGTGCCCTGGCTGGGGAATCGAACCAGCCATCTTTGGGTTCGTAGGCCGCCGCTAGGGTACAATTTTTAGTAATAAGAATAGCAATGTTATTTATTTACCTCTAATCTGGACTAATACATAGTTCACATTTTCTAACTAATTATTATATCTTGCTTTTTAATAATTGTCTTTAATTTTTAGGATCATTTTTAAAAGTCCAAGTTTCCTTTGTTTCCTTTAGCTAGTAAAAGGAAAGCCAAAAATCCCTTAGAACCGTACTATTATAATTAGTTGAAAAGAAGCTGCCTCTTGTTACTACTGTTTGCTTTTGTGGGAGAAGAACAAAAGCACATTAATAGTTAACAAAGCTACAATATGATATATGAATGAGGTCTTGCATTAAAAAAGTACTTAGAGTGTATTTACAAAAGAATCTCTCTCATTAATTATTCAACATTTGGATTTGACCAGAAACCAGAGCATGACTTTATAATGCTCTGTTTAAATGAACTACTTAATGTTGTAATGAACACTCACTGTGGTAAGTTCAATGAATTTTGGACCTGTTATAATACAACGGTTTTTTCTAATATTTCAATCAATGGACAGATTTTAATGTTAAGTCAGTTTGAATTTCACTTATGCTTTAAAAATGTTTACTTAAACCAAAAACTTTGCATCTCAATTATTTCATATTCTAAACTGAATGTAGTTTAAACCAATGAATTATTCATAAAGCAAAGACATTAGGAAAAACAAAGCTGTGCACTTCTTTCAACACTGTTAAACTGCTAAAACATACCATATTTATGCATGCAATATTTGTGTTTTTCTTAAAACACAAGCTTGTTTTTGTCACATCAAGATATGCCAAAAATTCTACACCAAACATTTTTTATAATTAAAGCAATCATCAATCCAAGCATTGTCATCCATTTTATTTCATCTCTACATCAAAAAAAAAAGTAATTTAAAAAAATTTAAATTCCCTTGAAATGATAAGATAAATGAAAATATAAGTGCCATCACATAATAACAGTAAGCTGACCCTTTGGGAAATGGTTGACTTTCTCAAAGTGTTCATTTAGAATGCAGATATCAAAGATGATGCAAATGTTCAAGAGAAAATTAGAACTTACCAGATGTTCTAATCCAGCTTTGATGTTTCCAGATTCCCTAAAACAGGAGAATAAAAGTTTCAATAGTTGCTAAACCCTTGTCTGCTATAATTTGTTTACCTCGAAACTGCTTTATAAACCCTTAGAATTTAATGTATCTTTACTAATGCTCAAATAACACTCTTTTTAAGGACAAAACAATTTCCATCAAAAAAGGAGCAAATAATTTCTTTATATCTATTAGCATCACTACTAAATTGGTATTGCATTAACAGGAAGAATGTTTCAGATTTTTCAAACTCAGTACACAACAAAACAAAGTCAAATATATTATTGCTATACTATTAATGTACCTGTTAATTTCACATTAGCTTTTTCATTAGTTTTTTCCAACATTATGAAAATGTTTATGCATATAGATTCTATCCACCATTTAGATTCTACAATGAACATTTCTACTATATTTGCTTTATCAGTCCATAAATGGTTGCATTTCTATGTAGAGAATATGCATGTCAACAGTATGCTCATAACTTTATAGCTAAACAACTAAATTTTAACAAATTTTTCTTGACATTAATTTTATTAATTTAGTGCACACTACAAATCAGGGCCTAAGACTACTGTAATGCTAAAAAAACAAACTATCACCAAAGGAAACATAAACATCAAATATACTGATATAATTTAAATATTCAATTTCTTGCTCTTCAATGTAAATAGGAAACTGGTAATGGAATTAGAATATAAATACCTGTGCAAGTAGCAAAGATAATTTAAATATGCATTTGGTAAAATGCGGCAAATATTGCAATTTTTATCCTGATTTCAGTCTACACTAATTTATTAGTGATAAACAAACTTTGTTTTTTCTCACTCTGATCAAGCAGTTATTTTAATCCCCTCATAAATACCAAGGCTTAATTTTTTAACAAGAATTTATACTTCTACCACATTGCAGAAAGACGCATGGAACAGTCAACAACCAAAAACAGGATTACACTCGTGACATTTAATCTTTTCTCCACACCTCTTTCCTTCTCTGAAGGGCCTTTTATTTCTTTTCTCTTTATTTCTGTCTCCAAGTTCCTTTGCCAAAAGTATAACTTCTCTGTTCCATTTGTCTTGTTATACAATTTTTCCAAATTTCCTTATCTTTTTTTACCTTTGAATCTGCTGCCTGAAAACTGAACTTATGGCTTCCAACCTTTGCTCTCACTGCCCAGTGTGATATGCTGGGAATAAACTCCAAAGTCTATTGATGAGCAAAGCACCCATTTGTAGCCATTCTCTTCTCCACTTTCTGCTTCTGGCAATCTTAGCAATACCATGTATTCAATGGTTAACTACGTAAGGGTATCTGAAACTCATTCTCTGGATGCAGTCTTAATGACAAATGATAGGAATAAATTACAACATGGTGTCAGGAAAAGCTAATAGCTACATAAATAATTATTTTGAACATTATTACAAAATTAGTGCATTTATTCAATCTGGAGGGCAAATGGATCTTTACGGTTCCACAAGGATACGCCTATGATTATTTATGTAATTTGAAATCCAAACAAAAAGAATAACATATACAGCGAAGCATCTGACAGTTTATGTAATTTGAAATTTAAACAAAAAGAATAACATATACAGCGAAGCATCTGACAGTGCAGTATATGTGTACACACAACAATAAACTTAAATCTTCCTATCACCAATTCCCAGTTCTCAATCAGTAATATTAGCTCTTTATCCTTCTAAAGATATTCTACGTCTGTGTGTACCTGTGTATATGTGCATGTGTGGTTGTACGTCTCTCTTCTTGTGTGTTTTTTTTAAAGCCCAAACAAGCATACTACACAGTTTTGTAGCTTCACTTTATTTGCTCTATCACACTGTCATATATTGATTCTTATTAGAATATTGCAATATTAAAAAAACAAAAATGTTTAGGTTCAATATATAGGTCCATAATTAATTACATGAAACCACTGGGGCTAGATAGCCATCATCAGAATATTCTGGTATATGTGTTATGAAACACTGACAGTAAGGCTTGAAGCAGCATCCCATCATACACATCATTAATTGTTTTTTTTTTAAAGATTTTATTATTCTTAGAGAGAGGGAAAGGGAGAGAGGCAGAGAGGGAGACAGACATCAATGTATGTTTGCCTTTCACCTGCCTCCAGCTTTGGACTTGACTAGAGACCTGGCTTTCAACTTGGTTATGTGCCCTGGCTGGGAATCGAACCCGTGACCTTTGGATTCTCAAGCCGGCACCTTATCCACTGTGCCATCCGCCAGGACCACATTAATAATTTTAAAAGATTCATATCAAGGTGCCCACAAAGTGGGATAAACAGACTATAAGCAGTTTCATTTCAGGGCAGGTTTTGCTATCGACTGCATTTCTCACAAAGTTAGGGAAAATCTCTGAGTTCTCTGGGCTGTTTACATTTTGGAGTCAAGGATAAGAGACTATTCCTAAAAAGAGACAGAGGGAGAGAAAGTGAGAGGGGGCAGGACAGGGACAGGAAGAGTGGGATTGACTAGGCTATTACATTGCTGTTTCCAAATGATTTCTTTTTTAATCTTTTTTTTTAATTTAATTTTATTGTTGTATTACATCCATCCCCTTTTTGCTCCCCTCTGTCCCACTCCAAATGATTCTTTAAAGTAATATTTAGGAAATATGGTTTTAGAATGGTAATCCTAAAAGAAAACTAGACATCATCCTTAACATAGCTCTCTCCCTCACTACCAGCTGTAAACAAAGGTATTCAACCTTTGTTCAGTAGATGAGTGGATACAAAAGCCGTGGTGGTACATTTACATAATGGGATACTAACACTGCTTGGGCCATAAAAAGGAAATCTTACCTTTCACAATAGCATGGATGGACCTGGAGACTATTATGCTAAGTGAAATAAGCCATTCAGAGCAAGGCAAATACCATATGATTTCACTTATATGTGAAATCTAATCAACAAGATAAACTAGGAAGGGAGGAAGGGAGGGAAACAGCTCATAGATACAGGCAAGAGTTTGGTGAGTACCAGAGGGAAAGAGGGGTCAGTGGAGGTAGAATAACATAGAGGAGAGATAAATGGTGATGGAAGGAGACTTGACCTGGGGTAGTAAACACAATACAATATGCAGATAATGTATTATAGGATTATATACCTGAAACGTATATAATTATACTAACCAGTATCACCCCAATAAATTGAATAAAAAGTTAAAAATAAAGCAAAGTAAAACAACCACTCATCACACAAACACAACTTCTAATACCACTGTCCCCAACAACCACTCACTGTTGCATTTGCCTTGCTTTCTGGGTGGAGTGCAGCTGTGTAGGGCCACTCAGAGACCTGAGCTGGCTGCCGCTGACTTAAAGCTTGTCCTATGACAATTAGATGTCAGTCCCCTATTAGGTGTATCCATACTCTGATAGAGGCAGTTTCCTGGGTGTCAGGATGTAAAAATGAAATCGGTGTCCTCCAGTAGCTTTCAGTTTAGTGGTGTCAGTGGGCAAGTAAACAGGTATTTATAATAAACTGTGATAAATTCTGTGGATGGGAACACATAGGAAGGGCTCACTACTTCATTTCTGAGTGAGAGAGAAGGTTTCCCCAGTGAAAAGGGTATGGTTTAAGTCATGAAGAAGCCTGTTTTTGTTTTTTTTGTTTGTTTGATTAAAGCTAGAGCAGTAGAATTAGCAGCTGGGAGAAAAGGGCATTTCTGGTAGAAAGAAGAAGTAGTTCAGTAGTGAGTGAAGCCAGGATAGTAGTTTGTTGTGGCTGTTGCTGTCACTTTCCATGTGATGTAGCTTTGGAAAAATAGCAGAGGAAATAAGTAAATAGGGTAGTAGGATATCATTAACTTTAAGGAGGGAATTGATATGATCAACCTTATATTTAGAAAGATTTTTCTGTATCATGGAGAATGAATTGATGGGGTGCAGGCATGAGCTATTTTTAAGTATTAGGAGCCCTATAGTAATGTGAGAGAAAAAACTGAGGCCTAAAATAGTGTAGTGCCTATGAAAATAGAAGTGATTAAATCTAAATGATAATTTAAAATGTTGGAAAGCCAAAATGCCCAAATAACTGTTTTTGGTTTCTTTGGATATAGTCCCAGACGGGAATCACTTGGTTCATAGGGCAGATCCATTTTTAATTTTTTGAAATAACTCCATACTGTTTTCCACAGAGACTGAACCAGTCTGCATTCCTACCAACAGTGCATGAGGGTCCCCCTTTTTCCACATCTGGATTTTATCAAACACTTTTCCTCCATCTATTGATATGACCATGTGGTTTTTATCCTTCATTTTGTTATGTGATGTATCGTATTTATTGATTTGCAGATATTGTACCAACCTTGTATCCTGTGAATAATTCCACTTGATCATGGAATATGATCTGTATTTCTGGACCCAGCTTGCTAATATTTTATTGAGGACTTTAGTATCCATGTTCATCAGGGATACTGGCCTAAGTTTTCTTTCTTTGTAGCATCTATCTGTTTCTGGAATTGGGGCAATGCTTGACTCATAAAATTATGATTCACAGTCTTCCCCTCTCATGAAATTTTTGGAATAGTCTGAAAGGGACAAGTGTTAGTTCTTCTTTGTTTAATAAAATTCAGCAGTAAAGCCAATCAGTCTAGAACTTTTGTTTGTTGGGGAGTATTTCGAATATTGTTTCATTTTGATTAATTCCAACTGTCTGATCTTCTGATCCTCCCTGATTCGGTCTTAGAAAGTTACACATATACGTCTCTGGGAATTTGTCCATTTTGTCCAGATTGTCCGAACTGTTGATATATAGTTGTTTATAGTGTTTTGTTTTGTTTTATAATCTTTTGTATTTTTTTTGGCATCAGTTGTTGTTTCTCCTCTTTCACTTCTGATTTTATTTATTTGCATCCTTTTTTTCTTGATGTGTCCAATTAACGGTTTGTCAATCTTGTTTATCTTTTCAAAGAACCAGCTCTTATTTCATTGACTCAATTTTGTTTATTTCTGCTCTGATCTTTATTATTTCCTTTCTTCTAGTTACTTTGGGCTTTGTCAATTGTTCTTTTTCTAGTTCGTTGAAGTGTAAAGTTAGATTGTTTATTTGAGATTTTTCTTGTATTTTTTGGTAGGACTTTAATGCTATGAATTTCCCTCTGAAGACTATTTTTGCTGTGTCCCACAGATTACACATTGTTTTGTTCTCATTTTCATTTGTTTCAAGGTGTCTTTTGATGTATTCCTTGATCTCATTGTTGACCCATTCATTGTTTAGTAATGTGTTACCTAGCACCTATGTTTTTGTATGTTTTTTCGGTTTTCTTCTTGTAAATGATTTTAGTTTCATATCATTATGGTCAGAGAAGATGCCTGATATTATTTCTATCTTTTAAAATTTAATGGATGCTTGTTTTGTGTCCTAACATGTGATTTACCCTTGAAAATATTATATGTGCCCTTGAAAAGAATGTATGTTCTGAAGATATCTATTCAATCCACCTGATCTACTGTGTCATTTAAGGCTGCCATTTCCTTGTTTACATTCTAAAAATACCCTCCTATGGTATTACTGTCAATCTCTGCTTTTATGTCCATCAAGATTTGCTTTACATACTTTGATGTTCCTATGTTGGGTGCATAAATGTTTACTAGGGTTATATCTTTTAGTTGGGGTGCTCCTTTTATCATTATGTAGTGTCCTTTGTCTTTTACTATAGCCTTCATTTAAAGTCTCTTTTGCCAGCTATTAGTATCACTATCCCAGCCTTTTTTCCCTTTCATTTGCATAAAATGTCATCTTCCATCCTTTTACTTTTAACCTGTGTATGTGTTTTATCCTGAGGTCTGTCTCATAGATAATATAGATTTAGGTAGTTTTTTCTTATTCATTCAGCTACTTTGTGGCTGGTGGAACATTTAAGCCATTTACAATTAAAGTGATTACTGATAAGTATGTATTTATTGCCATTTCATTTTTTTAACTATGTTTCCCTCCTTTTTTTAATCTTTTCCTTTTTCTTCTTCCTTTTACTTCTTTTGTTCCTTAATGCAGGCCCTCTCACATTTTCTGATTCCTCCACATCTCAGCCCAGGCAGCTGGCTCCCAGACACAGGGACCAGGGGTCCAGAGGGTGAGGCTACTGTATTCCCCCAGGCTTGTGCCATGTAGAAGGAAGTACTCCACCCAACAAAGAAGCCATCTGCACTGTGAGGGAAGAACTCAGCTCAGGAATCCTGGCAGCTGTTTCTTTAGCCCTCTCCCCATTGTCACAAACCCCAGTTTCTCTTCACGTGACTCTAGTCTGCTCCACCCTACAACCTGAGCCAAGGAGAAGGGACTGTTAATGAGATTTCACACTGGCCCTTTAAGAAGGTGCCTGGGTCTCTAGCACAATTCCTACTCTCCCTGGTGGACAGAATCCCTGTTGACTTTCACAGCCAGATGTTTGTGGGCACTTTTTCCCATTCTGATGCCCTAGGCTGGGGAGCCCAGTTTGGGATTGAGACTCCATGCTTCTCAGGGGAATCCTTTGCATGAAATATCCCTTTAGAATCTCAGCCACCACCAGTGGGAGCAAGGCCAGCCCTTTTTGCATCTCTGCCTTCCCACCAGCCTTGATCTGGCTTCCTCTGTAAATCCTGGGTTATAAATTTCTTTTTTAATGGAGTAGGAGGACACAAGGGAAAAAGTGGTTGATTAAAGTCAGAGTAGAACACTAGAGTCTTTGCACTCAAGTTTTTAAAATTAACCTGGAGGAGCACCAGCCAGAACAGACATTTATCCATCTCCTTAGATTAAAATTACTAGCCAAGGCAGCTATATGTTGCAGGAAGTAAAAGAGAAGCCCACAGGAAAATTTCCGGATCTTTGAAGTATGTAAAAATAGAACTGGAAAATATAACAAATGGAGCAACCTCATCTGGAGAAAACAGAACAGACTAAGCAAGAATATAACATAAGTATAATAACATCTTCCAAAATGAGGATTTTTAGAAATTATATGAAAAATTGCCCTGGCTGGTGGCACAGTGGATAAGGTGCCAGCCTGCAAATTCAAAGGACACTGGTTTGATTCCCCAGTCAGGGCACATAACCAGGTTGCAAGCCAGGTCTCCAGCCAGGGCTATAGCTGGAGGCAGGTGAAAGGCAACCATACATTGATGTCTCTCTCCCTCTCTCCTTTCTCTCTCTCTAAATTAGTAAATAAAATCTTAAAAAATATATATGAAAAATTTATGAAAAACAATATGAAATAGTGGGCATTAAACATATATTAGTTTGAAATAAAGAACTCAGAGAATGGTTTGAAAGTACGTCTACAGACTGAGAATAAGTTAGTGAGCTGGGAACACTGGGCAAAAGAACGCTCCCAAAAGGCACAGTAAATGCATGAAAAAATAGGAGCAAGGGATAAAATTAAGGAGTAAATGTGGGAATATCCATGTCATGGAAAACCTAGAAGAAAAGCAAAGACAAGGTAGAAAAGAAGAAACATTTGAAAGAATGACAAAAATTTCCCCTCTCTAGAAATATTCAAATCTTACAGTGAAACGGTTCATAAAGTAGTGAGTAGGATAATCAAGAAACAATACACAGCAAAGCATAATATAAGGACAATAAGGCTATTATAGTTTAAAATAAAAGTCTAAAAGCATCCAAACAGAAGAAACACACACCTCTCCATAAAGAAAGAATAACACTGATATCAGGCTTCTCAATACTAATGCTGGATAAGAAAGTATTAACTTCCAAGATAAAGTAAGTGTTAAAGGAAAAACACTATGAACCTAGAATTTATATACAGTTAAAGAAACTATTATCCCAAATGAAAGAAAAATTTAAGTTTTCAGCATACGAAGCCTTAGGAAATTAACAACAAAAAGACATTATTTGAACAAAGTTCTGAGGAATATAATGCATTAAGATGAGAAATAAATTTAGGAAGAAGCCACAGGATAAAACAAGTGAAGGCTGGCACAGAACTAATTATTGTAATCTAAGCAATCGATGTCTAAAAAGAAACTAAGGAAAATTCACCCACAACAATCTGGAATTAAAATGCCAGAGATTTTCAGATTGAGTAAGAAACAAAATCCAGCAATGTGTCATTTACAAAAAAAAAAATTCTGAAAGATTCAGAAAGGTTTCCAGACAAGATATAGTAAAAGATATAACAAGGCAAACATAAACCAAAAGAAAGCTACAGTGGTAATTTCAATGACAAAATATATTTAGGCTACTTCCTCTACCCCTCAAAAATAGATATTTTATGAGGTATGAAATATCTAGTAAAAGGTGGAGTAGATTAAGAAATTTTTATTTATATTAAAGACAGGGGGATGTTAAGAATAAAGGAAAAGGAGAAGCCAAAGAATTTATATGCATGACACATGGATATGAACTAAGGGGGGCATTGTTGGAGGAAATGGGATACTGGGTGGAGGGGGGCAAATTGGGACAACTGTAATAGCAAAATAAATAAAATACATTAAGAACAAGAGAAATTTTTATTTATATTCAGAAGTTTTGCATTTTCATTAAGTATCATGGATTGGGACCTTCAACGTTTTAACAAGTTCTCCATGAAAATCTGTTTTCTTTGTGGTTTTGCTTTGGGCAGAAACACAAAAAAAGGTGCCCATCTTAAAACAACACAGATAGAGCATCATGCGTACATAAACATTACACAAGACAGTATGATATATAATACTGGTTTTAGAAGAATACCTACACTCAAATGCAATCTCTTGCAAAAGTTGCTGAGCTTGGGTAATAAGCCCACTTCTCTAAAGCTCAGATTGTTCATTTATGATGTGAAGATTCTGTAAAACCTTCCTTACTTAACACATAAGGTTGCAGTGAAAAAGTGCAAGATAATGTACATGAAGATACACCATAAATGGCAATGTGCTATAGAAATGTTATATGTGTGTGTGTGTATATATACATACATACATAAATATATACACATATATACACATACATATGAATATAAAAGTCTTAGAAGTGGTTCCAAAAGTCTTAATAAATTTTTAAAAATAGAGAAGCAAGTTCCAAGACACTGACAGAGGGATCTTGCAACA
Source organism: Noctilio leporinus (assembly GCA_004026585.1). Classification (NCBI taxonomy): domain Eukaryota; kingdom Metazoa; phylum Chordata; class Mammalia; order Chiroptera; family Noctilionidae; genus Noctilio; species Noctilio leporinus. The sequence continues at coordinate 39,530 of PVIW01001008.1, read as the reverse complement.
AATGGTCCTCTTTAAAGGCCTGTCCTCTTTAGTGGTGTGGTCTGTCTCTTGGGTTGTCCCTGTCATGACTTCATCAATATTTGTGCAACTCCTTTTGCCCTGTGCTGAAAGCAGACTTAATTCAATTATAGGTCTCAAAACTGATAAAATGGTCCTGAAGTGGAAAATGGGAAGAGATTATTGGCAAATGAATAAAGATTTGTATCGAACTAACACACAGGAGTACAGCGGGTCTTTTTTTAATCATTCCCTGTCTTAAATCTTCTGGGAACCATGAGTTTCCCTTCCCCTCATGCAGCACATCGATTTCTGAATTAGACTGCAATATTAAATAATTAATATACTTGCCATGATTGATGTTTTGCATTAGTTGAATATTAGGTTATCAATCAAAATCCACTTGGTTTAATGTAATAATATTGAAAAAGTGTCACGGGCTGTTCATCCAATTTGTAGTTGAGGCAACACAGATAGTGATGCTGGCATAACACAGGGCGCTATGGCAGGAGGTGCGGCAGCTCAACACAGAGGAGGCAGACATCTTGAAACTAACTGGACAAGACCGAGGTTGCCCTAAATAAACCTTGTGGCCCCCGTCAGTTTCAATATTAGGTCTCCTTCCAGGAAGAAGACACTATGCATCAATCATATCATGGCAGGCAAGAGAAATTAAAATAAAGATACTAATTTACCTTTGTGGCAAAAAAAATGTCATTATTTTGCCAAAGCGAGTATGCTGTAAATCCAGAAACTTACCATGATAAAGCTTCTATCCTCTTGAGAAATTACTAACAAAATACACTAAGATTTTTTTTTTTTTTTTTTTTTTTTTAGATTTAGTCTTACAAGGAAGGGAAGATATAACATTATTACATTAAAGTGATCATTCAGGTTTTAAATGGTCTAAGGGAACTAGACCAGGTAGCCACACTTAATAATGGCATTTATTTTGAAAAAAGGAAAAAAACAAAAACAAAACTATTTCTTCTGATAGAGGCATTCTTCTTTACTTTCAATATTTTGCATCTATAGTTGTCAAAATATTAGCATAGAAAAAAATTGACTTGTTACTCCCAGTAAAAATACATGATTCTTCTCATCACTTCCTATTATATCAATCCAAAATCTATTAAGAATTTACTTATAAAACTATTTTAAAACAAATTAAATAATCAAGAGACAGCCAAAAGAAAAGTGACTTTTGGGGGTAGGGAGTAGAAATGAATATAAACCAAAATCATTTCATAGAGCTAGCCAAAAATCCAGTGAGTGTTAAGTTATAAAATATTCAGAAGCCATAATGCAAGCAACTAACTGATGTAGCTTCAAAGTATCATTTCACAGACCAAGTCTTTAAGAAACAAAATATTAAATATATTTATAATTAGTAATGTTATATGTATTCTCCCATATAAAATGTGCATTGTCACAGTAATTATTAAAAAGAATAACTTCTATAACAATACATCATTTTACAGGTTTTTTATGCCATGAAGAAAATTATTCAGTTTTGAAAGATTACTATGCTGCATATAGTTTTCTACAGCTATAGATATAACATCACAGTTAATTTTGTATTCTCTTTCATAAAGCAAAAATCTGTATGAGCTGGGTTTTCTGACATAATGGCAATCAAGGTTTTTAAAAGCCTGAATTATAAATTATAAAAATGCCTGTATCTCCCATTTCAAATAATAACTGATAAATGTTTATGTGTATAAGACCTTTTCTGTTAAATATCAGATGTTATTAATGCAAATTTTTGGTAATACATAAATTCGAAGAAAAACCTGGGTTCAAATTGGAACTCTATTACTTACTAAAAATAACTTTGTCATTACATATCTTCTCTAATTTTTTCATTCTTAAATTCATCAAGGCTTAAAAAATCAGCATATATATATATATATATACAACTCACTCTAAATACTGGTTCAATATCACAGATTAATAATGGACTAACTGCATTTCATTTTCAAAATCAAGAAATATTTTTATAGATGTTAGCTTTTTTAACCACCTTCAAATCTGTTTCCACTGCAATACCTATAAATGAAAGTCAGTCTACTTTTCAAGTAAAACACATATTAAGAGCTTGGCCCAATGCTAACATCCAATAAAAATATCACACATATCATGACATAAGCACATTGTCTTATTCTGATCTCTGCAAGGAGATGAAATAACAAAGTATGTTTTAAAAAGAAGAAAACATAGTATTTCAATCCCTCCCCCCTTTTTATTACACAGTTTAACCCCAATAAGAAAAATACAGAATATTAGTGCTAAGTTCCAAAATGATTACTGGAATTCTCAGTTTTAGCATACCAAGCTTGGTTAGAATACTCAACATTTTCCCCCTGACTGGAAAATATCTCTCAAATTAGTGGCTCTCTCTATATATTCTAATGTTACCCCAGGTTCAGAATACAATGGTCAAATGTTTGTATTATTTTGTAAGTGGATTCTCATCTGACTGATCATTATTTGCAACAAATTCTACTCTAGAACTTCTAAATCATTTGCATAGACAAGTGTAACATGTCTAAATTTTACATGTACTGTTCTCTTTGTAAGGGTCTTTAGTTTTACAAATATTAGTAAGCATACGCGATAATGGGATGAGTTTAAATTAAACATACTAACAGTTGAAGACTTATGATACACATAGCTTATTCCAATTGGAAGGTGAAGACTTAAGTGAGTGAGTATCAGGTAAGCCATTCACAATCACTCAGGTAAACAGATTCTAGGGTTTACAGAAAGGGTCTTATAGAGAGGGTGGGGTGGGGAGAGGAAGGTTTCAGGATCTTTGAAGCTGTGCTCTAGATAATAGTCTCAAATGAAGGAACACTAAGAGCATTCCACATTTGTAGACCTGATCTAAAAGAATTCCACACTCATAGATCTGATCTAAAAGAAATGCTAAAGGAAATGCTTCAGACACAAGGAAAATTATCCCAGAAAGAGACTTAGAACGTCAAGAATGAAGAAAAAGCAAGATAAATATATTTACTGAGCAACTAGCCCCATGAACAATTCAGAGTAGATAATAACAATAACAAAAACATAAACACCATTAACTAAAAGTACAAGTATTGCCCTGGCTGGTAGCACAGTGGTTAAGGTGCCGGCCTGTGAACCCAAAGGTCGCAGGTTTGATTCCCCAGCCAGGGCACATTACCAGGTTGCAAACCAGGTCTGTAGCTGGAGGCAAGTGAAAGGCAACCATACATTGATGTCTCTCTCCCTCTCTGCCTCTCTCCCTCCCCCTCTTTCTGAAAATAATGAAATAAAATCTTAAAAAAAAAAAAAAGTACAAGTATTAAGTTATTTATGACTTCGATGTTTAAAAAGTATAGCCAAACCAACACTAGTGCAAGAAAAGACTTAATGTCCAAGCCAGACAGGAAAAACGCATCCGAACATGCTACCTTTCTGCTACGTCCTACATACAAGACTAAGGTTCCTAATCAATGACAGTCCTCTTTCCACTGAGGCCCGTTGCAGCTCAAGAACCTTCACACTGTGCCCTACATCGTCACTGCCAGTCATCTGGAGTTAGAAGTGAGCTACAACCCATTCAATACCAATTCTTGTCCTTAACCTAGTTCAAGATAAGTTCAGAAGATGAAATTGCCATATGTGTTCGAGTGGTTGAGAAATATTTCAAAGAGGAGGGTAATTTTAGCTGCATCCTGAAGGATTGATTGCACTGAGCAGAGTGGGTAAGTAGAAGAGAGGACGCAGGGAGAGTGAGCTCAAAGGACCCACGCGACCTCACAGAGGCCGAGTAAGGAGAGTAGCATGCCTAGGATAGATACATTAAAAGGTCATGTTACTTTAGTGTTCAAGTTTAAATAATTTTTATTATGTAAGTTTTAAGACCATCATGTATAATCATGCATGTTTTTCATTATGGGGAGAAAAAAAATGAAGAAAGAAAGAAAGGAAGGAACCCTAAGGGGCAGTGGAAGATAAAAGCCATGTGTCCTGAGCAAGCAGTGCATCCTGGTGGCACCTCAGCCACAGGAAGGAGGGACGTCTTTTCCTGGTGTCTACAAAGGTACCAACCACATGGACGAGCATGGCCCTGCCAATAAACGCTTATTGTAACAAATTTCATAATGACAAAATGAAATCCCATCAAAGACAATACCTCAACATACTTTAGTCTTTTTCTCCATTCTCTTACATATGCAGAAATATACTTTTTTCCTATAAAAATGGGATCATCATTAATTTGTTATGTAGCTTAATTTTCTTTTCACTGTTTAAATAGTTTCTCAGGTGTAATTAAATATATTTACATAGAATATTTTTATCATTTAAATACCCTTCTGCTCATCAATGTACTATGTTAATTTGTTCATTATTGTTGGATATTTGAATAATTTCTGATTTCTTATTCTAAATAAAACTGGGATTTAAAACAGAATAACTGACCACTGACTTCAGCATCATTTATGAATATCACGTGATGTTTATTTCACTTGGAAGATTGAACTTAATTTAATTTTTTAAAAGATTTTTATTGATTATTTTTAGAGAGAAGGGAAGGGAGGGAGGAAGAAAGGGAGAGAAACAGCAATGTATGGTTGCCTTTCACCTGCCTCCAGCTGGGGACGTGGCTGGAGACCTGGCTTGCAACCTGGTTATGTGCCCTGGCTGAGAATCGAGCCAGCCACTTTTGGATTCACAGGCCAGCGCCTATCCACTGAGCCACCAGCCAGGGCTAATTTTATTTTAAAAAGGAGAAATAAACCAATATATTTCATCATCAGTACTTGAACCTAAATTTAAATTTATGTATTTATTATATTTATGTTAAGTATAAATATAAATTTGTACTTAAATATAAGGTATCATTATTTGTAATAATTTAGATAGAATTATAAGTACATTTCTATTTTTAAGACAGTTCATTATCATAAAAATGATGTCCCAATGTTATTAAAGCAATATCTAATATGTAATGTAAAATCAACAATTCAAAATTGAAGATACAAATATAACAAGTATTCAATTAATGTCTTTGGCTGCTAAAATTGAGAGTAAATGCAACATCTATATATTTTCCCTAAGAACAGCAAACTTTCAGTAACTCGAAAATTTGATTATTCAACTCTTCAATTATTGAAGTCTTTTGATGTTTTTTCTTTCCCCTCTGATATTCTCCTATGTAACTACCAGGATATTCTAGCAGGAAACAAAAAACGAAGGTGAATGGTAATCAGGTAAGCACCTAATAGTGGTAGAAAATAAAATTACTAAAAATTTTTTCTTTGCATCATGAATCAAAATAAATACCTCAGCATTTATTTTCACTTCTTGCTGAAGTGAAACTATTTGCCATTTCCTAAAGATCTCTGCACATGCTCATACTTAAATCTTTGATCTCATATCTCTAAGTGACTGACCTTCTCAGAGATTCCACCTCTGAGGGAATATTGAACAGCATGCACGCCAAGCAATGTAGTAAATGTTTTACAAAAATAAGCACATTTAATCCTGATAACTTTACTCTAAAGAGATAAAAGTATTATCCTTATTATATTTAGGTGAGATAAATGAAGCTTAGAGAGGACAAGGAAAGTCCACAGAAGACCCTTCAGTTGCTAAAAGACAAATTTGAAACCTGGCAACCTTAGTTTATTGTCTAATTTTCATCAAGAGAGAATTCATTACCGTCAATCTTTAAGAACTATATCTTCAACAATACAACAATTTTACAGTATTCTCCTGTTCCTGACTTGAAACCATGATTGGGGAGGAGTCCGCACAGGGGTGAGGATTTAAGTAAAATGAATACTAACCCTTAATGATATGCACTCATTAAATTCTCACAATATTCACAATATGCATAAATGGCTAACAAACATTTAGGGAAATATTATAGTACACAGACCTACAAGATAAAACGAATCCCCATTTTTTACCTAGCAGATGAGCTAAGATGAAAACAAGTGATAATATAGCCAGTGTTAGCAAGGGTATAGAAAATCAGGTGCCCACATATGCTACTTATCAGAGCAAAATATAATACAAGTTTTTCAGAGAGCTATTTAGAAAATGTTAAAATTTCTCAATAGCACACATAAAGCCTTTGACCTGATAGTTCTACTTCGACATTGTATTTAATATAACAAACAAACAAAAAAATGGAACAACCTAAATACCAATAATGACAAACTATGAAATAAAAAATATGATAATATTCATTAAAAAACATATAGCCATTAAAAATTATGATGTAGTTGTTTTATTCCCATGAAAATGTTCTTGTGGCATATTAGGTTATTTATTTATTTAAAAAAATTTTTAAATATTTTATTCATTATTTTTAGAGAGAAGGGCAGGGAGGGAGAAGAAAGGGAGAGAAGCATCGATGTATGGTTGCCTTTCACCTGCCTCCAGCTACGGACCTGGCTGGAGACCTGGCTTGTAACCTGGTTATGTGCCCTGGCTGGGGAATCAAACTAGCGACCCTTGGGTTCGCAGGCTGGCACCAATCCACTGAGCCACACCAGCCAGGGCTCAGTTTTTGAAAAGAGCATATTACACAATGGTACAATGTCATATTTATTAAAAACAGTTTTACACATACACGTATACAGTATGAGTACATATCTGTAACTAAAAAGTTATAAATAAATTAGTATGTTAACAGCATTTAACAATGGGATTTCAACAAATTTTTATGTTTGTTTCTTTAGGTTTTCCAAAATTTCTTCCACAAAAATATATTATTATTGGTCCAATTTTAAAGAATATTAAAAAAAAAAATCCTCAAAGCAGCTCTGCGGGGATCCACAAACAGTATCCTCATTTTGTAAACTAAAGAGCTATACCTTAAAGTAAAAAGTAACTTGCTCAAAAAAAAAAAAGGCCAGAAATGCACTATCAGAAACCAAAGCTCATACCTTTTACTTTCACAATGAAAATGTTCCGTATTAAAGAAAATAAGGTTAGGTTCTACATTCAGCCCCTACTTTTTCTGTTCTCTATAGCCTTGAAAAACTTTCTCATAAATTATGTGTATATACCTATCATCTTCAATGTTCACTTCAGAGACTCAATCTACATTTTTATTCATCTCTATGCAATCATCAATGTTTAGTTCTAATTGAATTTCCCTAAATTTGGTACATGATTACATAAGATACAGGTAAATTCATTTAAAATTGGAGAATATAAAACTAAAACAGAGACAATGGACAGTTAAGCCCCTTCAATAATTAGGCAGATTGTTTCAAGTTCTGCCTTCATTCCTCCTCCACCATGTCTACCGCTTCCCACCAAAATTCCTCTAATACTCTTATCTCCCTAACATCAATGCCTTCATACCTCAGGTTCATGTCTCTGCTTGCTTTAATCTAATATCTGGCTAATAACTTTCTACTACTATCCAAAATGTACCTCTTCTCAGACCAGTTCATTATCACCTCTATGATTTTGCTCATACATTTATCTACATAAAATGGCCTTTTCTTTACTGAATTTTCAAAGTCTAAACACTTATTGTATAAGAACCTAACTACCACTTCTGCTAGGTTGACAGTAATTTCTTACATCTCTAAGCTTATAGTGACTCTCTGACTTTCAATGGGTTAAGTGTCAGGAACTTTTAAATATACAGAATTGTGAATGTGATAAAGATGCAAAGTGCTTAGAAAATTATACTTAGCATGTATTATTAATTAATATTGAATTATCATTACTATCCAGACCATTCATGAACATTATTCAATATATTAACATCAGAGGGAAACAAAGCCACTCTGAGATACAACACTGAGCAGCTGGCTGACATGCTCCTGAGTATCACCCTCACAGAACATGTTTTAACATCATGCCACATAAAAATTACAAATTCTTACATGCAATGGACCATATACGCCCACTGAAAAGACAGAACATTAAATCTATGGCTGAGGTAAATTGCATTGACCTAATAAAAAATTCTTCAGATTCCTGCAGTAAATATTCAGTGATTTTCTGTGGCTCCTATATATGCATTCATCCCTAAGGTTAGCTATTTGCTTAAGTAAACCTGCTTTGTTACAGGAGGTTTACTTAGGCAAAAACGTGAAGTTGTTCTTTTTTTTAAAGATTTTATTTACTATTTTTTGGAGCGAGGGTAAGGGAGGGAGGCTGAGAGGGAGAGAAACATCAATGTATGGTTGTCTTTCACCTGCCTCCAGCTACAGACCTGGCTAGAGACCTGGCTTGCAACCTGGTTATGTGCCCTGGCTGGGAACTGAACCAGAGACCTTTGGGTTTGTAGGCCTGCGCCTTATCCACTGTGCCACTAGCCAGGAAAACATGAAGTTTTTAATAACCATAGATCTTTGGTGTACAGTGTTAAAGCTATACATTGAAAACAAAGTATGTCTTGGGATATGGTCAATAAAACAGTTCTATTTATATACCACTGATATATGTTAATGGTCCCAAAATCAGAATTGGAAAAGAAAAGCACAAAAGTAAATAGCACAGCAAAATACTATAAATGCAGCCCTAGCTGGTGGTTCAGTGGTTAGGTGCCGGCCTGCGAACCCAAAGGTCATTGGTTCGATTCCCAGCCAGGGCACATAACTAGGTTCGCAAGCCAGGTCTCCAGCCAGGTCACCTGCTGGAGGCAAGTGAAAGGCAACCATACCTTGATGTTTCTCACCCTCTCTACCTTCCCCCCTTCCCCTCTGTCTGGAAATAATATAATCTTTAAAAAAATAATTATAAATGCTATGTTAGAATACTAACTTCAGTAGAGTATGGGGTCTGGGGCTTAGCAGGTGTGGAAGAGGTAGATACTGTGGGTGGCAGAGTTCAGGAAGTAGTCATAACGGTGATGCTTTAAGTTCCTTCTAACAAAGGCCATTCCCACCACATGGGCTCTGGAATCAACTCAAGTACTTTACTCCTTCACTGATCTATTCTCTTTCCTCCACCCTGTACTGCTACTATGGCCCAATAAGGGATTGAGATGGCCAATTAAGAAGAAGGCTTAATCTAAAAGTAATAATGAAACATTTATTCACTTACTTGTAACAAGCAAAAAGGAGCACTTGCTCCCTCATGTTTCATTTTCCCTCAAAAAAGAGCATGGGTGGGGGTCAGGTGGATTCACCATAGGGGTTTGGGATGGGGGCGGACAGGATCAAGGGGAGGGAAGTTCATCTCATGGAAGAGGAGCCCCAAACAAAAGGCTCTTGCCTCTTGATGAACCAGTGGACCATAGGAGGAAAAGGGGAAAGAGCTCGGACAAAAGTACATCAGAGGCCTCTGGCTATAGTCACCAAGGCTAGGTAGGAATGCCTATTGTTGGGGCTAAAATGAGGATGGTTTACGTGCAGACAAGAGGAATGGCATGTGGTTAAGTCCTGGAGGTTAGGTTTGAAACAGTTTTACATGTAACAAAACTTTTTGTTTTTTTCCAGTTCATATGAAGTGAAAACACAAATGATGATTCTTTTAGGGCTTACTTCTTTACCATAAATAGTTTATATTGGCCTGAATAAAATGACATGATCAGTTCATGAATACTTTCCACTAAATATTTCTTAGTTGGGTTTAAGGGCTAGAAGAGAATTTAAAGAATTGTCAACTTTCCTCTTGAGCTTAAAGTCCAAATCAGATGTCAGCAAACTATGGCCCATGGGCCAAAAGAAGCCTGCATGGGTTAGAATAGTTTATATATTCTTAAATGGGTAGAAAAAATTAAAAATAGTATTTCATGACATGTGAAAGTCACTGAAATTCAAGTTTTAGTGTCAACATATAAAGTTTTGTTAGGAAACAGACCCACTCATCCTTGTATGTATTTCAATGGCTGAACTGGTGTTATGTCAAAAGCTGAGTGGTTGCAACAGAGATCACATGTGACAGTCTCAATGGTGTGCACTACTACTCAGAACACAAAAACCAGTGAGGCAGTAACTCAACAGTTTTAAGGGCTTCATGAATTGCTGCAATGAGACATTTAGTTTTTTGTTTTAATACCAGTATACAACTATCATGTCAAAATCAGAAAAGAAGAGAAAAAAGGAACTTCATATGATATGCTTTTAAGGTTCAGTGGAGAGTAGATTACTTTATCAAATCAAATAGCAATGCAGTATTATATGATGACTCTACAGCTATCCTAAAAGAATATATGTTGACACTGCCAATATTGTCTTCACAATATTTCCAACTCACAGGAAAGTAACAGTAAGAAATATTAAAACAAGCCCTGGCTGGTGGCACAGTGGGTAAGGTGCTGGCCTTCGAACCAAAGGTCGGTGGTTTGATTCCCAGCCAGGGCACATAACCAGGTTGCAAGCCAGGTCTCTAGCCAGCTCTGTAGCTGGAGGCAGGTGAAAGGCAACCATATATTGATGTCTCCCTCTCTCTCCCTTCCCCTCACTCTAAAAGTAAAAAATAAAATATTTTAAAAATATTAAAAAATAAAAAATTGTTAAAACATTTAAAATAAAAACCTCATCACAATAGAAGTCCTTATCAAAAAGAAAAATGAGTTTATGAGTGGTATACTTGTTAGCCAATCAATGAAAGCCATTTAACAATGATGAGTTAATTAAATTGTGTTTGACTGTGGTAACCAAAGAAATGTGTGTGTGGACTAAACAAACTTGTCTAAGACTTAGCCTTTCAGCAAGAACAGTTGCTCAAAAGGTTGAGGACATAGGAAGTATCATCAATAGCCAAAAACCAGGCAAATCATTTTGCATGGTTTTCCTTGACACTTGGTAAACCCCAGATGTAGTGATACTATTCAGTTATTGTTTACTTGAGGAGTCAATGCTGAATCTGAATCGCTTCCATGTTTACATAGTAGAATGAGAGTATTTTCAAGAAAACTGAAAAACACTAATTCATTACCAACCTGATGGGAAATTTGCTAAGATATGTTATGTACAATGGTGGTTAAAATATAGTATGCTATATGCAGCAGTCCCACCCCCCATTCAGAGTTTCAGTTATCTGCAGTAGACCATGATCCAAAGATATTAAATGGCAAATTCCAGAAATAAATTACTTAAGTTTTAAATTGCACAAGAAACAATGTATTATTCCACTTGTTTGCACCTTGGTCCAAAAGATATAAATATTCTTTTGATCCAGTATCTCTACACTGTATATGTTTCCAGCCCATTAGATGCTTAGTAGCTGCTTCAGTTATTAGATCAACTCTCTCGGTATCACAGTACTTTTTGCATTTGCCTGTGTTATAGTAACACTTATTTTACTTAATACTGGCCTTACAATGTAAGAGCACAAATGCTGGCAATTTGGACATGCCAAAGAAAGCCATAAAATGGTTCTTGCAAGTGAAAAGATGACAGTTTTCAACTTAGTAAGAAAAAAGGTTGCAAAGATCTTCAAGTAGAGTGAACCTTCCATCTGAGAAATTACTAAGTAATTTTTACGTGTTCAACTAAAAGCAACTCTATTCTTGTTAATATGCTTATATTACCAAAAATAAGTACTAATACATTTTGAATTTTATCAATAAAAGTATTAAATATAAAAAAGGGCAAAGTATCTTAATAGATACTTCTCCAAAGAGAATATACAAATGGTCAACAGACATATTAAAAGATGCTCTACCTGGCTGGTGGTGCAGTGGGTAAGGTGCCGACCTGCGAATCCAAAGGTCACTGGTTTGATTCCCAGCCAGGGCACATAACCAGGTTACAAGCCAAGTCTCTAGCCAGGTCTGTAGCTGGAGGCAGGTGAAAGGCAACCATATATTGATGTCTCTCTCCCTCTCTGCCTCTCTCCCTTCCCCTCTCTCTAAAAATAATAAATAAAATCTTAAAAAAAAAAAAAAAAGGATCCTCAACATCACTAACAGTCAGAGAAATGCAAAGTAAAACCACAATTAGATTATCACCTCACCCGTTGGAATGGCCTCCATCAATAAAGCAACAAGCAAGTCTGGAGAGGACATGGACAAAGGGGCAGAGCGAAAAGAGGGAATGTTTAAAAATGGCCCTGCTTTCTTCTCACCTCATTCCAATCAGTTCTCTCCAAGACTGTTTATCTCTTAACTCAAAGACAGTAGGTGTTGAACAACATTTGTTTTGTTTGGATATGCTTACCAAGACAGTTATTCTTATCCTTGAGTAACTGGCATTTTTATTAAGGTTCTCAACAGATTATATCAATATATGTTATGAATGCCTGGAGTTCCCATTGTATTAAATTGGCCTCGGTGCCAATGCTCATGTTGAAAAGCTATGGTGGTAACATGAAGAATAATTTATTCTTAAATTCCATTATTCCGATTTGTACAGCAGAACAAAATATACTTTACAATGAAAAGACTTATAAAACCTTAAATTTTAAATTCTTAAGCAGTAAGTTAAAGATATTTCATCTAAAATTCCACAAGAGTATAAGTGTATATTTGTGTGTGTGTGTGTGAGTGAATAAAGTCCTTTTTTAACAGAAAATGCATATCACTTAGGTGGAGGGGTATGTTAACTACTTTGAACATTTATTATTAAATGTAACATACCACTTTTAACTATATTAACTTTGCAATAGCACAAAGTACTTGGACAAGTAAAAACAAAGCCCTAAAATTTCCATAATTAACTTAGATAATAAAATAATATAAACAGGAGCATATGACATGATGGTTAAAAAACTCTACACAATGGTTTCTTAATATGGATATTTAAAAGACATAAAAATATGTATTTTTCTTCTTCTCTTCTGAGTTCTCAAAAGCTAGTCCACGTGGTTATGTAAGATAATGTCTTTGTTCTTAGAATACGAGCAATAAAATATTTATGGGGAACAATTCTTCCAATATACTCTCCTTTGGTTCAGGAAAAAATACATTTATAAATATGTGTGTAGAGACAGGAGGAAGGCAGAAAGGAGGGCTGATGAAAAAATGGGGAAAAAATATCAACAACTGCTGAATCTGGGTACAGAGTATATGGGAGTTTCTTATACTACTTCTGAAACTTCTCTACCAAGTTTGAAGTTCTAGCAAAACAGTTACAAAAAGAAAGCCTAATTCTATTAAAGTTAGCCAAAAATTTCTACTTCTACTACAACAATATCCTGTTTGTGGATAATTTTCTACTTCGTAAAAGCCAATAAATTCTTCTCAATGTAATTATTGAAAAGTCCTTATCAAAAAGAACTACTATACTTAAATTAATCAAATTTAATTCTGATAAAAACAATAGTCCTAAACAAATATTTGAAAATTATAAGATTAAAAACTTCTACACAAAGAATAAACTCCAAGAGAAAAGATGCAAATAAAATGATGTTCATAATCTTTTGTTTTTTATTTGCAAGTATAAAAATGTAGAAAAACAAAAGCCTGGAACATAACATCTGTCATATCAGAATATAAAAAGATGATCCTGGCACAAAATGAAAAAGCTCTAATTCATTTGCAAATCAAGCCTGCCGTTCCATTTCAAGCTGGCGGTAACTGTCAAGAGTTAACAAGATAATCACTTTCAATCCTGCCTTCAATGGTACATTACACTGTTATTCCATTCAATAAGGCCGTTCTTTGGGGCACCAGATGAATGGTTTTCATTTCTAACTCACACAAAAAGTTGTGCGGGGAAAAATCCACGGGGCTTAAGAAAGAAATCCCTTTATGGGCATTTATCTGCCAGTACTTGCTTTTAGGCAAAATGAGATATTTTGAAACATCAGTGTCCATTCACTTCCTCTATTCCTTCAGGCCCTAATCTGTTTAAAAAAATTGGCATATGAGAAAAGAGCAAAACTAGTCTCATTTTCAAAATGATCATTTCACACTAAACAAAAATTCTTTATTAAAATGATGCTACACTAATATAATGCTATTCCATGCAAAAGACAGCTATTAAACAATCTCCTTATCTCAAGGTAACTCAGTGACTTTGTTAGATTACTCACCTATATTTTGGATGAAATACAGGTGTTTAAAATTTTATATTTCCTTCTGTTTTACTTATAGTAATATGCATGCCTTAAAATAATAATTCTTTTAAAATCTTTATCACCCCTATGTCAATGAAAGTTATATTTTAGCTAAGTTTATATACTATGATGTAATTTATTAAAAAACATTATAAAAGCCTTTACCATTTCAATGGTGTGAATTTATTTTACAAACAGGTGAAACAAAGGTATCAGCATGATTGTTATTGCAAAAATATTGAAGCTGCATAAAAAGAACCAAATATATTTTGTGTTTAATCAAAGAAAAATACAAAGGATTTAAGTGTATCTACTACTAACAGACTATTAGGTCATTTTCAAACTACTATCTGTGAGAATGAAACAAGCTTAAAGTCTTTTCCTCATTGCATATATTGCCCTAATATACATCAATGTAATCCAATGCCAAAGTATAAATTTATAAGAATGATCCATTTATAAATTACAACTTACGATTCAGGTCTATTTAGTAATGGCAACAATTAAGCTTTCCACACAGACTACCTCAATTCAGGAAATAGGATTGTTATATATTTCAATGTAAATCACAATTCCAGCCAAGTCATTTAATCCTTTTATAATCCCTAATTATCAAGGGTAAACTTGGATTTTTAAAACTCATATGTTTACAAATGTTTAAAGTCCTTCTAAAATCATTACTTTGAAAGAATTCATTTATATTGTATTGAAAGGCTTCAAGAAGTTAGAACTTGGATGTTTATGACTTCAAAGACTATCACTTAAATTTTAGAAGTCAGATGATTTCATGAATTTATACAATACATAAGGATAAATCCTTTTATACTAAGAGGGAAGTCTAACTAGGCACCTTTCTGAAGGAATACACGTTCAGCCAGTTCTTCCAAGCTCTGGTCTGGCTAGTCATTTAGACGCAAAAAGGAGAAAATATCCTTATTTTTTAAATAAAGAAGAAAAGTAAAGTAAAATACTTATAGAAAAGTCATTTAGAAAGTTTTACATTCTCAGATAGACTTGATTTTTAATATTGACAATTTAAAAGTCTCTAAATTATAATGTGTCATTATAAAATTATAATGATCTGTTTATTTTATAAAGTCCTTAATAAAACACGTTATACCACAATACTAGGATATTTAAAGCATTAATGGCTTGTATTGAATCTACTATACCAAAAAAAGCTACATGGTATTATAAAATGATGATAATATTAAGCCAATTTTATTATTCCAAAAGTTAAAACCTTGCTAACAGATGTGCTAAATTCATCAAGTCAATAGTGACTATTGTAATATGATCAATAAATTAAGGCTGAAATGTATGACTACAATGTGTAATTTAAGACCAACTGGTGACAGTACCAAGAAAAATTCCAAAAGAACTATGCCAACTCATGGCGTCTATCTGCAGAGTGCAATTCTTAGAATCTACCATTGTGAGTCAGTCCCCATACAGTGGGAAGACACAAAAGTCACTCTGTCATACGAGTACCCCACACTTTAGCTGGGTTCCAGGATTACTGTTAATTCAAAAAGTAGAACGTTTGATCTTGCAGCTTCAAGCTGCACCGCTGCAACTGTTTCCCTCATTAGATCCCTGGGGTCAGCTGTAAGCAAACACAGCAGCAGAGATGGCAGGGAGTAGGGGGCACCTCCCACATACCAACCACTGCAACGGTGAGACGAAGAGTGCTTGAAGCCTAGCATGAAAGCCTTATAAACAGTCACACAAGGGCTCCAACAAGCAACCTGGTGTCCTGAACTGTGTATGCAGTGATCCCCAACTTACACTGACACCTGAAATAAAATACTCTGTTTACACAAATACAATTTTGAAATTACTGAAGTATTTGCAAAGAATCCTCCATAATCTTTCAACATAATACATGAATACTTATTTCATATGTTTTTTTAACCAGTGTAAACTTTATTCTACCTATCTTAAATGAATAAAAATGTAATAAAGATTTTAAATTATTGCTCCCACATAACATACACACTTTTTTTTCATGGTGGCAAAAGTACCTATTAGAAGTTCTGAATAGCTGGCAATGAACTGGAATTCCAAAAATTTTTTCTCATTTATATGAAGTTTTTCGTATTGATTATAAGTCAAAAATATATTTTTATTTTGTTGTCCTTCTTGTTCTGAAATCTTCAAAGTACCAAAAATAATGAACAAGGTACTTCAAAAGGTAACTCCTTAAAAATAAATAAAACAAGAAAATGTTTTTCCTGAAAATACTAGAATAGAAAGCATGGTAGTTGGAGAAAATGAACTGCATTATCAAATGAATAAGACAGAAGAAAGAGAAACTTAATTATCATGTAAAATTACATATTTAAAATGCTTCAAATTTTGAGAATATAATAAAACCTCTTTCAAGATGATTCTTATCATGCATGATAAACTAATATGGACTGCTTTAATTTATCACAGTTAAAGTAAGGTAAACTGATAAAATAATTTCCTAGATATCATTTGGGAACATATTTGAATATTTTAAACATGTGAAATTAATATCCATAATTCAAAAAGACCTCCTAAAATCAAAGTAATATTAAAATAAATGAACAGTGATAATAAACTATGGAAATTAGATGGCAATTCCTCAACAAAATATAAATAATCAAGTACTCTATAAAAAAATGTTCAACCCTACTAAGAGTTCAAAACTAAAAATCAACCAAAAAATGTTTGTTTGTTTAGGGACTTTACCTTCCAGAGTTGCTAATTTTTAAGACTATAACATTTTAAAAGTTGGTTGTGAGGAAATACACGGTCTCATGGAGTGCTGCTGGGTACATACAGCAGCACACCCATTATGGGATGCATTTGAAGAATAAGTACGCTTAGCCAAATCAATCTACTTCTACAAATATTAAGGAAATAAAAAACATATAAAATAATTTTGTATGAAGTTTTATACCTTGATATTACTAACATCATGCGATCTTGGTTAAATCAAACTAAGGACTGATTATGTTCAAGACTGTAGATTGAGGTAAACACATGTTCCATGGTCATTAAAAAGTAATATTTTAGAAGAATACTCAAGATATTCTTTAAGTTGATACACTAAAAGTATATAGAGAATGATGCCAATTTTGTAAAAACACAAACACTGAGAAAAAGATGTATTACTAGAATGTAAGTAAATACCTTTTGTGAGAGGTGGTTATGGGTAACTTATACTGCCTTTTTTTTTTTTTTTTTGCTATATTCTGTAATCATAAAATTTTTTTTTTTAATAAAAATATATTACTTTTAGCCCTGGCTGGTGGCATAATGGATAAAGTGCCGGCCTGCAAACCCAAAGATGGCTGGTTCGATTCCCAGTCAGGGCACATAACCAGGTTGCAAGCCAGGTCTCCCGCCAGATCTGTAGCTGGAGGCAGGTGAAAGGCAACAGTACATTTCGATGTCTCTCTCCTCCCTCTCTGCCTCTCTCCCTTCACCTCTTCTCTAAAAATAATAAATAAAATCTTTAAAATATATATATATTACTTTTATACTCAAGAAAAATATTTAAAAATAAAAGTTTTATGCTTGATATTTGGCAATCAGAAACACCTAACCAGAAAAATTAATCTTCCTATATCTCAAACAGCAAAACTTTTACTATAACCTTCCTAAATGTACATATAGGCACACCAGCATAGAAATCTATGCATAGAAACTGATGAAACATTTAGAAAATAAGTCTATTGAGGATAAGTAAAATCATCTTCAGCAAAAATTTCAATACCATCATTTCTAAAGTTATTAATTTATTATTTTGAATAAAACTACCTCAGAAATTATATTTTCAATTTTTTAAAAGAAAAAAATTACTGTGATTAATAAATGCTTATAAACTTCATGCATTTTGAAATTATCAGCAATAGACATAAATGTTTAGTGTAAAAATTCTCTCAGGTCACAGAATCTTTATTTTAAAGGTTCTGTTTCAATGCAATTTTAGGATGAAAATGGAGACTGCTTCTAACAATAGTTAACAAGTGAATGAAGAACAAAACTGCTGACAAAATACTACTACAAAAATGGAATAACATAGTAAAAATTTTATTTATAAGACACTGAACAACATCCAAAAAACTCCTGAGGATAGTTTATTCTCAAAATTTTCTCTTAGAAATAAAAATAGATGCCATTTTATGACTTCCTAGTGTGAGAATACCCCCTAATCATCACAGTTGTGGCTGTGGAAACAGTGACATAAAATCACTGCTTTGCCCCCTCAAGGTGCCATGATCAGAGTTCATGGCTGGAAGAAAAACTAAACAGAAACTATGAGTAAACTACATGATAATTTTAGCAGACAAGAGATTTCTTTCTCTTTTTAAAAATATTTTATTTATTATTTTCAGAGAGGGGAAGGGAGGGAGGCAGAGGGGGAAAGAAACATCAATGTATGTTTGCCTTTCACCTGCCTCCAGCTACGGACCTGGCTGGAGACCTGGCTTGCAAACTGGTTATATGTCCTGGTTGGGAATCGAACCAGCGACCTTTGGGTTCGTAGGCTGGCACCTATGCATTGAGACATCAGCCAGAGGGAGTTCTTATAAGCTATTGCAAACTGTTTAAATACTGAAAGAAAAACTAGTGTCAATAAAGAAACAGATAGGCAATTTCATCAGCTACTGAAACTATTCCTTTCAAAAATAAAATTCAAATTAAAAAGTAAAATACCAAAATGAAAAATTCATGTAATGGGCTCTAGATAAAAAAACATCAAAACAAAAATCAGTGAACTTTAAAAACCAAGATAAGTTACCCAATGTGGAGTACAAAGAGAAAAAAGTGTATAAGAATGAACAGTACCACAAGAGGTCTGTTGAAAATAGGAAGTAGTCCAACATATGTGTAAGTGGAATATCAAGAATACTGTAAGAAAAGTTCCCAATTTGGTAGAAAACACTGATTTACACAGGCAAAAAGTTCACTGAACATGTTTAAAGAAAAATGAAACAAAAATAATCTCATATGTATGACAATAATACCGAAAAGGGCCAAAGATAAAAACAGGAACAAAGCCAGAAAACATTACATTATGTAATGGAACATTATAAGATTACAGCTATCTTAAGGTAAGGATATTTTAAAATGATGATAAAATTGGAATCTGTTCCCGCATATGTCAAATGGGATAACAACTCCCAGGATGGTGAGGTTAGAATGCCTGCAGCCACAGCGAACCTAGCACGCAGGCCTGCACAGCACACGGTCACCCCTTCCTTTCCTGGCCCTGCATACCATGCTGTTCTTTGAATTCACCTGTCTCGAAACTCAAGACTAACTTTAACACTTGTGGTTAAATGTCCAGTCAAGATGGAGGCATAGGTAGACATGCTTTGTTTCTCCGGACAACTATAGAAAGAATTACAACCATATCTCATAAACAAATAACCAGAACCATCAACAAATCACGCTTTATGGAAGTCTGACAACCAAGAATTTAAAGAAGCCATATTCATCCAGACAGGTGGGAGGGGTGGAGTCACAGAGACAGGGAGGACAGGTGCTGTGGCTGTGATAAGCTGCGGTGGCGATGAACGGGTGGTCCCACATTTACCAGTGATGGATAAAAATCAGAAGGGATACCCAAGGAGTGAGTGATCCCAGCCCCAGGTTATACCAGAGACCAGGTTTCCAGCACCAGGAAGATAAACCCCCATTACCTCTGCTTGGGGTAGAAGAAACTGCTTAAATGCCCCCCATGGGGCAGTGGAAGAAACTGCTGGATTTTTACCTCTTAAAGGGCCTGTATGGTCTTAGAACGTATGCAAACCCCAGGGCAGCAACTGGAAGGGCACCAATCACATACAGAAAGTGGGTGAAGTGACTGGCAACAGGGTGAGTACCAGGCAGTGGTACTGTCCTCTCTCTGAGGCCCCCAGCACACACACAGAGCCACAGAGTGGTGAAGCAGGTGGCCCCACCCTGGCTGATACGGAAGGCTCCGCCCCACACAATTTACAGGTACCTTTGCTACATAGGCCACACTACAAAGACAGGGAATAAAAGCAGCTGTACCTAATACACAGAAACAAACACAGGGAGGCTGCCAAATAGGGAAGGCAAAGAAATATGGCCAGAGAACAGTATAAAATCCCATAAAAAGAATTAAATGAAATGGAGATGCAGACTTCAAAACATTGGTGATAAGGATGCTGAAAGAATTCACAGAGTACAGCAAAATATAATAAATAAAGGATTATGGGGGGACAGTCCATACAACAGCAGTTTTTAGCTGGAAGTTAGGCCCCTCAGCTAAATAATAACTAGTAATTCCAATACTTGGAGTCTTCACTTGCCTGGTGTATAACTCGTTGATTCTTCTGGACTCTTTTATGTTGTCAAGTCTCCACATTAGCCTAATTATCTTTAATTTTGAGTTACATATTTTATTTGCAAAATCACCTGAGAAAATAACTAGAGGTAAAATTTCTTCTTCCAATGCCTAAGGGTGGGGTGGGGTCTATAAATCTTAAATCTCCTTATCCAATTCAATTTTAGGAACTGAGATAACTGTAGACCAATAAGATAGCTCAAAGTTAGGTTCAAGGGCTTAATTATTTCTGATTCAACTTTACTCCTAAAATGTGGCTTCTTCAGGATCCAACTCTGAACTCAAGTACTTGACCTCCCCCAGCCATGTATACCTGTCAAAAGTATCAGTTATTCTTCTTTTCTTTAGCATCTTTTGGATTTGCACATGGCAATGGGCAAAGGCAGTTGCAAAATGTCAGGTTCAACTATCTGGATTTGTAATCTGAAGTCATGGCCTAATAATTCTTCAGTGCTGGCTTAAAAATGCCTTTCACTGGATGTTTTGAGAAATACACAGAGAGAGCAATCGTACTCTGCATGGTTCCAGGATGCACAAATTTCAATTATAATGTAGCCCAATAATATGGTTCACTAGAGTTTTATGAACTGTAACTGCATGACATTTCTACTGCCTGCTAAATTATCAATCACTACATTAATAATAAATATGCATTACGATCAGAGGCTGTGGACAACTGTGTGGTGTGTATCTGTTACGCAGGCCACACACAAACAGTAAAGCATGTAGTTGTGTTGCCTCTTTGTCTACAGTCAAAGAAATAATCAAAAGAGGGAGTTATCTAAGAAAGATGAAACTTCAACAAAGAAATGAAAATTGATGACTCTGGATATGGAATTGGATGTGATAACGATATAACTGAGGCTGAATATGACAACACTGCCACCCTGTGAGAGACCGCAGATATGCGACCAGAGAAACTGAGTGCAGAACTTACCAACACGAAGGAGGACAGACAGAAAATGTCCCAGAGAAGTTATACTTTTACATTAAAGGAACTTTGACAGATACTCCACAACTTTAAAATTGCAAAGAATAAAATGTTAAAAATGATCTAAACTTAGCCAGAAATATGATAAGCTATCAAAGTATAGAAAAGATACAAGGCACAGGAAACAAGAACTGTTGAAACTGCTCTTAACATAATTTTTTAAAAAGAAATCACAAACTTCAATTCTCAATGGTTTCAAGTATACTATACAAAATAAATATTTTGCTATATTTAAATTTTCTAAACACTTTTATCTGATATAAAATTTTTTGAACGTTTTCACTAAAAAAGCTTTTTTCTTTTTAAGATTTTACTTCATTGTTTTTAGAAAGAGGGGAAGGGAGAGAGGCAGTGAGGGAGAGAGACATCAATGTATGGTTGCGTTTCACCTGCCTCCAGCCACAGACCTGACTGGAGACCTGGTTTGCAACCTGGTAATGTGCCCTGGCTGGGGAATCAAACCTGCGACCTTTGGGTTTGCAGGCTGGCACCTTATCCACTGTGCTACCAGCCAGGGCCTAAAAAAGCTTTTAATGTACCATCCAGCAATTCAAAAGAACTGAAAACACTAACTGAACAAACAAACTGTAAAGCAACACTATTTACAATGGCAAAGACATGGAACTAATTAAGTGTCCACCAATAGATGAACAGATAAAGAAGTTGTGGCATATATATACACTGTGGAGTATTATTCAGCCATAAAAAAATTAGAAAATCTTGCCATTGGAAACAAAATAGATGGACCTTAAGGGCGTTACGTTAAGTGAAGTAAGTCAGACAAAGACAAAAAGTAGAAAAGGAGATCAAATTTGTAACTACCAGAAGCTTGGGGTATGGGAAGGGAGGATCAGAAAAAGGTAGTCAAAAAGGTACAAACTTCCAGTTACAAGATCTATAAGCACTAGGAATGTAATGTAAAAGCATGCTGGCTATAGTAAACATTGACTATATATATTCATAGAGATACTGTATCTCTCTGAGATGATGACTGAATGCTAACTAAACTTATTACAGTAATCATTTTATAATATATTTAAGTCAAACAATTATGCTGTACATTTTACTTCTATCTCAATAAAACCAAAAAGAATAAAACTAAAATTAGAGATTATTTGAAATAAAAACATCAGAACTTGTGGATGTTGCTGAAGGAGAAGATACATAGCACTATGTGCCTTATATGTAAAGAAACTTAAAAAAAAAAAAGAGCAAATTAAATCCAACATAAGCAATAAAAAGGGAATTGAAATTTTGACCTTTCAGTTTACAGAACAATGTTCCAACCTACTGAACCAAACCAGCCAGGGCTGAGGTAGTTTGTACTTTTGATGATAACACTACAAATTTTATGTTGCTGGTATATGGAAATACAGTATAATTTGATGTACTGATCTTGTATCCTACAACCTCATTAAACTCAACTTATCATTTAAACTGCTTTCTTAACATTCCATAAGTTTTCTACATAATGAACATGTTGTCTGCAATAAAGACAATTTTACTTCTTTCAAATCTGGGTGCCTTTTGTTTTTTTCTTGCCTGAAAATTCAGGTGAGAACCTCCAATACAAAACTGAATAGAAGTGTTAAGGTCGGACATTCCTATCTTGTTCCTCTTGATCTTATTTAGATAGCACTCAGTCTTTTCACTATTATATATGATGTTAGTTGGTGAATTTTGGTGAAGATTTTATCAGGTTGGGGAAATCCTCTTCTAGTCCTGTTCCTCACATGGATATTCTCTCTCTCTCTGTCTTCCTTTCTTCCCCCTCTCTAAAATCAATAGGCATGTCCTCAAGTGAGATAAGAAAAACCACTTCAGTATTATTATATATAAAACACTGAGAAAAAAATCATAGAAGACCTCAGTAGATGGAGAAACATACTTTGTTCAACAGATCACAAGAGTCAACATTAAGATGTTAGTTAACCCCAAACTGATTGATAAATTCAGTGAAATCACAATAAAAAACATAAGCAGGTATTCGCAGAAACTGGCAAGATGATTACAAACTCCAAAGATTATATTTTATTATGTTACTACGTTTGTCCCAACTTTAATCCCTTTGCCCTCACTGCCCAGCATCCTGCCCCCACCTTCCCTCAGGCAATCCACTGCACACCATCATTCACGTCCATGGGTAGTATCCATAGGTTCTCTGGCTACTCCATTTCCTGTACTGTACTTTACATCCCCATGGCTATTCTGTAACTACCTATTTGTACTTTTTAATCCCCTCACCTCTTCACCCATTCCCCCATATCCCTCTCCCATCTGGTAACCATCAAAATGCTCTCCGTATCCATGATTCTATTTCTGTTCTTCATGTTTGCTTAGTCTAAGATTCGGTTGTTGATAAGTATATATTTGTTGCCATTTTATTGTTCTAATTTTGATCATCTTTTTCTTAAATAAATCCATTTAACATTTCTTGGAGTAACAGTTTGATGATGGTGAAATCACTTAGTCTCTTCTTATCTGGTAAATGTTTTATCTGCCCTTCAACTCTAAATGATGTTATTTGCTGGGTAGAGCAATCTTGGTTGTATATAGGTGCAAAGGGGCCCACTCCAAGACACATCATAATTAAAATGATAAAGGTTAAAGATAAAGAAAGAACCTTAAAAGTAGCAAGAAGCCCTGGCTGGTGGCACAGTGGCTAAGACGCCAGCCTGCAAACCTAAAGGTCGCTGGTTCAATTCCCAGCCAGGTCTCCAGCCAGGTCCGTGGCTGGAGGCAGGTGAAAGGCAACCATACACTGATGTTTCGCAGTTAGTTACCTACAGGAGAATTCCTATAAGATTGTTAGCTGATTTCTGAAAAGAAACATTGCAGGTGAGAAGGGATTGGCAAAAATATTCAAAGTCATAAAGAACAGATATCTACAGCCAAGACTGCTCTACCCAGCCCTCCCATTGACCTGCCAAAACTAATCAAGCCTCAACTATAACTGGACAGTGTACTCATCCTACACAAAGGGCACACCTTGAGACCCAGCTTGGGTGAGAGGGGATGCTGTGCCAGTAGACTCTACAAGATGCCTACTACACTAGGCTATGCTATCAAGGCGGGGAGTCACAGTAGCTCTACCTAACACATAGAAACAAACAGGGAGGCTGCCAAAAGGAGCAAAGAAACACAGTACAAATGAAAGAACAGATGAAAACTACAGAAAAAACAACTAAACAAAATGGAGATAAGCAATCCCTCAGATGCAGAGTTCAAAATACTAGTTACAAGGATGTTCAAGGAACTTAGTGAGGACCTCAACAGCACAAAAAAGACCCAATCAGAAATAAAGGATACACTAATTGAAATAAAGAACAATTTACAAGGAAACAACAGTAAAGTGGATAAAGCCAAGAATCAGATCAATAACTTGGAACATAACAAAGCAAAAAACCACCAATCAGAACAAGAAGAAGAAAAAAGAATCCAAAAAAACAAGGATAGTGTAAGCAGTCTATGAGACCACTTCAAATGGTCCAACACTGGCTCCATTACATTTTTAATAGACTTTAAATTTAGAGCAGTTTTAGATTCACAGCAAAATTAAGTAAAAGACACAGAGATATCCCATGTACTTCTCACCTCACACTGCTCAGCCTCCCCTCCTAACATTTCCTACCAAAGTTCCTCATTTTGTAAGGCTAGCATAACCTTGATACTAAAACTGGCGAATGAGAGAACAAGCAAACAAAATTACATGTATATCTCACCCAAGAACAAAGATTAAAAAATACTAATTACAAGCCAATCAAACTCAGCAATATATATAAAATATAATACACTGTAAGTTGGTTTGTCTCAGAAATGTGCTAACAGATTAATAATAGAAAGCCAGTTAATATTATTCACCACATTCCTAGATTAATAAAAAAACTATAAAATAATTTTAATGTAAAAAATTTTGATAAAAATCAAATATATACATTATTTCTAAAAGAACTTATTCAACTAGGAATATAAGAAAACCCTATTAAAGAGATGTTAACAACCAAAAACCAAGAATACAATTATACTCAATGGAAATATATTAGCTGAATTCCCATTCAAATCCCACAAAGGACGAAGCTACCAGCAATGAAATACAATAATATAAGGTAGCTAGGCATATTCAGTAAAATATTTGCAAGAGCTTTATAAAACAAAAATATTTTTATTGAGAAATTTTTAAAGTCCTAAGTAAATGAAAAGGTACCCTATCATGCTAAGCAAAATAAGCCAGTCCGTTGATAAAGACAAATACTGTAAGATCTCACTTATAAAGGAAATCTAATGCACAAAATAAACTAATAAGCAAAACAGAACCAGCGACATGGAAACCAGAAACAGACTGACGGCTACCGGAGGAAAGGGGGTGGGGGTGGAGTTGTGGAAGAAGGAAAGGGGTAGTCAAAGAGCATGTAAAAATGACAACTGGACATACTGTAGACAAAGGGGGGGACAGACTGTGGGAGAGGGGATGGAGAGGGGAAGAGGAAGGCACAGGAGGAAAATTGAGGCAATTGAAATAGAACAAACAAGGATAAAATATAAAAAGGAGATATACTATCTTCATGGATGGTAAAACCTATTATTTTACAGATATGAATTCCCACTCAACAAATCTAAATCACTGAGATTCAATGCAATTTTGAAGCACTAGCAAGGGCTTTCTTTTATGGATCTTAATAAGATGATTCTAGCCTTTACACATAACAAAAAAGGTACAAGTATTAAACAAAAAGAAATCATCGGACATATAGAACTTCAAAGTATAAAACTACTATTTATTTTGACATATTGTTAAGAAATAAATATGCAAGCCATAGACTAGGAGAAAATATTCATGACATATCAAAGAAACCAGAATGTGTAAGTGAACACAAAATATAGAAGACATTCCAACAACTCAATTATATAAACTTAATCTTTTTTGAAAAGCGGATAAAAGGCTTGAACAAATACCTTTCAACAAATATATCCAAATGGGCGTTAAGACATAAAAAGTATTCAACATCATTAGTATCAGAAAAATGCTAGTTACAATTCCTGAGATATAACTTCAAATCAATTAGAATAGCTGGAATTCAAAGGCCTGATAACACCAAATGTTGGCAAAGATGTGCAACAACTGAAACTTCTTGCTGGAACATATGTTCCTTATGAAAATGTAAACTAAAACTATTTAACAGCTAAATACACACCTATCATACAATCCCATCTATTCCACAGAGGGTATTTACCCAAAAGAAACGAAAACATATGTTCCTTCAGAAACATGAACACAAATGTTCACAGCTGCTTTATTCTCAAAAGCCAAATTCTCTGATAGGTATTGATATTATCCAAAAGAGATAACTATATGTCCCACCAAGACTTGTATGAGAAAGTCCATGGCAACTTTATTTATAATAACTCTAAAGTGAAAACAACCCAAGTATCTTCAATGGAACGAACTGTGCTACATTCATATAATGGAATATTAGCAATAAAAGAAACTACTAATACATGCAACAACATGGACAACCTCAAAACACACTGAGCAAAAGAAGCCAGAACATGTATATGAAGTTCTAAAACTAAGCTACCATAAATAAAGTTGGAATGGTGGATACTTTTAAAGGCTAGAGGCAAGGATGGACTGTCAAAAAGCATAAGGAAGTTCTTGAAAGGCATGGACTGTGCGTTACACAAGTAAATGTGTTAGTTAAAATTTACTGAATTCCCTACATAAGAGCTATGTATTTTGCTCTACATAAATTATGCCTAGAGAAAAACTTACCTAATATTATAAAATCATGTAACAATCTTCTCTATCTTAAACTCTAAATCATATTATCAAAACTAACTGAAATAAAAAAAAATATTTTGACCTGTTACTACAGATAATTACATTCACAAATTTCAGATAATGAATTACCTATGCAATTCTAGAAATAAGCCACACTTAACACCTGGTTTACTTTTCTAACACTGCTGGATTCTGTGGTAAAGTTCTATTTATGCTTTTTGCATCAATTTTTCATAAGCTAAAGAACATTAATTAAAAAGCATTTCATGAACATTATATAATAAAACAAGTAAATAATTCTCTAATGTTATGAGGAACACCTTCATGGAAAAAGAACAAAATACTTGTACAGATTAAACCTTGAGGAAAAATACTGGAATATTAAATTTCAACTTAAAATATTCATGAACTCATGATTTAGTATACCATATTTCACTGATTCTAAGATGCACATTTTGTATTCTATTTTAACATATCTATAATGAGGATGTATCTTGTATTAGAGGGTGCCTTAAAATTAATTGGCAGTGTTTTTTTTTTCTCTCTCAGTACATAAAATTATAATTGATCATATTTTCAATTAATCAAAGCACAGTATGTCTTCCAGTACAGACCTTTGAACTAAAGCAATAATGTCCAGTAGCAACATTAGTAGCATCATATTTTGATCTCTACATTCCTGACTAGAAGGAGACAGAGTTATCTGAGACTGGGACAGGAGGAAAAGATTCATTTTTAAAACTAGCAGGATCATGGAAAAAGGAGACAGGAGCCACAGTTTGAGCAACAAAATAATAACAACTTAAACATGCTGAATGAAAACTCCATGGACCATGGTGATGCTCAAAGGGGAGAAAACTAAAGATAAATAACTGACTACTGTTGAAAGGGACTATCATACTAACCTTTCATTTTAAAATTGTTTCTATTGCAGAGGTTTCATATTGAGTTCTTACATCAAAATATAAGCCATCAGGCATAGGAAGTTAGCATGACTTATAGTTCACTAGGCCTTTTGAGAATGATTAGAGTTGTATAAAAAATTTCAAACCTTTTTTTATTTGCCTCTATGATTATACCTCTGTTCCAAGAACGCATCCAAAGGCCAGGATAGTTAGTGACAAAAAGGAGAACAGGCTAAAGAGAAGTGAGGAGAGAAACAAGAAAAGAGAAGGCACATATCAGCCTCTACCTATAAGCTACATCCTTTTGACTAATATCAATTACCTTTTGCCATCCAAACATGTATAATCAAAAGGCTAAAATGATTCCAAATCATGCTTTTATATTTATACAAAATAGCTTTAATTACAGACCTAAAATGACACTGGGATCTTCATTAATTTAAAATTTACATAATCATTGCTAACACAGGTGGGAGCTAAACTTCATTTCTGATGATCAGTTTAACCTTTAAATCACCTGATTAAACTCTGCCTTCATTCTCAAAACCCCAAATTAGCAAACAAGCCACAATATAATATATGCTGCAGCATAGGTCTTCTGTGAATAGCTGGGATCTTCAACTGCTTCAGCTGCATACAAGCCATTGAGCCTTAGCCAATACAAACCAATTTGAATAATCAATATGACAACCTTATTTTTCTAATGCAAACAGGATTGCTACAGTAAGGTGTCTCACTGCCACATCATGGTCATGGCCTCTTTTAACCCCTAATTAGATTGAGGCGATTATCCCTGCTCTTCCTTACAAGTGTACAGCTTGGATAAGGGATGACAAAAGCTATCTGCCACTTACTCAGCCTTCGCAGACAGCAGGTTATCCAGGGGGATAGAGAATAAAATCAACAAACAATTGTTATTCATATCATCATCTAAAGTGTTAAGATAGTCGCAGTTTCCATACATGCAGAGTGAATATAGCCTAGAGCATGAGGTAACTGCAGACTGCTTAAGAACATCAGGGTTACACAGATGGAAATCCATGGTGATGTTGGGGAATTATGTCTAAATCAACTCATTTGCATAAAAAGAAATGATCAGGGATTTGTCTTTGTATATAATATATCAAGATTTCATTATCATTCTCTTCATGAATTCTTTGAAGTTAAATTTTAAAATTGATTTTTCTAAACCCATAGCACTTATAATAAAAAGAATGCCAAAATTATTGGTTGGCAGAAACTTAAATGCTTTAATGTTCAATTAAAAAATTCTCAGATATGAAATAGGAAACTTCTTATCACTTTGATACTACACTAGTTCTTGGATTAGTTTTAGATAAATTGAGTTATTTCATTAACTCTGTAAATTCCAAATGTTTTCCTTAATGTTCATAACAATTTCTCAAATCTTGGTCATCACATTGGATCATTAGTAAGAAGATAATTGTAGTCATTAGAAAATAATCATAGATAGTTGCAAGGACACCAAACTGACAGTTTCCCAGTAAATCTAACTAAGCTAAACTTGAGGGAAATACAGAGTGCAGAACCCTGTACGAAGAAACTTTGGTGGGACTATCTGGTTGTACTCTGAAGATAAAGTCACAGCGAAATGCTGGAAAGCATTTTATATCTTCCTTTTCACTTACAAGGATCAGTATGTGTCTCTTTTTAAGGTCATAATGACTTTGTTGGAAAAAAAAGAAACGTAAAGGTGATGATTTTTTCTATTGAAGTCCATTTCTGTTTTATATTATTCCTTCAGTCACTTGACTCAATCAACATTGCTGCCTTTAAAGCAGCCAACTAGAAGTATATTCGTTTTCTAGTAACTGAGGTCTCAGTTCAAAACTTCAAGCAATGGCACTCCATGAACAACCAAAACATTTTAAATGTCTCCAAAAATTTACCATATAAAGATTCTCTTGTAGAGTGTGGTGATTACTTGGTTACCAGTGGATTATTCAAGCAGGCTATAGCATGCTAGTTTAACTTAGTGGTTACCAACCTGTCTGAGTAATGTAAAATGTAAAATGTGTGCCTTGTTCTCCTGACATGGGTTGAAATATGATTCATTCTTAAAGCTAAATACCTAGGATACTGGGCAGGCCTTGACCTATGATTAACTCAAAATGTGTTAAGCCATAATTAACTTCAAAATGTGTCTCCAGCACACCATCCTTGGATGCAGAAACCTAAGACTTCTATATATTTTTTTCAGAAGGTTTCCAGTAAACAATTTCATATTAGACACCTAATTTTAAGCAGCATGCTTTTCTTATAATAGCCCAGATAATGTTTATCTTTTTGTAAAATGAAACTGAGTTAAAAAATCAATTATCAAAATTGATTTACCTAGAATGATAAAATTTATAAAGTTTACGTTAAACTAAATGTTAAGATCTGAATCAGTTATGATTTTAATTTTCTAATCCATATCTGGTATTTTATATGTATTAAAAGTAAATATAAGTCATGTATATCTTCTGTAGATTTTAAACTAAAATATTTTAAGGATTTAATAAAATATGTGATGGTATATTGCATAAAGCCAACGTAAACAAAAACTTATAGACAGTTGTTTTCAATTACCTTTCTATTCACATAGAGTTAAACCATCAGTGCTAAAATTCAGAAACCATTAAAGGAAAAAAACAAAGGACACTTTTGCCAACAAGTTCATTCCTCCTGTCTCATTTTAACCAGTCGTTTTTTGCACTATTTTACTATTAAGTTTTCTTTGTTCTTTCCCTCAGCACTTTATATATCCTAAAAAAGTTACTAGCGACCATTTATGAAAAGTACAATAAAGTACTACACCCTTGAACAATTTGAGAAATGCAAAGTGAAAAATCAAATTATAACATATAAAACTATTGTTTTTCAAACTCTCTTCTGCAGTTCCACTTTACACAAAACTCCAATATTGTCAGCACATCTCAATATCCCCACTCAAAAGAAATAATGCATTATTGGCTTTTGCTTTTATTAACAATATAGCATATTGTTAATATAGCAATATAGCATAATATAGCAATGTAGCATACTGTAAGTTTAAAAACATAAAAGTTAAGACCAATAAATACAGGGTTGATGGGTCTTACCTAATTCTGGATTTCTAACTAAAGGATAGCATGATGGCCTCAAGTTAGTCACACACATGATTAGCGAACTAAAAATGGTATCTTTAAAAGCAAGCAATTTACTCAAGATATAGACTTTTGTAATGTTTTTTTTTTCTTTTTTTTTTGACTTTTGTAATGTTGAAGCCATTTTTATACAAAAACTAATAAGTATAATTATTAAAAACATAATATAAATATTCTTTATCTCTACTATCAGACAAAGAAGAAACAGGAGCTGATTTAGGTCAACTGCAAGAACGCATTTCTAGAGTGGGTCTGTTAAGTACACAGATTCCTAAAGGAAGTTGGAAAGAACTTGAAAAGGGTACATTCTAGTCTTTTAGGAATGGTTTCTGAAAGACAAGATAACAAAATTATAACAGTCTTTTCTTGAAATATGTATTTATGAAATATCACGCTTTTGTATCATGTTTCATTCATAACTTAACATTTACAAATCAAATTCCAGATTTGATTTGGCAAGGGGCTAGAGATAATGGGGGTAATATATGAATAGTGATCAGTATTGCATGAGAAAGGAAAAAAGTGTTAAAACTCTTAAACACATCTTTAGATAAGTTACAAAATACGGTAATTTATCTAAATCCAAAGTAGTCTGTATACAAACTATAAAGAATTTCAAGCTAATCAAAGAGAAATAAAACCCCTTAAAATTCATATAGCCCTGGCTGGTAGCACAGTGGATAAGGCGCTGGCCTGTGAACCCAAAGGTCGCAGGTTCAATTCCCAGCCTGGGCAACATAACTAGGTTGCAAGCCAGGTCCCCAGTAAGGTCTGTGGCTGGAGGCAGGTGAAAAGCAACCATACACTGATGCATCTCTCCCTCTCTGCCTCTCTTTCTTTCCCCTCTTTCTAAAAATAATAAAATAAAATCTTTTTTAAAAATTCATATAAATAGAATGATGCAAAAACTTTAATATCTTCATCAGTATCTGTAAACAAACAAGCCCATTTTATTTTGATTTGTTCTCCAAATGGGGTATAAGTGATATATATGTACAAAATATAGCAATTTATTTAGGCAAGAATGTGGACCTTAGAGATTGCACCACTATAAAATATCTCTTACTTGTCAAGTCAAATTTTGAGGGGATCTTTAAAACATGATCAAACTTAACCTCACCAATAACGGAACAAACCAACATGCTATGATTCTTGATACAATATGCTGAGAAGAACATAAATCACTTCTATGGTATACCTGGCCAAAAAAACTGCACAAACTGAATTGAATCATTAGGAAACATGAGATAACCCCAAATTGAGGGGCAGTCTACAAAACAACTGGCTTCTATACCTTTAAAAATGTCAAGGACACAAAAGACAAAAAGCTGAAAAACTGTTTGAAATTAAAGTAGACTTGACATGACAACTAACTATAATTATTGACTGTGGCCTAGATTCTAGGGGAGGGGAGGGATAGGTAAATATGAAGTTCTATGACATAACTGGGATTAGGGATGTTGATTAGATAATAATGTATCGATGTTAAATTTCTTGGTTTTGATTGCTCTACTATGGCTATTTTTTAAATCTTATGCAAATATATACAATAATATATAGGCATGAGGGTACTGATACCTGCCATTTACTTGCAAGAAATTCAGGGAAAATGTGTGTGTGGTGGGAGAGAGACAAAGAGAGAAAATCTGACAAATCAAATAAGGTAAAGTGTAAACAATTGGTGAATCTGAATAAAGAGTATATGAGAGTTTGTTTTACTATGCCTGCAACTTCTTTTTAAGTTTGAAATTGTATCAAATAAAGAACTTAAAAAAAAAAAGCTCAATTGGGTATATTAATTCCTATATGATTCCTTCAGTTCTACCTAGGAACTTGCCTCTTTCAAATTTGACAGCACACACAAAAAAACTCACTTTTAAATAGGCAAGGAAAAGCTACTCTTTAACAAAGTATACTTACATCATATAGTTCTAGAACACTATTTACTATATTTAGAATTATGGAATTTATAAAATCATATTAGAAAGCAAAGAGTAAGTTTAAAACCACAGTTCATTTGAGTGTTGGCAGTCTTCAACTGCTTTCATCTGGTAATAATTTGACAAATCATACTAACCTTGTATTTTTAGGCATTATATTTTTAAGGTAATGCCAACTCCACTTTTTCAGGAATTTTATCAATAATTATATCAGAATTGAGATACTATAATAGAAAAGTCAAGGCATCCTAAAAGAGCCCACCCCCAATAATTTCAGAACATGAGAGCTAAAGCTGTCCAGTTTCAAAGTATACAGCTCTTAATGGTTTACTACTTCATATAAATAAAGCTCTTAAAGTGAAAAAAGTTTAGATATACGGTTTGTGGTTCTCCAAAGTTCAATTCAGCTCAACAATCTTATCCTTTCGTATTTGTGTTAATTTCTCTCTCATTTAAATTAACTGAAAATCAACTAAATGAATTTAAATTAAATTGCCCTCACTGGAGGGCAATAATAAATAAAAACTTGAGAACATTGGCAGACAGAAATATTTCTCGACCTTAAGCTCCCCTTACACAAAATTCTAAAAGGCTCTTATTCAATAATATACACATTTCAAGCCATCATTTTATCCCAGTATGCACAAACTACCAACTTGTAGAGAAAAGTGAAGACTCTCAACTACACCCCCTTAGCATGGGGAAGAGGATGCTGAGCCAAGCTGCCACGGGCTAAAACCTAGATAACCTTATACAGTACCCAGCACAAGGCACACAGATTGAGAAACACCTAGTCAGCTATCTCAGATATCCACGACTATTATCGCTGCAACCACAGTGGAACCAATGGATGTAGCCACTATTAAAACTTGAAGGAGGAGAAACGGAAAATCTCTAATACCGAGTATGAAGACGGCAACTTGCGGTGGTGCTAGGCACTAAGCTACCGCCTGGGCCATGAGCTGCCGTCGCTTGCCAACGACATCTTTCCTTCACCAGACACTCACTGCCTGTTAGGTTGTGCTGCTAGGGGTATTGGGGGAGACTGAATACTTGGAGAAAGTGAGTAAGGCTACCCTGGTTTTTTGTTTGTTTGCATTTAATAAAGGCTTATTTAGAAAGTTGCAGAAGTACAAGTGAGCTGTAGAAGAAATGGGCTAAGAAAACAAGTTGCAGAGGCAAAAGAAGGGCTCTTGTTGCTCAGGAGAGGTAAGGGTAAAGGTAACACACCTGCGGGGTGGGGACATGAAAGGCGAGGGCAGATGTGCTCTGGAGGGAAGGGGCATCCTGGGTCCTCACTCCTAAGGGTGGTGCTTTTAGGAGAGGTCTCAGTAAAATGGGCTACCCTGTTTTAATTACTGATCCTGCCAGGCCCGCCCCAGTAACAACTCTTTCCTCCAGATGAAATAACTCTTTAGTAGACTTGGTTCCAACTTCTAGGTGTTTTCCCCACGTTCTCCCAGAACGAGACCCATCACTCACCCCTTCCTCATAGGTCTAACTCTCAGCTCTGGGGAGCCTATCCCATAAGTCCTGAGGGACCAACACAAGCTGAGCAGACACCTAGTAGTCAGAGGTCTGGGTCTCAGCTCCACCCTCCTCTGAAATGCTAAATCCTAATAACCCCAACCTCTTCTCTTTGTTCCCCTGGGAGGAGGGCCTGCTTCTTGCTATTACTGTCTGCTACCTCTGTGTTCCCTTTGCACCACCCTGCCATACACATTAAATCAATTTCCCATGTGAAATTCTCTCTGCTAAGATTACTAGTGTGGCTTCACAGCTCTAACTGGTCCCTGACAGATATAATAATATCCAGCAATCCTTATTTTAAATGTAATTAATATTCTCTTTAGGTGATATTGTTATAGTGTTTTTAGTTTATGTAAAAAATATTTTTAAGAGCTCTAAACCAAAAGGAATGCAATTTAAAAAAAAAACAAAAACAAAAACAAAGGCAGGCTGGTGGCGCAGTAGATAAGGTGCCGATCTGTAAACCCAAAGGTCACTGGTTCGATTCCCAGCCAGGGCACATAACCAGGTTGCAAGCCAGGTCTCCAGCCAGGTCTGTAGATGGAGGCAGGTGAAAGGCAACCATAAATTGATGTCTTTCTTCCTCTCTGTGAAAATAATAAAATCTTTTTTTAAAAAGTAAATAAATAAAAACAAAAGCAAACTCTTTAGTTCTGGTCAGCAGTAGCTGAAACAGGCAGCGACTGGTTGGGGAGTGAACTCTAATGAGTTATCAAAATGTAGCAAGTTGAACAGGGTGTACATCAATTAATTAGAGCCTAAAATTGGGAGGAAATCTCATGTATTGATTAATACATATTTATTTAATAAATGCTGGAGTTAGTCACAATGGGGAAATACAAAATCTCTAAGTATAAATCAGGTACTTACTTTCAACAAAATAAGAATTATTTACACAATTTTTAGGTTGGCCAAAAAGTTCATTTTTTTCCCATAAGATGGCTCTAGCAGTGAGTGCTTAACTGTCTTTAACTTCATTCTAAGCAATTTTGTTAGAATCTATTGTAACAGCTGTCACATCAGCATGCATTTTTAACTAAAAACTTACCAAAATTGGTGAATTTTTGTGTAGCCATTTTAATATTGAAGATGGAAGAAAATCACAATTTTTAGCATATCATGCTTTACTACTTCAAGAAAGGTAAAAACATAAATGAAACACAAAAACAGTTATATAGCATAGAGAGAAGGTGCTACGATTGACTGAATGTATCAGAAGTGTCTTGCAAGGTTTCAGAAGTTTCATGCTGGAGATTCCTCACTGGATGATGCTCCACAGTTGGGGAGACCAGCTGAAGCTGACAGTAATCAAAACCAGATGTTAACTGAG
This sequence comes from Noctilio leporinus, assembly GCA_004026585.1. Classification (NCBI taxonomy): domain Eukaryota; kingdom Metazoa; phylum Chordata; class Mammalia; order Chiroptera; family Noctilionidae; genus Noctilio; species Noctilio leporinus. The sequence continues at coordinate 3,607 of PVIW01001008.1, read as the reverse complement.
AACTATCAACAATACATACCATGCTAGAGATGGCCAACATTCTCAAAACATCCAAATCCAGCCCTGGCTGGTGGCACAGTGGATAAGGTGCCAGCCTGCGAACCCAGAGGTTGCTGGTTTGATTCCCCAGCCAGGGCACATAACCAGGTTGCAAGCCAGGTCCGTAGCTGGAGGCAGGTGAAAGGCAACCATATATTAATGTTTCTCTCCCTCTCTGCCTCTCTTCCTTCCTCTCTCTCTGGAAATAATAAAATCTTTTTAAAAAATCATAATCCATTAAATTATTGATGAAAATGAAAAATATGTCTTTTATTTTATGGAAATAAAACTAAATAGACTTTTTGGCCAACCCAATGTATAACTATCAACATATAAAAATCTCACCTTGCTAGCTATCTTTGGAAAATACATCGCTTAAACTCTGGCAGTCTCAGTTTACTTATCTGTAAGGAAAACAGGGTAGTCTAGGTCTCTGTTACCATCTATCTATCATGACAATCTTTAAAATTTCATTTTGTACCGAAGCATAGGGAGCTCAGCATCATTTTTTCATAAAGGGAAAAAGCAAAAAGGCAAAAAATTAAGTATCAAGGTTAGTAGTTAAACAAAATTTGAAAAAATTTCAAATACATCATGTTAGAGGTTTCTTTATCTCCCTACTCTAAGTCAAAGGAGAAAAAGAAAATATGTCATAGGCAGATTATCTGTTTAAAAAAATAAGTTTAGGTCCTGGCTGGTGGCACAGTAGACCGGGCACCAGCCTGCAAACCTGGGGGTGGCTGGTTCAATTCCCAGCCAGGGTACATGGCCAGGTTGCAGGCCGTGTCTCTAGCCAGGCCCATGACTGGAGGCAGGTTAGGGACAACCATGCTTTGGTGTCTCTCGTCCTTTTGCCTCCCTCCCTTCCCCTCTCTCTGAAAATAATAAATAAAATCTTTAAAAAATAAAAAATAAGTTTATTCCTATTATCACAGTCTTTGAAGACATTCTCTAAGTCAGAAAGAATACTTCTTAAAATCTCTTCAAGATTAAAAACAACATGCCTTCTGCTGCTTTTCAGTTTAAAAACTAAGTTAGTTTGATACTCTTCTTTCAAAATAAATGGATCACCGGCCATACAGTGAATGATATGCTTTCATGGCTTCTTTATAGAAATAATTATATTTAAAGTACTGGTTAAAGGTTCACTGGACAGCCAGATCATTTATCACTTAGTAGTTACCACTTAGCACAACTGGTACCTTTTGATGCAAGGGATATTTGGTGAAAAGAGCTTTCAAATTTTATAATCAGTTAGTTCTACCTATGTGAACTGGGGGAAAAAAGATTCCAAATCTAATTATTTATCTTATAGCTTATGTGCATTGCTACAGTAGCCTTGATAATGTCCTTCTAAACTTTAAAATTCACCACACTTATACGGAGGAAATGAGGAAGGTTTTACAATATGAGTTTAACCACCTTAAATCTTAATCTTAATCTCTTTAAAACAAAGAGATTTTGTGATTCAAAACTGAAAGCATCATGCTTTAATACTTAAGAGCTATCATTACTATAAAAATCAATTTGCAGAAGTCTGTACATCATAATCTCATTAATGTTATACATTGTGTATCATTACATACAGTATACATAGATGAAAGTATAGAAGCACAAAATCTTGGATGTAAATGCTAACAGTGGCTAATTCTGAGGAACAAAAAATTTTTACAAAGCAGTTGCCTATAATTAAAAATTGTATTAAAATGGAAAACTAGAGGGAATCCACTGAAGAAACCTGATCTTTAAATTCAAGTAACATAGTTACTCATTTAACTCATTTATGCATGAATCACCTTTTATGTGTGAAGTCCTGTTGTAAATGCAGAGGATAGAGCGGTGAACAAGGGCTCTGCCCTCCTCATATTCTGGATGATTACATACTGTGATAAGTACTCCTAAGTATATAAAGCTGGTACAAAGTAAGTGGGTGAAAAGACAGCTAATTTAGATTGGGTGTATAGGAGAGAACTCTTTTAAAGATTACACTTGAACTAAGGAGCTAAAAAATGAAAATAGCCATGTTAAAACAAACAAACAAACAAAAAACTCCAGGAGGAAGCATTCCAGACAGAGGCATCAACTATAAACATCTAGAGAATAAATAGAAAGAACAGGGTGACTAGAACACAATGAATAGCAGGAGATAAGCTGAGGACATGAGACTTTGAGTTCAAGGCAAAGAATTCAGTAAGTCACTAAAGGGCTTTATGCATACGAGTGAAATAACAAGACATATTTTTAAGACACCCCTCTGGCTGCTGTGTGGATAATGGTTGGGGGGAGGGGGCAAGAACGAAAGCAGGAAGACCAGTTATGAAGCTAAGCTGTACCTCAGGCAGAATGTGGGGGCGGCTTGGTCTGCATCAATGGAGGTTTCACTCCATTCAGACTCCAGTCGAGATAAAGAAGAAAAATAATTATTGTTATATTTTGAATTTAATAAATTTTAAAAATAGATGGAAATTTGGTTTTTCTTTTGGTCTATAAACATATGTATGCTAAAAAGATTTGGGTGGGAGTAAAGATGTAACTATAGGAGTAGGCAGAGTTTAGAAAGGATACAGGCCACATCCTTTCTTTGACAACTCCTACCTTTCATGACAACATGGATGGAACTGGAGAATATTATGTTAAGTGAAATAAGCCAGCCAGTGAAAGACAAACACCATAGGATCTCACCTATTAGAGGAATCTAATGAACAAAATAAACTAATGAACAAAATAGAGCCACAGGCATGGAGACATGGAAGAGACTGACAGCAACCAAAGAGGCAGGGATTGGGGGATAATGATGGAAAGAAGGGGAAGGGTTTAGTCAAGGAACATGGATGAATGACCCATGAACATGGACAACAGGGTGGAGAATAACTATGGGAGTGGGAGTGGGGGTGCAAGGGCGGCAAAGGGGGGAAAATTGGGATAATTGTAATAGAATAACAGTATTTTTGTTTTAAAGAAAGGGTACAGGCAAAGATAAGTGAGAAGATGTAGGCTATATGAGTGGTAATCATTATAAGCCAATGCCTGGATATTCCCCCACATACAGCTGTTGGTCAGAATGTTTTATACAATGTACACAGTACATTGTATGTAAATGAGATTAAAACTGTTCTTACAATAGTGAATTTTGAACACCCTATTAATCTAAATGCATATCCAAACTTAACATCAGTACACTAAAACAGCAATGACTTTTACAACTTTAATGGAAACATTAGGCAACATAGTCATAATAGGTTTTCTAAACTACTTACACTCAGCATATCTAAAACAACGTTTGGTGAATTGAAAGATGGATAGATTGGGCTCATTATACTAATCTGTCCTTTTTTACGTTTGCGTATTTCTGTAATAAAAAGTTTACAGATAGCCCTGGCTGGTAGCACAGTGGATAAGGTGCCGGCCTGCAAACCCAAAGGTGGCAGGTTCGATTCCCCAGCCAGGGCACATAATAAGGTTGCAAACCAGATCTCCAGTCAGGTCTGTGGCTGGAGACAGGTGAAAAGCAACCATACATTGATGTCTGTCTCCCTCTCTGCCTCTCTCCCTTCCCCTCTTTCTGAAA
>PVIW01001007.1:0-352870 GCA_004026585.1 Noctilio leporinus | reverse complement strand
AGGTAGAGGCAAAGATGGGGAGCAGCTTAGACAAGAACCTAGTATAAAGGAACCATGGACATGGACAACAGGTGGGATTGACTTTGGGGGGAATGGGTGGGTGGGTGGGGGGACAGAGGGGAGCAAAAAGGGGATGGATGTAATACAACAATAATAAAATTTAAAAAAAAAAAAAAAGCCTTTTGCCCTAGAAAACTGGTCACAGTTTTTTTGAGTTGACAAGATGTGTTCATTTTACTTTATTTTATTATTTTCATTGTCAAGCCATTCCATGTCAGCGATTCTATGTGTACTTCTTCCACCATTTTCCATACATTTGACATGTATGTTAAAAATGCCATGATCCATATAATGCTTTTATTCTGTGTGTTGCAATGTTGAAGCCAAATACAAAAGCAAAAATATTTTATTCACAAATGGCACCAAAACTCACTCCAATCCCTGCTATGAGTTATAATTCAAGTAGCTAATGAAAACTTACCTTAAATGGTCATGATCATGATTAAAGTACAAACTTTAGTCACTAATATTACCAATTTGTTCTGTTGGGTTTTAGAAGGCTCAAGCCTGGTTTCAAAAATGCTTCCATTTAATAAATTATAAGCAAAGGATAATAGGACTATTCCTAAATTTTTGCTTCATCTTTGAAATTAAAAAATGAAAATACTGTTTCCAGATTTTTTAAAAAGGAATTTTTTAAATGTATAAATCCTTCACTCTGCTTCTAGGAATTTAACCTCGGGAATGCTACATATTCATATAGAATAATAATGTTTAAATTACCTTTGCTTTGTAGAGTTGAATGACTGAATGGCTGCAATGTTTATTTCTCATTGTAGTCCTTTCAATATTAGTTCAACAGAATTCTTGAACTGATGACAACACAGCAAACAGCTCTTGTGCTAGAAAGGCTTAGTGAATCAGTGACAACTTCTAGATGGGAAGGCATCATCTTCTCCATGCTCTCTTGCCTGATCCTGTGAAAATTTTCAATCTAAACTGGAACCAAAGGGTATAAAATAAGGAATAGCACACTGTGCCCTCAGAAAAACTGAATTTAAGAACAACAAAAAGACAATTTACCATAAATGTGTGATTTACAGAAGATGAAGACTTCTCTCCTCACCAATGAATATCCAGGCCAATGAACTTACTTTTTGGACTCTGGCTGGACTTTCCCCTCTTTGCACTCTTGCCCATATATAAACACAGTCTACCCTGACCCCTCCATGGACTCACCAGTAGCACAAATTTCCTGGATTGCAATTTCTCTGCTATTCCCCAATAAAATCAATTTCTGGTCATTTGAGCTTGCCTCAGTTTACTTTTTCACTTAGAGACAACCTTGAGTCCTCCTTCCTATTTATTCCTTTAGTTAATAGGTATTTTTTATTTCTATGTGTCAAGCAACACATTAAATTCTACTTTTGTATAATTTTCATTTTAGAAAAGTATAGAAAGTAAAGACAAAGAAATGAATCTCTAAATGTAAAATTTTAGACAACAATGAGCTTATTTCTGAGGATAACAGAGACATTTCACTGTTTCTGAAGGCCTAGCATATAATAAATATCCTCCTTTGACTATTCTATTTTTATTGATGTTTTTAGTTTAAAAATTGTATTTTTTAATCATAAACTTAAGAAAATACAAAAAAACTAAAAAGTTATATAGCAAAGCTAACCATAATCTTACCACCCAAAATAACCACTGTTAACATTTTACTTTTATCCTTCTAGTTTTTTCTTAATCACATATTTACATACATAATAAAAGTAGCTAAATGGCATGCATTTAAATATATATGTATAACAAATACATTTTCATGCTAATAGCAATTGCAAGTTGGTTTTCAGTTGAAGGTGATCTATAGTATGTGTGTTCCACCTTTTGCTAAAGTAATCCTCTTAGAATCTTTTTTTTTTTTTTTTTTTTTTTGTATTATAAGTAATGAGTGATCAACATGACTACATTTCTGAAAATTTCTTGAGGTTAAATTCCTAGAAGCAGAGTGAAGAATTTATACATTTGAAATAACTGCCTTAACTTTAAGCTGGTTTTCTATCCACTCATATAACCTAAGAATTAATGTTTCATTGATATTCATTCTGTCTAGTTATTCCTTTGAAGGAATAAAAAAGACATTATTTGCAAGTTAAAAATGACAAGTCTGTCTCAGCTATTTTCTTTAGTCTGTGGAGTCAGTGACAAAGAACTTTTCATAGCAGATAAACAGTCTTAAGTAGAGTTAAGATTTCAGGACAAATAGTATATTTGCTGACGTTTGAAATGTGATTAATAACCGAATATCAAAGGCAGTGCTGAAGGGAAAGAAAAAAAGCACAAATCCTCTTCAATCAACGAAGTGGGTTGTATGAACAGGAGAGTGGTTGCTAAGCAACCGCCAACAGGCCAGAGCTCTTCGCTGGGAATTGGGGTGGGGAAGATACAAAATGCCTCTGTGGTAGCATTTAGAAGCTCCCGTCTATTTTAATGGCAGTTGCTATTATACCTCCTTCCTACCCTTCTTGCAACTCCCCTCCTCACTGAGTGCCAGTCTAGCCTCCCCAACTTGGAAGTAATGTGCCGCTTTCCATGATCAGGCCCCAGATAATCTTCTAATAGACAATATTAGTTTGGCTTGCAAACTGGAATTCTGATTACTGTCCCCAATAAATATCCAATAATTTATTGGAGCCTCCCACTAAGATCTTATTACTTCGATATATGAGATCAGCATCTTGTACAGGCCTTACAATTCCCTCTCATCTTGGACCATAGCCTAAAAGGGATGATTTCTTTTCAGGCAGAGATGAAAAAGCACCGCTGCAGTTAGAGAAAGGGAAAGGCAACAATGATCACAGAGGAGAAAACTGACTTCATGTATAGTATCGACAGCATTGTCTTTGTATTGGGAGCTATCTGAAGGTCAAGTTAAACATTTCATAGTCATTGCCTTTAAACAGTTTACAGTCTGAAAGGCCCATATGCAATATTTTCAGTTATATCTAAATTTAGATGTGAGGGAAATGGTATACATAGTTCCCCATGTAAGGCTCAGGTTAGGATTGAAGAAGTTGAATGATTGGCCAGGACTGGGGCTCATTAACTTGCCTGATTCCTCAGATATGGGAGAAGCTGGGGTCGTTTCCTGGAATTACATTTGGATGCACTCATCACATGTGCTTCCAGAGTTAGCACTTAATGGCACATCACGGAGATGTCACAGAACTAAGTGCTTCTAAGTGAGAACAATTATGCCTTGATTTCATGAAGTTCACATCTAAATCAGTTGGTCAGTGGAGCATCCAAGGAAGAGACAGAGGGATTTATTTGATGTCTGGCAAATGAGTCAGAAGTAAAGCTGATACAAGATCCTGTAAACGTGTAGAGACTTCATTTCTCTAATACACTCTTTCCTCCTTTCTTTCCTTTTGATTAAACTAGCCTCATCCAGCACGGCTGACTCACCTGCCCCCTCCTCCTTTGCCTAACCACTCCCTTCATCATCAAGCCCTCAGGACAACGAGGTTCTGGTCAGCATCAAACAATCTTAGAGAACAAAGCCTTCAGTCGGTTGACCACAGAGACAGTTTCGGTCAAACTAGAGATAACATCTAGGCCTCAGTTGTGTTTCAGCTCCAGGCCCAGGAGAGCAGTAAAACCAGGTGAAGCAACTCAGAGCTACTATCAGGACTAGATGCACTGATCAACTACCCATTACCCTAGCACTGACCAATCAGTAGAGACCACTACCCATGACCCTAACTCTTCCAGTCACCATATATCCCATCACCTGGAAGCTATAGGGAGCCAGGTCTTTGAGCCTTAGCTCACCTGCCCCCAGGCATGGGCCGCTTCCTGAAAATAAACCCGTACTTTCTTTGCAGCACGCTTCTGCTTGTGTCTTTACTGGGCTCTGAAGTGCGTGGGCAAATGGACGTTTTGCACAGTAACACTTTTTTAAAGGTTATCAGAATGCATTTGGCCCAGTGAGTTTGTTCCAGAAGTCACCTCCCTGGGTGATGGAGAGCTCTATGAAACACAGAAGGTTAAGAGACAATTAACTTAGGTAAGCAGGTCATCTTCCTCATCAAGTTTCTCAGTAGCTCCTTCAAATAAACTATACCATTTAGTTTGAATACAGAATGGGTAAATGGTTAGTCAATACTGGAACGAATGACAGTGACAAATCAAAGGAAGATGCAACAGTTGAAATTGCATTGCAAAATTATGATAAGAAAGAGATTACCCAGGGGAAATTGTGCCACCTTAACCCAGATACCAAAAAAAGAAAGAGAAAAAAATAATCTGCTATCAGCAAACTTGTAAAGAAGCACAGTACAAAACTTAATATTAAAAAAATTTTTTTTTTCCCCTGGCTAGTGTAGCTCAGTGGATTGAGTGCTGGCATGCAGACCAAAGGGTTGTAGGTTCGAGTCCCACTCAGGGCACATGCCTGGTTTGGGGGGCCAGGTCCCCAGCTGGGGCATTCAAGAAGCAAGCACAGATCCATGTTTTTCTCCCTCTCTTTCTCCCTCCCTTCTTCTCTCTCTAAAAATAAATAAATAAATATTTAAAAAATTTTTTAAATGCTATCTTCAGTAGTGATCCCATCCTTTGTTTTGAGATTAAAGATAGATGTCTCCAGCTATCTCAAAAGATATTATGGAAATTTATATACAAAAGTAAGTTTGGTAAGATAATTAAGTGTAGGAAATATACTTGACAGGAACTCATGAGATTTGAATCCTATTTTAGTTTACCAGTAACCAGTGTGAATTTGAGCAAATAATTTTTTATTCTGACCAATAATATCTCAATTTCAAGTTAGGGTGTTTGACTCAGCTATTCAGTTTCATCTAATGCTATCATTTTGTCTTCTTGCATACCTCGGGCCCTGTGTGTATGTGGGTGTGTGTGTGTGTGGTGAAGGTGGGTAGCATTGGTGATTTGGAAATCAGAGTTTTGCAACTCTCTAAAACTGGGGACTCATTATTACATACTAAAGAAACTTACACTTTCTTTGGGAAGAACAGGGGCGAAAAAAATGACTCGCAGCTGGGAAGACACACAGAATACTCAGTCGAGCAGAAGGAGAAAGAAGAATAAGACTGATTCAAGTTTTGAGCCTGGCTGTGTAAACGGAGGATGGACCAAAGAAACTCATAATGGGAAACTCTGTTCTTCGTTTATTTTTTCCTTTTACAAGAAAGTACCAGAATATGCCTTTCCTAGGATCTTATAATCCCTAATCTTATAATCATGCTGCTGATTGCTCTACTTTATTCTTGGCAGGAGGTACCATACTCCTGCTTTTACAGGGTTTACAGTTGAACAAAGCCTTTTGTTTCCCCTGCTCGGTTCTTAATAGGGAAGAACAATTTTGTGTGTGTGTTTTGTTTTTAATTTGAAGGAATCATTCTGAGCTGCAGTCACCGGCCATCCCAGGCATGTAGAGTCAAGTGTTTTGGCCAGTCGACACTTCAATGAACAGGGGAAGGTATCTTTTGGGTCAGGTATTAACCATGGAGAGGCATTCAGGTATTTTACCTCTTGAATTTTAAAAGATTTACTCATTGTGAAATACTTCAGTTATGGGACATTGTGGAAAGAAGTGTGCAAACGTTGAGGTTGCCACCACTTAAATGGTTGCGTACAACACAACCAAGGTGTGGCATTTGTACCACACAGGTCCTATCTTGCTGATTATTTATGGTAATTATACAGGAGGTGAACAAACAGTGCAAGCTGGAAAAATAAAGAGAGATTGTCAGAGTTGAGGGGAGGGGAGGACAGGAGTGGGGAGAGAAAGGAGTAGTGAGTAAAAAGGGTGTGGTGTATGTTCTAGTTCTGAAACGTTAATATCAACCATGCAGAAGATTTATATCACATCTTTACATAAATCTTTAAATGACATCTTTGTGTCATTAAAACGGCTAAAAATCCCTTCTAAGTTTTTGTTCCTTACGTTTGCTTTTGAAATGCAGCCCCCTTCAGGACATATTAGAATTGTAAAGGAACTGTTTTTCAATTTAAAGCAAAATAAACTCATTTGTCATTTCTCTTATCTGACTCTTTATGTGCTCATCAAAATGTGATAAAGATCATTAGAGTAGCTGATATTTCTGACATTATTTATCATTTTGCTATGCTGCAGAATAGTTTATAAGCAACTGACATTTTTACAACATACATTTCAAAAAGTTTTCCTGCCTTAAAGATTTCTAAACTTTTAATTTATAATATAGTGACTTAAAAAAAATGAACTCGCGTATGTTTTATATTGTATTTTTTTAATGGTTTGTACTAGCATCTATCCTTTAGCTTTAGTGCATCTAAGCTGCCTGAGCTTCAGTTTTCTCAGCTGCCAAATAAGATTCGAATACTTTCTGAAGGTCGTTCAGAAGGTTAAATGAGACAATGCAGACAGGTCGCCTGGCACAAACTCTGCTAGCGGTAGTTTCCTTAATTAATACGTTTATGATTAGCCTGGCAAACGCAGGTGAGCCTTCAAAATGTTTATGACATGCGTATCAAAAGGTCCAACGGATAACGTATAAATATGAATTTAGAGCCCTTGAGAGTCCCATTATTTAAAACTCTGCATTTGTTCACATAGCTTATTTCCTGTGGTCAAGAAAGGTGTCCCCAGTATACAAGGGTTATAAATGAGTAGGCTGAGTTGGAGGAGCTAAAGCTTGGAGAAGGGGTGGAGCATAACAGTGGGATGGGGACTGGATCAGGGAGAGAAAGTGACCATACAAAAAGATGACCAGAAGCTCCCAGACTTGGCTGCACATTGGAATACCTGGGGAGCTTTAAAAACATTCATCCCTGGGCCCCACCCTGGAGGTTCTGATGTAATTGTTCTGGGATGACATGGGCCATAAGATTTTTTAAAAGCTGTCCAGGTGATTTTAATGTGCAGCCAAAGCTCAGAACCATTTCCCTAGAGCAAGGGTGTCAAACTCTTTTTCACCGGCGGTGGGGGTGGGCACTTCAGCCTTGAGGTTGCCCTCAAAGGGCCGAATGTCATTTTAGGACTGTATAAATGTAACTGCTCCTTAACAGCTACGTGAGCAGGGTAGGAACAAGGTGCCGGGCAAGATAAAACAAGGTGGAGGGCTGGATTCGGCCCATGCAAGAAATTAGGAAGCTACCAGGAAACAGAGAGAGAGGGTAATAAGGAAGGAGGATTGAGAGGTGAGAATGGAAGAAGCCAACAATTTCTGAAAAGCTCTGGAGGCTGTGCATAGATCAGCTATCCTATGCTGAACTATGTATGTTAAGGACTTTTAGGCTTTACTCTGAAGAGAATAGTCTCAAGAAAATGTTTTGCTGTCACAGTCTGCAGGATTGAGAATTGATTTTAGGGAGCAAAACTAGAGGTAGATGAGTTGGATAAGTTAGAGACTGCAGGTGCTCCAGCGAGAAGAGATGTTAGCCTAAGCTAGGGCAGTGGCAATGGACTGGATAAAAATGAAGTGATTTGAGAAACCTGAAGGGAAGACCTGACAGAAGCTAGTCCTGGTTAGAAAGTAAAAGTCAGGAAGGGGTTGGATGGAGATGCTATGAACTGAGTTAACCCAGAGCAAGTAGAGAAGCTCTGTGAGAAGAGGATACACTCAGTGTTAGAAATGCTGGCTTGAAGTGCCCATTGGATGTTTAGATGGAAGTGTTGGTAAGGAGTCAAATATGTAGGTCGGGAGCTAGAAAAAAAAAAGGAGGGGTGAGTGTGTTGGATACAGAAAGCAGTGATCTGTGTGACTCAGGTCTGATACACACTTCCTTCCCCTCCCTCATTGCGGCTCCACAGGGTGGGCCCACTCTGCGTTTGAACTTCGGGGCCTATCACAAAGGTAACTTGAAATTCAGCACGTAGTGCTAAATTTAGTATTATGTGCTAAATTTAGTATCAGTAAAACACTGAAGTAAAGGGGGAAATGAGAGGGTAACTTATTTCTGAGAACTTTTTCACCGTCTATGGAGATGGTGAGACACTGACTGCGTAAGCAGTAGAAAGATAAAAATCAAATAAAATAGGGGCTCTGCATCCCACCTCAGGTGTTGGTTCTTAACAGCCATGTATTTATCTATGTGACCCTAGGGTCAAGCCTAATTGGACCAAGTGTAAGCACTTGACTCCGGCTGGAACAATCTCATACCTTCCAGAGAACTTGAACTGAAAGACATGTTAGTCACAGAGCTCCGGAATGAGAGACAAAAGATTGCCACTTTAAAGTTAGTCTTGGTTCCTCCACTCTTGCTGATAGTTTTTGACTTTTCCTTGGATTCTGCTGATGGTTTCAATATCATGTCCATAAATTCTCATTTAAAACTGGAAGTATCCTAAATGTTCATCCATCAACATAATGCAATCCTTACAAAATGAGGAAACTCTTTACTCTTGAATACTGCCTTGGACAGTTTTCCAGTAAATGAAAAGAAACAATGAGCCCTGACCAGTGTGGCTGGGTTGGTTGGGTGTCATCCCAGCAAGCAAAAGGTCACCAGTAGGATTCCTGGTCAGGGCACATGCCTGGATTTCAGGTTCTTCCCAGGTCAAGGTGCCAATGAAAGACAACATCTCCATGTATCTCTCTCCCATCAATGTTTCTCTCCCTATCTCCCTCCTTTCCCCTCTCTCTAAAAATAAATGAATGAAATCTTTTTTTTTTTTAAAAAGAAACACTGAAAAAGCAATATAGATGGCATCAGCCTATGTGAAGAAAAATTTGTCCATATAGATAGGTGTGAAATCTGTAACACTCCACGGTCTGATTTTAATAGTAATTAATGCTTCTGGATTTGGAATTGAATAGTAAGTCATCTTTTTGAAGTTTTTTAAAAAAATTCCTTTTCTCTTAACCTATTTTGAATTGCTTTTGCTAACTTGCCATCAAAGAGCCATCACAGAATAGCTGGAGGCATGAAGCTACAGAAGGTCCCGTGCTTACTACTCACCACCTCTGCCGAGGGAGATGGAGAGGAGCAGGGCATTAAGCATTGATTAGGGAAGTTGGCCAATCTCCAGATCATGGCAGGTCTGCTGCACATCCAGGTTCACCTCCTTATGCCTCACAACTTCCAATTCTAGGAATAATTGAGCCCAGATCATTCCTCTCGCTGTACAGGTATCTGATGGTAAAACCTCTGAAGCATTCCAATTTATCATAGCTCAAGAGACTGTTTTGAATATTTGAAGCATTTTCAACTGAAATGTTTGAACCTCGTCTGGATTTTGTGGTAGTAGAAGACTGTGCTAACTTGCCCTCAGTAAATGCTGCCAACTGATCAGTATCAGCCTCTAAATTTACAAACCCTTCCATTAATCTTTTATTTAACATGACATCTGGGAGAAAATAATAGCAGCTCAGCAAAGATATTTAAAATATCCAGCCACTTATAGAATAAAAATATGTCATTTTGTTTATGTAAGCCCCCAGGGTATAAGAAAGAGATCTTATTTTTATTTAAGTCTGTCTACCATAATATACTGCCAACATTTTTTTTTTCAAACTGACATTTTTAAATAAAGGATTTCCTCTCATCACTAAAAGGTAACACTCCAGCTTGCACACTAAAATCTGTACAGTCACATCTAGATTCCATGCAGGTATGAGTAATTCCTCAGGTGTATCAGTTTTTAAATGACTTGATATTTAAAAAAAAAGATTTTATTGATTATTTTTAGAGAGAAAGTCAAGGAGGGAGGAAGAAAGAGAGAGAAGCATCAATGTATGGTTGCCTTTCACCAGCCTCCAGCTACAGACCTGGCTGGAGCCCTAGCTTGCAACCTGGTTACGTGCCCTGGCTGGGAATCGAACCAGTGACCTTTGGGTTCTCAGGCTGGCGCCTTCTCCGATGTGCCACCCACTACGGCCTAGACTCTTTTTAAGTGCAAATATATCACACATATAACAGAGTTTATTTTAAAACTACAGGTTTTGCCACCACAAAGGTTAAGAAATAGAACATTGCTGGCAACTGAGTAGCCTTCTCATGTGCAGTATACCTGCTAGAGTGAATCCTCCTCCCTCCCCCGAGATAAAACCATTCTTATAACTTTGTAACAATCATGTCCTTGATTTTGTTACAGTTTCTTTTACCAACTTACCTATGTATCCCTTTCCCTGAGCTTTATGTAAAGTTATGTATACAAATAGTTTTCTTTTGTGTCACCTATTTTCTCAACATTATGATTCTGAGGCATATCCACGTTTGTATGTATCTGTAAATTATTCACTTTTATTGCCAAGTAATAGTCCAGTGTAAGCACATACCGGTTTTTGGTGGTGGTTGTTTTACTTTTGATATGCACAAAATATGAAGATTCTTTAAGGCCTGAAGTAAAGTGTAACTTGGTGTGAACTTAATAATTGTATCTAAAATGTAATTTTAAATTATTTTTATAAAATAGGAATCTCGACAGGAACATCGTCTGCTAAATTTTCCATGATGATGGAAATGGCTCAAAAATTACTTTCTCTGTATCTTTTTCTCTCCTATTTTCCCTGTAAAATGTTTTCATTATATGAGGTATTTTATGAAGTGTTCCACCTTTGAAATGCAATTATTCTTTATGACTTCCCACAAATGAAAGAGAAAAGCCAGGATAGAATCTCCCACAGAAAAACTCATTAAGAGTGTTGTTATGGCTGATGCTCTCCATGAAAATTCTTGACACAACAAAGCATTTACACCTCAAGTGAAAGAAATAACTGCTGAGCACACTCCCTACACACTGTGTCCCTATTAGGCTGTCACTACAGCTGTGCAACAGGTGCACAGAATTTTTTCCTTTTAAAAATAATTGTAAATAGCCTTCCTGCCATTTCCCACTCAGTAAGTTGTCCTGAGCCTTAAACAAAACAAGGCGATGAGGAAATTGTCCTGTCATTGAATTCTGCTAATCAAAAATGAACAAGTTCAAGAATTACTTCAGCAAAAACAATGGCCACTTTCTGTCATTGCACAGAAACACATAATCTACTGCTTGCAAAAGTAAACCAACAAATGCTCGAGACTTAAAAAGAATTTGTGTGATGTACTATGGAGAGTCTTAATTAAATTCTGGACTAAGGAAACTTTACAAACTTAGCAGCAATAGAATAAAACATGTTGCTACCTGAAAATGTTAAATTACATATTAATAATAGGGGCAAAATAACAATAGTTTGCTGTTTTTTATGTAAGGAGGAATTTTTAAATCGATTTAAAAACACTAGTAAGTGGTCACAGACAATTACTAAGTTAGTTAATATATCTAATAATCAGATACCTCCTTTCATACAGCCCCTTCCTTGCTTAATTAAAATAATCTTGAGGGATGACTGAGGACCTCGAGCCAAGACGGAGGCATAAATAGACACCCTTTGTCCCCTCACACAATCATAAGAAGGCTCACAACTAACCTCAAAACAAACAAACAAAAAACCCCCAAACTGCCAGAAAATTGAATGGTATTGAAGTCTGACAACCAAGGATTTAAAGAAGAAATATTCACTCAGATGGGTAGGAGGGGCAGACGGGGAGCTGTGGTGGAGAGGATGTGATGTCAGTGACGGCTAGGCGGCGGCAGCAAGGCAGGGGTGGCGTTTGGCAGAACAGGAAGTCCCACATTCACATGGGGCACTGGAGGAGCCATCCCAGCTCCATGCCTGACCTCACGGCCCAGGGTTCCAGTGCCGGGAAAATAAAGTCTCATAGCTTCTAGCTGTGAAAACCAGTGGGGATTGGGGTGGTGGGAGAAACTGCCTGTCTCTCAGGAGAGTCCATTTACAGGACCCCTACGGTCCTAGGACATACACAAACCCACCGACTCTGGAAACTACCACCAGGGCAACAGCTGGAGAGGCACCAGTTGTATATGTTAAGAGGGTTAAGTGACTGGAAAAGTGGCAAGTGCTGAGCAAACAGCATTGTTCCCACTCTGATCCCGCCTCCACATACACTGCTACAAAGCGGTGAAACAGGTCAACCCACACTGACAGATACCTAAGGTTCCGCCCCTTACAATATAACAGGTGTGCCAACACAGGCTGTCAAAGCAGCTCTACCTAATACACAGAAATAAACACAGGGAGGCTGCCAAATTGAGGAGGTAAGGAAATACGGTCCAAATGAAAAACAAAACAAAACAAACAAACAAACAAAAAACAGAACAAAACTTGAGAAAAAGAACTAAGCAAAATGGAGATAGCCAACCTATCCGATGAAGAATTTGATAAGGATGCAGAGAGAAGTCATCAAGTATGACAAATGCATAAGGGAAGAAATGAGGGCTATACTAAGAAATTGTGAAGGGAAGACAACTGGGGTTCAAGTCAATGAATTGGAAGGTAAGGAAGAAATAAAATCAACCAGTACAGAATGAAGAAACAAGAATTGACCAAAAAAAAAAAAAAAAAAAAAAAAAAAAGGAGAGGCTTAGGAACCTCTGGAACAACTTTAAATGTACCAACACCCAAATCATAAGGATGTCAGAAGGAGAAGAGGAAGACCAATAAAATGAAAACTTATTTGAAAAAAATAATGAACAAACCTTGCCTAATTTGGTGAAGGAAACAGACATACAAATTCCTGAAGCACAAGTTAGACCCAAAGAGGACCATCAAGATACATCATAATTAAAATGCCAGCGATTAAAGATAAAAAATCTTGAAAGCAGCAAGAGAAGACAGTCACCTACAAAGGGGTTCCTATAAGACTATCAGCTGATTTCTCAAAAGAAACTTTGAAGGCAAGAAGTATTCAAAGTATTCAAAGTGATGAAAATCAAAGACCTACAACCTAGATTACTCTCTCCAGCAAAACTAGCAATCAGAATGGAAGGGCAGATTAAGTGCTTCCAACATAAGGTAAAGCTAAAGCAGTTCATCATCACTAAGCCATTACTGTATGAAATGTTAAAGGGATTTACTTAAGAAAAAGAGGGTCAAAATTATGAACATTAAGACAATAAACTCACAACTATCAATGACAGAATCTAAAAAAATTAAAAACAAAAAGAAAACACTGCTGGTGTGGCTCAGTGGATTGAGCACTGGCCTGCAAACCCAAGTGTCACTGGTTTGATTCCCTGTCAGGGCATATAACCAGGTTGCAAGCCAGGTCTCCAACCAGGTCCCCACCTGAAGGCAGGTGAAAGGCAACCATACATCGATATTTCTCTCCCATTTTTCCTCCCTCCCTTCCCCTCTCTCTAAAAATAATTAATAAAGTATTTTAAAAAATAAATGTTTTGATCTAAAAAGAAATAAATAAAAATAAAATAAAAAGTGCAAATGCTCCCCAACTTTATGCCTCTATTAATGTGAATAGCCAAAAATTTTCTGTAACTGTAAATTATATCTCATCTTACTAGAGGGATTTCATAAGTTGATAGCATAAATGGAAATTTAAATTCAAAGGTCAAGTTTTGTTGGTATTAAGATACAAAGTATGAAAAAAGTAAAAAAAAAAAAAAAACACACAGCATGTAGAAATAAATATTTTAAATTTATAAGAAAAGAGCCCAAAAGCTTTATATTTAGCTATCTGGTGAGTCTTAGAACCTGGGCTTTACTGCCACTGAAATATTTGGAAATGATTCTCCCTGAGCTGGCCAGTTCGCCTTGTAGAGGATGAATAGAGTCATCTCAGCTCTAACTCAGCACAAACGTTTCCAAAACAGGAAGCAATCTGCCTGGCACATTCTAACACCTGACACAGCAATTTCCTTTTCTGAATGCATGTATTTGTATTAAACTGGGAAACATTCCTGAACCTAGTTTACTAGCTGGAAGATCAGGCTCTTAGATAATGTTTTCACTATTTGCTAGCATTAAATGAGAGCAAACATGCACTAGAAAGAACTCTGTTTCAACTTGATGCATTTTTTTCCATCCGCAACACTTTTGAGTAATCAAGAAAAATGTTTATGGTATAATCTACCTTACATTTTATCACAAAGGATAAAGAGCCACAAGAATTTTGTAGGTTTTTTATGAAATACATATACACCAATATTAGGAACTGAAATTTATTACACTTTAAGACAGATAATTCTGAACCTCCAAATTGCTAATCATGAACTATTGTTTTCAAATTAAATTCTTTTTATTACAACACTGAAGATAAGCACACTAAAAAGGAAAGATCTTGTACAGCAAAAGTGTTCACCAAGGTAAAGATTTAAGGTCATAAATAATGATGGTTAACCAGTACAATTCTCATTTTATTTTTCTGTTTATCTGCTCTATTTTTAAAACATATACCTAACAATAGCGGAGCTTATACTAGGGGGAAAATATTTTTAATTATTAAAGAGACCACATTCAAAATACCAAGAAAATTGCATGTAAATCCACATAGATGTAATATCTTCATAAACAGTCACAGGATTAAATTTGCTTTGGTTCAAATTTTATCAGGATATTTTACACACACACACACACACAAACCTTAAGTAATAGTTGCATAGGGGTCTGTCCAGAAAGTATCCAGCCATGTGCTACCCAAAAAATGCAACCCTTTTTTTTTTAAATTTATTTATTTATTTTAAAATTGAATTTTACTGTTGTTGTATTACATCTATCCCCTTTTTACTCCCTTGTGTCCCCTTCCCCACCCACCCACTCCACACCAAAGTCAATCCCACTTGTGGTCCATGTCCATGGTTCTTCCATGCTAGTTCCTTGACTAAACTGCTCCCCTTCTTTACCTCCTCCTCCCCTCTCCCCCTTGCCCACTGAAGGTCTATTCATTGTATTTCTGTATCTGAGAACCCTTTATTGAAGAAGATACAAGAAACATTACACAGTAGACAATGATATCTCAGTCCCTTTCAGAGTAGGCACCTTGGGACCTCACACAATTTGCCCAATCACCATCAGCTGCCCCACCGTATTTTCCTGGATCTCATAGATGGGGATTTTAGTTTGGGGAAAAGCCATAAGTTACAGAACACCAAGTCTGGGCTTTGGGGGGCTGAGTCACCTGGGTGATTTGATGTTTTGCCAAAAAACTCTGCATGAGCATGATGCATGAGCAGGTTCATTGTCATGGTAAAGCTGCCAACTACCAGTTACCCATAGCTTCGGCCTTCTGAGTCATCTGAATAGTTCTGCAGAGGAATGTTCAAGTTTAACCCAAAATGTGATGCAGATTCATCGCTCAGTCATTATGAATGCCATGGCCACACTATACACAAGCTCACTCACTGGCATCTACAGCCCCCACTGACTAGTACAGTGAAGTCGTCATTGTTCACATGAGTGCACCCAGCCCACTCTCCTTGTCTGCCTGATTTCACTGACATTTCATAAACTATTCTCATTGTATTAGAAATGGCTAGACATTTTCTGGACAGACCTCAATGATGTTATATATAACATCAAAAGCTATATGATAGCTTTGAGAATTTTATACTGTTATAACATTAAATGAATCATTTCAGAGATTGGTTTATAAAGGATAATTCAATCTGGACTTCAGCACAAAATTATTATACAAGTATGAAAGCATTCATCAAAACAAGGATATAGCCCTAGCTGGTGGATAAGGCAGGCATTGGCCTGTGAACCCAAAGATTGCTGGTTCGATTCCTCAGCCAGGGCAACATAATCAGGTTTCAACCCAGGTCTCCAGCCAGATCCGTACTGGAGACAGGCGAAAAGCAACCACACATTGATGTTTCTCTTTCTCCCTCTGCCTCTCTCCCTTCCTCTTTCTCTGAAAACAATAAATAAAATCTAAAAAAAAAAAAAAAAAAACAAGGATATATTTTCTCTTCCTTTTAACCTGCCTGAAAAAAACAAAAAATAAATCACTGTGTACTGAAGAATGTGGCGACATTTTCATTTATGTGCCAAGGAGCAATATATTAAAACTTGAGTCAGATTATGTATTATGCTAATGATCTGGAAAATAGACAACATTCAATAATCTGATAAAACTCAATTAAATTAGATGAAAATTAGCTAGTATGTTTTTCTAAGCAAGAAACCCACACCATAAATATTCAATAATTAAGCAGTATAGACAAAGAGCTACTGCTGTAGGAGAGTTAGGAGTAAGTGCAATTGTGAATTAGGTTGACTTGCCCTTCTTCAGTAGTGAGCCAGCCTTCCCTTTTCTACAGCCAAGTCAACAGGGAATTGTCTGGGGAATTGTCTGTGGGTGTGCGGATGCCTTATATCGCACTGCAGGAAGGTGCTGCTGTCTCTCAGCAGATTCTCACTGAGCTATTGTTGAAGTCCCGCAGAGAAGGATATCAGTCAATGGAAGTGTCCTTTCAGTGTCACAAAGAGCTGGTAATCTAGCCTATTGGCTTCCACATCTAGGTTTTCTAGTGGTTTGGTCTGTGATAAAACACAGCCCTCAGTTCAGTAGTTTAAAATAAAGGCAGCTTTGCAGCAGGAATGGTAACAATTACTCTTCATAAGGAGCTCTGAAATCCCTAGTGATGGGGCTCACGGAAAAGTAACTAATTAAGGGGCTGGTCTTCCAGAGGGAAAGCACTAGGCTGGAAAGTCTTCACATAATGAAGAACTGTGATAGCTAAGGGTTACATTCCGTATTTTAAAAAGGTAGAAAAATTAGCCCAGAAAGTAACACTGAGGAAATATGACCACCTAATAACAATCAGCATTAGTGTGACTCAGTGGCAACGTGAGGCTCCATAAGCACCTAAAAAATTGGAAGGTGGGAGTGGCCTGTTGTTTGCAGGGTAATACTACGATTAGTACCATTTATTCAGACCCTACTATGTTTTAAGCTCAGGAGGCAGTTTATAAATATAACTTTCTATAATCATTATAATACCCTTGAAAAGTAGGAATTACTTTCTTAACATACGAGCACTGTGGCACTGCAAGATTCCTTAATTTGCCCAAGATGACACAGCTAGTAAATAGTAAGGTGAGCATTTAAACCCAAGTGTATTTTTAAAAAAAGATTTTATTTATTATTTTTAGAGAGAGGGGAAGGGAGAGAGACATCAATGTATGGTTGCCTTTCACCTGTCTCCAGCCATGGACCTGGCTGGAGACCTGGCTTGCAACCTGGTTATGTGCCCTGGCTGCGAATCAAACCAGTGACCTTTGGATTCGCAAGCTGGCACCTTATCCACTGTGCCACTAGCCAGGGCTAAACCCAAGAATATTTTGACTCCAAATTGTATAGCTGTTAGTCAACTGTTAGTTAGTCAACTGTTTCGGGAGGAGGACTTGCTTGATAATGGTTATGTACAAAGAAGACAATTTCCTGGAAGCTTTAGCTAATGAGATTCTGGCTTTTCGGTGAAGTAGTCGGATGCTGCTCCTGAAGAAGAGCTCTAGAGAATTACAAAAGAAAGAGAGTCATTTCACAGGCTGGCCTCCCTAAAGCAATTCAGGACATATCACCATCACAAATCTAATGTCATGACAACCACATGCAAAACAACAGACTCTATATGAACAATCTTAAAATATAATGTAGTAATTCATTTCACAGCTAAGACTGCACAAACTTCTTAAGAGACATGACTTTATAACTTCCAGTTGGATTTGCATTATTGGTATAGTTATTGGAAAAAATGAGTTTGCTAGTTTGCTGTACAATGAAACAGTTTTCCCTGATGGTTAGGGTGGGTATGTGTTAATGCATATACGTTCAAATCTTAACTTTAAAATATGGGTCTTTAGCTACATTCCCAAAATAAATGACAGTTCATTGGGTGGCACTAACTTCACCTAGTTTTAGTATTTTTTTTTTAACTTAAATGAAATAAGTTTTAACGAATGACAGTTTCTTTGAAAGAGAGGTATTATAACTGTTTTGTTAATATTAAAAAACTGAATAGATACTATAATGTCAAAAACAAGAATATAAAATTGAATAATTTTCTGATATGAGAAAAGTTGCCTCGAAAAGACATCCTTAATTATACTACAGAAGGAACAAAAAGAGTGGCCTTATATAAAATTACTTATTTTTACCTTAAATAATTAGGAATCAGTGCCAGGCGGTGAAAAGAAGAGAACACCTGGGTTTTAGTTCCACTCGTTCCACCTACTAGATCTTGGATAAGTTTCAAAAACAAGATGGTTGGACTTGATGATCTCAAGTGTTTTGAGCAGCTCAAAGACTCAATGTGTCTAAATTTCCTAAGAGCAAGATGAGTAGCTTACAAAATATTTTCTCAAGCAAGGATGGAATCATTATCACTTGAATCATTGAAATGTTCACTGGACAAGCTGCTGGAGGAGTTACTATGTGAGATCCCTCTCCGGTTCTGTGTGTACAGAATGATGTAATGTTTTCATAAGCTCCACCTTAGTTTGATGGAATCAGTTTATCAGTTGAGCTCTAAGCTGACAGCTGAGAGGAGTATTGAAAAGTGGATTGTGTGTGAAATTCAAAGTCTTTTTATCATGCTGCATGAGGCATTTGGAAAAATCAACATTCCAGTGTGTTGAAAACAGAAACTATCATTATTTCTGCCCACGTATGGTACTTACTATGGCAAAGTCTGTGCTGTGTAAATCATGGCGGTTTTGCAGATAAAGGTAACTTAACAAGACATTCACAGTCAATGAGGGGGAAGCCCCAATGATCTTACAACTCTTATCATCATGCCATTTACACAGTGAGTTATTTTAAGGAGACCTTCTTGAGACTTCTTCCAAGTAATGTGGAAAGATGGGCATTTAGCCATGGTTGAAGAATTATCCAAGTTGTCTGTGTGGGTGGAGGAAATTACTTTACTACAAAATCAACTGGAATATTCCCTCAATATAAAAAATAGGGTGAAATAAAGTATCATGTTTCTCTGGCATTACTCAATCTATTTTCCTGTATTGCTTTCAAAACCAAGAAACGTATGCAAGGAAAAATAGATCATATGCATGCACGTATTCTTGCTTAGCTTTTGCTCATTTCAGTTTTCTCACTTTTAGTTATAATCCAATTTCTCTCACCAAGAGTTTGGCATTTAACTTTTAGTTTAAAAATATAGATCAAGCAACCAACCTTTGTGATTCATAGGCCAAGTATACTGTTCCTTCCCTATATATCTCCAATAAATCTGGAAAAATAAAGACATTTATAAACATTTATCCTTTACATTTCTCTCTGTAGGTGATAAACAGAGTTCAGTTCAACAAACATTTACCAAATATTATGGTAGGTACTGGAGGTACAAAATTTAAAAATAATGATTATTGCTCTCATAGAGCTTATAATTAAGTTGAAATGCAATTATAATGGTGGTAATAATGATAATGCCTAGCATTCATCACATGGCTTTTTTGGTGCCAAGCAATACTAAATGTTTTAGGTGAATTATTTCATTTAATCAACCCTATAAGCTTCTGGAATAGGGATCATTATTATCCTATTTTTATAGCTGGGGAAACTGAACTTTGAGAGAGGTTCATTACAAGGTCACACTTGTAATGAATGACAGAGCCGGGTTCAAGCTCTGGTTTATCAACTCCATAACCCCATTCTTTTAATAAGTACCCCCCAAAAACCCTCTAGGAGCACTTCAAACAAAGAAAGAGAAGGACCTGCAGTAATTTATGGCTCTAGAGATGTCTTGTTAATTGTATAAAAGAAGGTAGGTGTAGTTTATGAATTCTAGGCCATCATACAAAATCAGAACAACCTTTGATGAAAAAGTAATATATTTTTTCCTCTTCATTTCATTCTCTAACTCAGGTATTTACAGAGTTCTAGTTGGGGATACTGGGAGTTCATGGGATGCAAGGAAGAACATGCCCCTGTTCTCATAGGGCTTAAATCTAACAATTCATAATCCAGAAACTTCAGATCTTAAGCAAGTGGTAAAAGCAAAATAAAACAAAAACAAACTAACAAAATCCTGCAATATCTAAGTAAAGTTATCCAGGCACACCAATTCTTGTTACTATCTTTATAATATATTTTTAATAGACATCTGCGAAGTATTTGGAGAAAAGATACAGAGAATATGACTGTATAGAAAAATAAAGAGGTAGATTTAAAGTAAAAAGTAAGAAATCCTTCTTTGAAAAAAAGAGGTGGGCCCTGGCTGGTGTGGCTCAGTGGATTGAGCACTGGCCTTTGAACCCAACGGTCTCTGGTTTGATTCCCAATCAGGGCACATAACCAGGTTGCAAGCCAGGTCTCCAACCAAGCCCCCAGCTGGAGGCAGGTGATGTTTCTCACTCTTTCTTCCTCCCTCCCTTCCCCTCTCTCTAAAAATAGTGAATAAAATCTAAAAAAAGAAAAAAAGAGAGAGAGAGAGAGAGATGGATCGAGGTATCTTTCAGTACATTTTATCACTTTTTACAGCTTTAAAAAATACATAATTAAGAAAGACTCATCAGAATTTAGCCAGAATGTTTTAAAAATTTCTAGAGATTAAAATTAAGAAAATATTCCTGTCTGCTACAAGATTTTCAAGGTGTATCAAGACTACTCAAAAGAATCTATTTTATGGGAAAAGCTTGACAGTGAAAGGAACATTTTTTTGAGATGAGATACTAACAGGTTTGATCATTTATAGAAGAAATTGAGAGTCAAGAACCATAAACAAAGAAAAGAAGAATTGTGGAACCTATCTCTTTTTTGTTATTGTTCCCAGCAGAATAGACACTGGTTTTATTTTTATGATAACTCCAAGTTAATGACTGTTTTGTAAAGGCTAGGGAAGAAAATTCAACTTTAAGTATAGCTGTGCAAGTTCATTCAAGTAGTATTTAATGTTTAGTCTGAACATGATTTGCTTTTAATTATTTTTTGTTATATCCATAAGCAATCCTAATGGATGAACTATTATTATATACAC
Source organism: Noctilio leporinus (assembly GCA_004026585.1). Classification (NCBI taxonomy): domain Eukaryota; kingdom Metazoa; phylum Chordata; class Mammalia; order Chiroptera; family Noctilionidae; genus Noctilio; species Noctilio leporinus. Next base: position 332,070 of record PVIW01001007.1, on the reverse strand, counting down.
AGACAACCTTTGGGATATATAAAAAGAATATGTATTCTTTTTAAATCAGTCAGTAATGAGGTATGGTTATAAGGCTTTTTCTTAAATAATTATATCAGAACATAAGCATTCCAATGCACGTTTTTCCTTTCACATAATCACTAATATCATTAAATTCAATTATTTGATCTATTGAGACCACTGCTACAAATAATTTTAGAAATACTCATTTTGAGAATAGCCTTCCAATAATAAACTGCATTTAAAAAATTTACCATTTGTCAAACTTCACCCTTTAAAGGTAAGTTTAATTTTGGAGTAAAGCTAAAATCTTTGAACCAAGTCTTACAAACAAAGAATAATCCAAAATGAGCTGTATCTGTGAAGTTATAAGATTGATTTTGATAAGAAGCTTATGAAAAGTGGAAAAGTGATGATAAGAGAGACAGGTTGCAATCATCCTGATTACCAACTGAGTGAAGAAGAGACCTGAGTAACTTGTTCATGGTAAACTCAGCAGAACAAATAGTAGAACCCATAGTTGAGCCTTTACTTGTGGACATGCTCACCTAGGTGGAGCATTCCCTGCTTGTCTGGGCTGGACTAAACAAAGTGGCAAATTTTATAGCAACACAAAAAGCAATGAAAAGAAAGGGGTAATCGGTGGTTAAAGGGAAAATTCTGTATATTTTTAGATCAAGTTAAGTAGGGAAAGTAAAGCTTTCCATTAAAAATCAAAATACCTGGCTGGTAGCACAATGGATAAGGCGCTGGCCTGTAAACCCAAAGGTCGCAGGTTCGATTCCCCAGCCAGGGCACATAACCAGGTTGCAAGCCAGGTCTCCAGCTAGGTCTGTAGCTGGAGGCAGGTGAAATGCAACCATACATTGATGTCTGTCTCCCTCTCTGCTTCTCTCGCTTCCCATCTCTCTAAAAATAATGAAATAAAAATTTTTAAAGAAAATTTAAAAAAAATCAAAATAGACAAGTTATTTACTTATATTGAAAAGTGAAGAAAAATGAAGAATGACACTGTCTCCCCCTACCCCCACTTTACATCTTTCTTATTAAATTAAGGTTCACAGGATAAGTAATTAAAATAATTGTTTACAAGGATAACAAAAATCTTCTCCATTGTTTTCTCTTTTGAAAACTGGCATTTCTATTCAAACTATTATTTACAATGCCCTTTTACAAGAAGGACTTTACATAAACATAATACATTCATATTCGTCAACTTGGGATACATCAACTTGGGATACATTGGTCATGATAGATAACATCTTAAATTGGTATAGCATTTTGAAGGTTTCAAATTACTTTTCTATTTCTGTGTCCTAGAAACAGGAAAGGTGTATCCATTAAGATTCTCCAGAGAATCAGACGAATAGGAGATAGATCATAGATAAATAGATCAATTTTTTTAAAATGGCTTAAAATGATGGGGATTGGCAACTTTGAAACTGGTGGAGCAGGCTGGAAACTCAGGCAGGGTTCTTATGTCTTGAGGTAGAATTCTTTCTTTTCGGGGAAGCCTTGGTTTTCACTGTTAAGGCCCTCCACTGACTGGATGAGGCCTACACACATATCAAGGCTAGTGTTCTTAAGTCAGCAGATTGGAAAGGTTAATTACATCTACAAAATACTTTCTTAGGCTTTTTCTCACTTGTGAGAAAACCAAGGCTCCGTCAAGTTAAGCAACCCAAGTAAATCAGCTAGGAATTGATAGAGGCCGGATTGCAGTTCTTCTCCTGTCTCCTAAATTAGGTTTTCACCAACTCCGCTCTCACATCTCTCTTGAATATTTTCAGCAGGACTCATAGCTCTTAGTATTTAACAGGGAAATTATTTTCTCCATCACAACTTTCACTTTAAATGTCTTATGATTACTTAGCAAGCCTAAATGCTTTGCTCTTGATTGAAAGGATCATTTTCTTGGTTTATGTCATTTTTTCACTTTACTCGAGGCATAAGAATTCAGAGACTCCAACAGAGCCTAGTTATATTTGTTTCAGGGGGAATAACCTTGAAGCAATGAGAGGCTCCAAGTCTTCTACCAGGGTGGCTCTCTTGGGCCTCTGAAAAGACCCCTGTTCCTCATGGAACAGAAAGACTCACAGAGAAAATTAAGATGTTCAAGGTAAAGTTAATGATTTAAAAACAGTGTGAAACCAAAAAAAAAAAAAAAAAAAGATGGATTACATTGACACACTTGGAAAAGGCTACAAGTAAGAATACTACACCACCATATTTCCTATTAATTGCTTGTATTTTTGGAATGACTATTTATTTAGTTATTCTTGAAATTTTATGTATGAGTTTACCTATGTTTTACATGCTACTTGTTTACTTACTATCTATTCTTAACACATCCTATATCACACTACCTAAATTCCTTATGCAATCCCTGAAACTTACATCCTGTGAGCTTCAACTACATATTATAAAATAACAGTTTACTTACTACCTATGATTTAGATCTTTAATAAGTTTTACCATTTTCTTTTATTCTTAAATAATTTTCATATTACATATTAGAAAAAATAATCACAGCTTTTGTAAACCGTTCAAAGATTAATCTTTAAAAAAGTGGCTATGAAAATAGAGCTTTAATGTTTTCACCACAATAACACTATCAAAATGGTAATTACATGAGGTGAAGGCTGAGTTAACTAACATTATGAATGTGATGTGGTCTCTGAGTTCGAGTGGCTCAAGTGGAGGGAAAGGAAGAGTTCAAATAAGTAATTATTACCAGAATTAAAATGTCACAAAATAATGGAAGAAGAAATAATCTCTAAGAGAATAGCAAAAACCTTGTAGAAGGAGCCATTAAAGTTGGATTTGATGAACACAAATTTGCAAGATGGTAGGTTGAAAAGAAGAAAGATAAACCAACCATGCAGAAAAGATAAGGTGAAATAAAAGAACATAATATGGGACAAATTTGGATAGGAATATGAATAGAATAGTAAGATAACTTCTGTCCGTAATATAAAAGGCCTCATAGAACTCTGTAATGAGGTTCAGACATTTTAGACAGTGAGGAATTATAGAAGTTTAAACATGAGTGTGACATAATCAATATGGGTCAGACAGCTCAGATTCTGATCTTGTTTTCAGCTTTGAGTAACCATTGTTTCCTGCCAGCCTCTACTGCTCTGTCCAACAAGCACCCTTGATGTACCAAAACCTTTTTTATAATGTCCAGTCAACCCTCCTTTCCTCCAAACACACATAGGAAAACACACTTCATTTTTTTATGATATTATGGGCTGACGTTTTTCCTTGTGGTTTTCTATATGAGCAATTCTCGATTATCCTTTTGCATACCTCACATCCTATTCTTCCCATAAAGTCCCCTTGAAATAAAAAAAATTGTAAAGCATCATCTTAGGAGTCACCCAGTTCAACTTCTTATTCCCTTCTTTACTGATTTTCTATAACAATTTTTAATTTTTATATTATTTAGCTCTTGGTGTATATTCTTATGCACAGTGCCCTTATAGTTTCATTTATGTTTTATTACCATATTTTAAAAACTATATGCCTTTTGTATATTTACTTTTACACGCAAAACTCTGCGAATATTATCACTAACTCTCCAGGCAGCTCAAAGTGTCATTATTAGTCATGTATATTTATAAGAATAATTCTAGGAGTTTAGATATATGATCAAGAATGCAGAACAATCGTTAACTTTAATTATTCTTATCACAATTGTTTCCGCTATGACTTGGACAGAGAACAAGAAAGTTTTTTAGCGTTCTGGTAACAGGTGAAATTGATTGAACTCCAAATTGAAGTCATGCCTGTTCATTTCTGAAAAGGCTCTCTATTTAAATAATCTCCTGCCTGAACACGTTAAAAGTCTTCTTTTGTTGTGAATGACATGTATTCAGGTGTCACTCAGAGTTAGGAAACACCCCTTTTGACTGGTGCCTGGGAACCTTTAGAGCTTCTGGACTGAACAAAAGGGTTCTCTTCAAATACAAAGGCTCAAATGTCTGCTGTTACCTCTGGGCCTCTAGGGAAGCAACTACTGTCCTACCAAGGACATTTTTAAAAAAAACAAAACCCTCTAAACCTTGTTAGTAAACTGGCTAAAGCTATGTAGAATTTGTTATGCTTAAAACTTTATTTTGCATTGATTATATTTACTAGTGGAATGTGCCAAACCAATTTGGATTTTAACCTTTGAATTTAAAAAAAATGATTTAGACAACCTTAAATGAAAGAGTGTAAAATTTAAATAGAAATGTAAATTTATTCAATATTTATTCAATGACCTTAAGGACATGGCACTATTCTAGGCTATATATATATCAATGTTTTTAAAGAATTATGTGTGATAGTTTATAATAAAATCAAGAAAAGGAACAGCCAATAATGTCAGACTCTTCAAAGTTTGAAGTAGGAAGAAATGCTTAAAGAAAAATTAAGAAAAAGGGTTTATCAAACTTCTTAAGAAAAAGGATTGATAAATTCAACTACAAAATCATCTTAAACTTCTGTACAACAGAAAGTTCATAAGGAAATTAATAAGAAAATAAAAATATATTTACAACATAACATAACTGAGAAAAAGCAAATTTTCTTAACATAAAAAGGACACTTAAAATCCAATAAAAGGACAAATAAAAAATAGACCAAAGTTGTGGAGAAACACTATACAGAAAGAATGGTTGTTAAATATTGTACAATGCTTCTTTTGTAATAATAGCTGTGTGACCTTGGTTTTAATTCACTAAACCATGCCCTTTAGTTCAACTGTAAAATTCAACTGACAGTCTAGTACCTATGTGAGGATTCAATGAGTGAATATATGTAAAGCACTGAGAAGAGTTCTTGGCACATTGCAAAGAAGTGCCTTTGCCGGCACTGAGATTCTATCAGAATGTTCTTACTATTAACAGCCTGAAGAAAAAACACCATTCATTTGCTTTAGTTTGCACTATTAGTAAGATGTAAAATTAAGTATTTTCCTTTCTTTCACCCCAAATGTACTTTCTTTCCTAGATGATATCTTTTTTTTTTTTTGGAATAGAATAGATCACTTGGTCATCTCTTCCTGCGTAAGAAACCTGACCATGGGAGTGATAGGGAGCTCTGTGGACATCAGCTGAGTGCCACTGAACAGCAGTTTGTGACTGGAGGGTGGCGGTGGCGGTTCACTGGAGAGCAGGTCTTGAAGGCCAAGCTCTTAGCTTGGCTGCCAAAACAAAATGCCACAGACTAAGAGGTTTAAACACCCTGGCTGGTAGCACAGTGGATAAGGCGCCGGCCTGGGAACCCAAAGGTCGCAGGTTCAATTCCCAGCCAGTGCACATAACCAGGTTGCAAGCCAGGTCTCCAGCCAGGTCTGTGGCTGGAGGCAGGTGAAAGGCAACGGTACATAGATGTCTCTCTGCCTCTCTCCCTTCCCCGCTCTCTGAAAATAATAAATAAAATCTTAAAAAAAAATGAGGTTTAAACACCAGAAATTTATTTTTCATAGTTCTGGTAGTTGGTAAATCCAAGATCAAAGTGCCAGCCAATCCTGGTGCGAACTTCCTGGCTTGCAGATGGCTGGCTACCTTCTTGCTGTGTGCTTGCTGACCTCTTCTTTTGGCACATGGGGAGAAAGAAGCTCTCTGGTGTCTCTCCTGCTAAGAGCACCAATCCCATCATGCAGGGCTCACCACCATGATCTCACCTAAACCTAATTATCTTCCTAAGGCCTCCTCACTGCCTATTATTGCATTGGGTGATAGGGTGATGCATTTGGGGGAGACAGTCACTATTACAGCAGGTCACCTGCTGGCCGCGTTTTCCATCCCAAACAACCTTCAGGCCTGAGTTTCAAAGGCGGGAGGGAAAGTCCTCTTAACGCTTCACAGTTACCTTGTGCAGACCGGGAGATGCCGTTGTCACCTGCCACTCTGAGATTAGCCCACAAGAAAGCAGAAGCTGTGACATTTCAGTGTGTCCACAGCAGTTGGTCTGTGTAGGCAATAGCACCCCAGTGGATCTGGGCATATCAACCACATGGCTCCACCTTTGCAGAAATGGCACCCAGTGCTCATTCTGGCTGGGATAGAAAGGAGCATTGTAGCCATTGTCATTTAGTTATCAACTGGATTCCTCTCCCAAAGTCTATTCATCCAGCATGTGCTGCAGATACCACACTCTGGAGATGGCAACAAGGAACTCATGCATATGATCTGGGCACTGCCACCTAGGTCTTGACCTTCACCTCAGGCTTGGAGTCCCACGTGGGAGATGGGGCAGGGAACGACCTGTAAAGACATGGCATTAAAAAAAAAAAAAAAATGTATTCATTATTTTTAGAGAGAAAGGCAGGGAGGGAGGAAGAAAGGGAGAGAAACACCAGTGTATGGTTGCCTTTCACCTGCCTCCAACTATGGACCTGGCTGGAGACCTAGCTTGCAAACTAGTTATGTGCCCTGACTAGGGAATTGAACCAGTGATCTTTGGGCTCGCAGGTTGGTGCCTATCCATTGTGCCACACTAGCCAGGGCAAGGCATGGCATTTTTAAAGCACTTCACCTATCAGTTAAAACAAAACAAAACAATTTAGTACTTAGACTAATTAAGAAATTAAAATAATTGGAAAATGTTATTATTAGTGTATGATGTTGCCAAATAAAGGCATCAGATATGTACTAATGAGGGGTATAAGAAGGTGTGAGAAGCAACAAAAAATAATAATACATTATAGTTTACATGTTAGTACTCTTTTCTGTGCAAATGTATAAAATTTTATTTATATTTAGTATTTACCTCTAAGTCTAAACTCTTAGTCCAGAATGTGAGATATTTGGTGTGATGAAACATCTCATCTATTCTTTGCATGTTATCCTGAGCTTTCTCTCAAGTTGAAAAACAGCAGTGTCAAAATAAAACCCATGTGCCTGCCTACATAACCTGTATGTGCAGTAGAACGTGCTACAGATTAATTGATTAAACTGTATTCCATAAAGAGAAACTAGTGTTTCTTTAACTCAGGTTCATGTTAGTCAACATTTGGACTTGAAGAAATTCCTATTATTCATCCTTTTGTTCCGTCAGTACTTACCAAGGATCTATGTATTGTGTGTCATTATACCATCGTAGACACTAAGCACAAAGTAGTGAACAAGGCATATGATTCATGCCTTGTTGGCAGTTACAATCAGGTGACTGAAGTTTTCAACCAAATAGGAGAGAAAAAAATAACTGTATTAAGAAGGATTTGATAAAGAATAAGGATTATGAGTGTAATCTAACTTGAAATAAGTTTGAACAGGAGGCTTCAAGTGTTACGAGGCTAGAGAAGTTCTGAAAAAGACATGGGTATCTTCAGGTACGGAGACAGCAAATAGAGTGTCTCAGAAATATAAATATCAAACTATTATTTAATTGTAATTTGGAAGCCAAGCTATTTTGAAGAATCTTAACCAGGTTAAAAGAAGTATAAAAAGCTGATGTTTTTAGAAGACTTTTTTCTTAGAAAATGCACATGACACTATTAATATTTTAATTTTATAGTCACTAAATAGTTTTAAAAACAAATCTTAGATAAATATTTCCAAAATATTTTTAGTTGTATTTTTCCACTATCATTAGTTCCTTTATACACCCCCGCTCCAATCAGCACACTGTTGTCCATAACCAGGAGTCCTTTGTTTTTTTTGCTCATTCCTTCACCCCCTAGCTGTCAACCAGCTCTCTATCTACAAGTCTGTCTCTATTTTGCTTGTTAGTTCAGTTTGTTCATTAGATTCCACATATAAGTAAAATCACAGGGCATTTGGCTTTCTCTGACTGACTTATTTTACTTAGCATAATGTTCTCCAGGTCCATCCATACTGTTGTAAAGCGTAAAACTTTCTTCTTCTTCTTCTTTTTTATGGCTGAGTATTATTCCATTGTGCAAATGTCCCATAGTTGCTTCTTCCACTCATCTGCTGATGAACACTTGGGCTGCTTCCATGTCCTGGCAATTATAAATAATGCTGCAGTGAACATAGGGGTGCTTATGTTCTTTCTAATTAGTGTTTTGGGTTCCTTTGAAGATACTCCCAGGAGTGGGTTGTTGGGTCAAAATGCAAAATCTTAATTATATAAAAAGACCTTGCAGGTAATTTGATAGTTGTTTTGGTGCTCAGACACTGATATATGATTCATGTACATAGACAACATATATTCTCATATTTGCATGCAAATTAGATGAGATTCCTTTCAACTAAACTGTGGAAATTTACATTTCCAGCTATGAAGGCCCCAAAACTGGGGATACTTGGGAAAAGGAATTAATGCTACAGTAAACTTTATTATTGAAATATGAACATACCTAATCTCTACCTCAACAGACTCTTAAAGAGTTCAAGGGTTAGTTTAGGACCACATAAGATACTTATCAGTTACAAAGACAAAATAATAATTTTGAAAAAACTAGCAGACATCACCTCAATCACACACCATCAAAGCTAACATCACTGTTTCTAGGCACTAAATTTTGTCCCACCCAAATTCATAGGTTGAACCCTAACCCCAAAGTGACTGTATGTGAAGATACAGTCTTTACTAAAGTAATAAGGATTACATGGGGTTGTAAGGGCCTTGATCTGATAGAATTACACATTTTAAATCTCCTATAGGAAAAACTCTTTGCAACCCTTTAGTTCCCACCTCTTCCTGGCTCTCCCCTGCTGTTGCTTGCTTCTTTTTGGTGGTATCTTCATCCAGTGCTTTCCTAGCCTCTGCCTGAACATTTTTAATGACAGGAATATTAATGTCTTAATGGCGTATTATTCTTCCATATTGCCAAATCCTGTTAATTCTTTCTTAAGACTACCTTTCATTTATAAGTCCTACTTCTTCACTTTCACCATGGTCTATTGAGATGCCTATGTTAGGTACTTATAACTAACTTATAATGTAGTAATATAACATGATATGTATGGCTACCTGACTGAGTCTCCCCAAATTATTTCACAGACTTTGTTGGATCAGACTCATAATCCTCTAAAAATTTTATTTTATTTTACATATTTTAAAATAATGCCATTGGCTCATGACTCTTTTACTCACAAAGTTTAAATGGTTTCCCATATTTTACTTGATCATCTAACCTCCTCTGCTTTCAAGACTGTTTGGACAGCCCTGGCTGGTGTGGCTCAGTGGGTTGGGTGTCTTCCGGCATACCCAAAGGTCACTGGATTCCAGGTCAGGGCACATGCCTAAGTGGCAGGCCAGGACTGTGGCTGAGGGGTTGAGAGAAGCAAGGGGCGAGAGGCAAGAGCGAGCTGATGGAGGTTTCTTTCACACACCCATGCTTCTCTTCCTCTTTGTCTCCCTCCCTTCCCCCTCCCTGAAAATAAATAAATAAAATCTGTTTAAGAAAATAGTCATTTTGAGAGGGACTTACAGTACAAAAATGTTTAACAAAGATTTTTCTATCAGAAATGACTTTTCCCTTTGCACTTCTGCAAAAATTGGAGCAGTGACTTGGGACCATAAAATAAACACAAATATCACCAGTTTCTCCTGTTCGGGAAGCCTTTCTTGAATTTACTGTGAAATAAGCGTTCTCAAATCAGATCTAGTTCTTTTTTTTTTTTTTTAATATTTTATTTATTAATTCCAGAGAGAGGGGAAGGGAAAGAGGCAGAGAGAGAGAGAGACATCAATGTGTGGTTGCCTTTCACCTGCCTCCAGCTATGGACCTGGCTGAAGACCTGGCTTACAACCTGGCCATGTGCCCTGGCCGGGAATTGAACCAGCGACCCCTGGGTTCACAGGCCGGCACTTTATCCACTGAGCCACCAGACAGGACTAGTTCCTTTTTTTAAATATTTTATTTATTTTGCTATTACAGTTGTCCCAGTTCCCCCACCTTTGCCCCTCTCCACGCAGTACCCCATTCCCTCCAGCAGTGTCCCCCTTGGTTCATATCCATGAGTCATGCATATAAGTTCTTTGGCTTCTCAATTTCCTTTGTTCTTCTTAATGTCCCCCTGTCTATTCTGTAACCACTAATGTTTACTTTTTATTTTTTCCTTTCACATCCAGAAAATTCACCATTTAATTACTGCGTTCTGTCAGCTTCTCAAATCATATTCATACAAAATTTCCTTTTCATTATTCCAAAATGCCTACATTAATTCATTTAAGAATTACACTTTTAAGGAATATGAATTGCAATATTACCAAACACATGCAAAAATACATTTACACCCATACAATATTTTTACACATATTTAAAGTACATACTGGATTTTGAAGAGTTAATACAAAAAATTTAAAATATGACAATAGCTTACATAATTATTACATGTTAAATGATAGTATTTTAGATATATTGTAGCAAGATTAAGTGTTTTTTTTCTTAATACTTATATTGCTCTGGAATGCTATTTTTGTGAAATATATCACAGAAATGGTGTATTGCAGAACTCACTTTTGTGAAAGTTGTCCTAGAGACAGTGCCAAACCCACAGTAAAAAATGAATTTGGTTTTGAGTCAGATCCTCCCCCTTCTAATTATACAACTCAACTTTATTTTAAGCTACTGGAACTACAGCTTATTCTTTTTGGAGTTTTCCATCTTAAATAGTAGATTTATTTATTTATTTATTTATATAGGCTGTGAACAGGTCTTACTTCTTTCAGTATCCTCTGTTTTTCCTCTACATGTGTTTTACATGTTGAAGCCTTCAGGAATAATGGCACTTGCAGTGCTCAGCCAGTCCCCAGAGTAGAAATGATTATGTCTCCTAAGTTGAGGTAAAAAAATAAAAATCCCTAGGATTTAAATAATTTTGTAGAATAGTATTCTAGCTATTTTTTGAACTTGTGGTTGACTTCCTATGTGGTCCTAAACTAACCCCTGAACTATTGAAGAGCCTGGTGAGGTGGAGATTAGGTATGTTCACATTTCAATAATCAAGTTTACTATAGCATTAATTCCTTTTCCCAAGTGTCCCCCATTTGGTGGCCTTCATAACTGGAAACGTGTATTTCCATGATTTAGTTGAAAGGAATCTCATCTAATTTACATGCTAATATGAGAATATATATTGTCCATGTACATGAATCATATAGTTTAGTAGTTTGCAACTTCCATCCAAATTGTTCTTCATTCTCAGCATCTTTTCTAACCTAAAGATTGATTGATTTCACAACACACCCATGACCAGTTGGTTGTTATTTAAAACATAAATTGTTAACGAAATGTATGTATTACATACCAATAAATAAGCACATATTTTATAACAGTGACTAGGAAAGATAGCATGTCTTTTATGTAATATACATCCACATTTTCTTATCTTTTCTTCTTCCTTAACTGCATTTGATTTTTCTGGGTTATTGCAAGTAACCTGATCTTTCCATATTGTTAAATGATTCCAATCTAAGAAAACTTAACCTGCAGTAATGTAGATACAAGTAATATACGAAAGTGTACCTTATTTAGTAAAATCTATTTATAACAAGATCACTTTAAAGCATTCATAAGTTAAAGTTGGTTCTTATCCATTCAGCTGCCCTATGTCTTTTGATTGGTGCATTTAATCCATTTACCTTTGTATCTATGTTCCTGTCTGTCTCTTTGTTTCTTCACCTTCTTAAAGCAGACCATTTAGTATCTCTTGCAATGCTGGTTTGGTGGAGATGTATTCTTTTAGACTTCTTTTGTCTGGGAAGCTCCTTCTTTCACCTTCTATTTTGAATGAGAGCCTTGCTGGGTAGAGTATTCTTGGTTGCGGGACTTTGTTTTTCAATGCTTGAAATATTTTTTGCCATTGCCTTCTGGCTTGTTGTGTTTCTGTTGAGAAATCAGCTGAATACCTGGTATGTTATTAGCTGTTTCTCTCTTGCTGCTTTTAGGATTCTCTCCTTATCTTTGAAATTTGCCATTTTCATGATGATGTGCCTTGGAGTGGGTCTGTTTGGTTTCATCTTCCTTGGGACCCTTTGTGATTCCTGAGTTTGCATGACATTTTCTCTCCTCAAGTTAAGCAAGTTTTCTGTCATTACTTTTTCAAAGAGGTTTTCTATCCCATGCTCCTCCCTTCCCCTTCTGGTATCCCTATGATACGGATGTTATTATGTTTCATGTTGTCCTGCAGCTCTCTTAAAACCTCTTTATTCTTTTTCAATCTTTTTTCATTTTGTTGTACTTTCTGGGAATTTTTTTCTACATTGACCTCCAGCCCGATGATTCGATCCTCTGCTTTCTCTGGCCTGTTTTTGATTCCTTCTACTGTGTTCTTCAATTTAGAAATGGCATTATTCATTTCCTCCTGGCTTTTATTGATGGTGTCTATGTCCTTTTTAATGCTGGTGTCATTCTTAGGAACTTCCTTGTAGCTTCCCTGGAGTTCTTTATAGTTCCCCTGGATTTGTTTGTAGTTTTCTTTGAACTTGCTGAGCTCATCGAGCTTCTTTATCATTATTATCATTATCATTATTATTTTGAATTCCATGTCTGATAAGGAGCTTGCCTCTATTTCATTTTGCACTCTTCCTGGGGATTCCTCCTTTCCATTTGCTGAGGGTTTATTTCTTTGTCTCCCCATTTTAGGTGGCTCTTGTTTGTTTCTGCTTCTTAGATGGGTCTGCTTTGACTTACTGTTTTAGTGCTGTGACCTTCTGTGGTATAGAGGTGTACTTTTTTTTTTACTTCCTGGATCTGTGCTTGGTGATGTCAGCTCGTGTCCCAGTCTGGGCCTGGTCAGCCAGTTGGAGACTACCAGATCCACTCTCTTTGTCTCCTATAGTTGTTAATCCAATCATTCTGTAATCAGTGGTCAGTTTTAGGCACCTCAGTCACGTTGTGATGAATCAGCTCTTCTGTTCTGTTTGTGGTAATAAGACTTCTCTCCAGTTGGTGTTCTGTTGGTTACTCCGGATGATTTCTCCTCAGTTAAGTTGTAATTCCAGTTTGGTGTTGGGAGGAGATTGGTGTAGCTCCATTTACACCTCCACCATCTTGGTTCTCCAGATCTAGTTCTTGAGAGATAAATTGTATACTGATTTAGGTAAAGCATCATAGAAACATAAGCTGTGTGCTTTTGCTAAAAAAACACTGATTCCACCAAATGGGTGTCTCCATAAGGAAAAGTAGGGATCTAGATGTTAGGGCTTTGTATCCATTTTTTTTAATTGCAGCCTTTTTTGGGGGTTGGTGGGGGGTAAATCTAATCATATGTACATTGCAGAAGTTGGTGACATATTTATTATATTATTATAAATTGTAATTAATCCATATTTTTCCTTTTTATTGAATTTATTGGGGTGACACCAGTTAATCAAATTAACTTCATGTTTTTAATTGATATAGGTTTTCTGAAATAAAAATGAAAAATTCAGAACTCCATTAGTTTTTTTTGTTTGTTTGTTTCAGGGTATCAAGAGCCATCAGACTATGACAAAAAACATATGGAGAAATGAAGAGAAAAAAAGGTTAGAAAGTGAAAATGAAGGTAAGGACTTCAATAAACAGATATGGCAAAAAAGAAAAAAGAAAAGAAAAGGTGATATTGATGAATAATGAATAAAAGAGGAGGGGTTAGTAAATAGTGAATTGGACTCAATTAAAATAATGAATAAAATGTTTTTTTTGGCAATTCAGTTCTATAACATCACCCCTCTCAAAAACAAACAAACAAACAAACACCCAACCCACACACAAAGAATGAAGTCGTAATGAACGACTAACCCCAAACTGCTTATCAAGTTTAGTCCTGCACAGTTAGAAAAAAAATACACTTCTCTTACAAACTTGGCTCAAGCCTTTGGCTCTAGACCCACATGACTTAATAGTTGTAATTTGCATTTGAATGCAATTAACTGGGCCAGTACTTTGGGGTAATCAAGCAGTGAGCAATACACATATGCTACAAACTCAACTGGAGAGGTTTTTATTCTCTGAGTTTTCCCTTGGTTTGGAACTCAGGTCTAAGATCTTATGTGCACTTTTTAATTTCATACTCTGATTTTAAGTATGAGTGATGAAATTTAATTTAATTGTTTATTCTTAATAAAGGGGAGTATAGCAACTTGCCATTTTTTCCTTAGAAGAATTTAATTATTTCTGTAAAAGTGATTTATATTATTTAAAAAATTTCAAGCAGGATAAAAAGATACCAAGAAGGGAAAAAGAAAATTCCTTAAATTCTAAGTTTCCACCCAGAAATAACTCTCACCTATGTTCAAAATAATCATGAGTGAGAAAATGTGGAGAAAACATGTATATAGTTAAAAGTTCTGTTTTCCAGTAATGCCATTTAAAAATCTACAAAAGTTAACAAACTGCTTTTATCATAAGGTAAACTACTACTACAAGTATTTAAACTTGCTTGCCTTCTTTTATTTTTCAGTACATATTCTTCATACGCAAGTACTTGCAGTGAAGGCTGAGAGTTTCTAAATCCCAAAGAACAAAATGCTTTGTGAAATTAACAGGGAAGACCTAAGAGTCCAGTGTAGGGAGTCAAGGTACATAGATTTTAATTTAGCTGTGCCACTAATACTGTGGATGTAAATGTGTATGTGTGAGTGTGAGTGTGTGTGTGTGTGTGTGTGTGTGTGTGTCTGTGTGTCTATGTGCGTACATGTGTGTGCATACGTGCACGAGTTGAGGGGATATCTGGTGGTGGTCAATGTGGTGGTCAATTCTCCTCTTAGGAATTCTGTTTCCTTATCTGTAAAATGAAAAGGATGAGCTAGAATGATAAAACAGTTTCCATCTCCAGAATTTCAGGAGCCTTGCTTACATTTGCTGGTTTATAGACTCTCAGGTGCTCTGGTTTCCTTCCTGATAGATACAATGCCATTTATAGACACTTTCGTCTAGAAACAATATATCTGAGAGCTATAACCAGTGGGCAGCAGATTACCTACAATGAAAGTTTGCTTTGTGTTGAAATCTAAGTATAGCATGTCCTTCTTCTGGGAATCACTGATTTATTCAATGAGTGAGTATTGGCTGCACTCCTGTGCTTTTCACAAGTTCAGCTTTTTAAGAATTTATAATCTAGTTAAGGAGTTAAAAGCGGTAATTAAAACAATAACAAAGACATAAATGAAATGCAACAGAGATTTGACAGAAGGAAAAAACTACATATCTAAAATCAGGACAAGTTTCAAGAAGGAGGTAATTTTTGAGTTGGGTCTAAAATATAGAAATGACTTTAACAAACAGGTTGTTGGAAAGGCTCCATTTCTTCATATGTAAAAGGGACAATAGTAATTGGACCCATCTTCTAGAGTCATTGAGAGAAAGAATGAAATGAAATCATGCATGTTGGTTAGCAGATTGCACTGGCATTAGGATTGCAAACCCTAAACCTGCTTTCCATTGTTGTTAATGAGAAAAGTGTATAAAACAAAAGGAATTGCTGAAGGAAAATTGATATTATTGATTAAGGTATTAAAAGTTAGTTTCCTAATGATTCTTTTTCAAAATGATTTCTGTTTAAATATGCTCTCCCAGAGCTAATTGTTTGAACATAGAGTTATAATCAGAACTTTTTCTTTGAATCTTTCTGCTAGCAGCAAAAAGGAAGAGACAAAAACTTTAAATGACTGATTAGAATGTGGAGAACAGAAAAATACAGGGTTGATGGCCTAAAGGGAAAAACTGGGGGAACAGCTTCTTTTCTGACTGTCTGTTTAGGGTATGCTTGAATGTATCTTTTTTCCAAATGTATCATAGACAGGTGCAGCTATGGCATGAGTAACATTTTTTAAAAACACTTCATATTTACACTTTGTATTATAAAGATATTTATAATAAAATTAGCTCATTTTATTGTATACTTATTGTTAGTGCTGTGATTAACATGTAATAAGCACAGCTCTTTCAATATCCAAAACAAAGTAGAAAATATATTACTTACATATCAAGAACTGATATTTAGTTTTCGTATCTTGCCCAAAGTCACATAGTCTTTCAGCTAATATTTAATAATCCATGCTATATGTCAGATACTGTTGTGGGATCTATAGATATATTTGTGAAGAAAACAAAAAAGATCCCAGCAATCTTGGAGCCTACATTCAAGTGAAGGAAGGCAAACAATAAAAAGACAAGAGACTATCAGCTAGTGATAGGGCTATGAAGAAATAAAATAGTGATGGGATAGCAAGTAACAGGGCTGGTCAACGGGTGAGTTGTACATACAGTCAGTCACGCAATGCTTTGCTGTTAGAGGGCCTTACTCTTGGTTTAATACTCTGCTACCATTGTCTTGAAATTCTCAATAATTATATCTCTAGGTTTGTGTTTTGTAAGGCAGGTCTGATAAAACACTGGAACATGTAGGTAAGTAGAAGATACATAAGCAATATGCATGTCCTCTGTTTTTTTGTCCTAATATTTTTATATAGTTGTCTTGTTGTCTTGTGAGCATATAATTCAAGTTGACCCATAATGTGTAAAGAGTTAAGTGAGATTCAAAGACGGTGCAAGTACTGGGTAAATGTGTTATGTCTACAACTGACTAAGCAGGGATGCCGACAACTTGAGAAGCCATGTTTCCCTCAAACCAGAACTTGCTTCAGAAGCAGAAAGATGGCAGTGGCATTTCAAGAAACACAATGACTGAAGAAGCCTATCTTAATCTTACTTACTCATTACTTCCCCGTAGCTGCCAACTACTGACTCTGAAAATGATGATGTAAAAAGAAAATCAAAGACAGGGAAAGGTAGTTCCTCATCTTTTCAGCTCTTCTTGACTCATCTGTAACCTAAAGGTAGAAAGTGTTATTAGAGTGTAGGTGTATCAAGAAGTGGAATGAAAACAATTAAGTTAGTTTTGTACAATGTTTCTATGGTTCAGTTAAAAATGACACCCCCCCCCCCCCGTGATATGAACTACATAATAGGAATTATATAATTTTGATAATTCCACATATTAATTAAACACTCTTTTATACATCTTAATTCATTGTTGACCGGCAATTTCATAGCAAAAGTGAATGCAAATGCAAGCACAAGTTAACTTGTAAGCGGTCAACAATGTCTGGGCTTGAACACAGGAGTTTTTTCATGACTGGTCAATAATTTGTTAAAACTGCTATTGCAGTTTGACCATGAATGGTCAAATCATGCTAATAAAAGTTTTATTTTCTTTATGGAAAATGACATCAAGTAACAAATTAAGAAAACAGCATGACTAGTTGAGCCAGAGAGCTAAGGAAAAAAAAAAAAACAACAACTTTATAGATCAGTATTTTTAACAGTGTTTTCATACTGCTTTTCTAACAAGACACTTCATTTTCAATTTTTCACTGGGCCATGCAAATCATGAGAGGTTGTTAATTTAGATTGAATGGGAGAGGTCTCTCCAAGGAAATAGCATTTAAGCTGAAACCTAACAAATCCAAGGAGCTAACCAGGTAGAGGGAATAGCTAGTTCAAAGGTCCTAAGACAGGAAATACCTTTATGTGTTCAAGGAAGAGAAAGAAGGGAAGTTTCCCCAGAAAGAGTGGTTAAGACTTGGAGTGGCAAAAGGTAAGATTAGAGCTTGAAAAGACCAGAGTATGAAGGCCTTATAGTGTGGAAGGATTTATTCTATTTCTATTAGGTAGCCTTTAGGGGGTTTTAGGCAGAAGAATGACATAAATGACTTATGATTTAAACTGTCACCCTTAATGCAGTGTAGAGGCAAGAGTAAACTCAGGGAGATCATCCTGAATGGTCTATATCTGAAGAATTCCTAACCCTTCCAAGTGGAATTCATCATATTCTTGTCATAAACTCTAACATTGCAATTATAGATTTTCAAGATTTTCTCCCTGAAATGGACTGTCAGTGCCTTGTAGACACCAACAGTCTTAATCCTCTTCATATCTAGTGCCCAGCACTGTCTGCATATAGCAGTCACTTATTAAATATTTATTGTGTGAACAAGTGGAACAGAATTTAAACCATTCTTGTGATATAAGCTGTTCCCTTGGAGTCTCCTTCAACTTAAGATAATTATTAGATAAGCCCTGGTTGGTGTGGCTCAGTTGGTTAGCATTTTGCGGCAAAGCAAAAGGTCGTGGGTTTGATTCCTAGTCAGGGCACAGGCCTGGGTTGTGGGTTGGTCCCTGACTGGGAATGCTTCAAAGACAACCCATTCATGTTTCTGTTTCTCTCTCTCTCTCTCTCTCTCTCTCTCTCTCTCTCTCTCTCTCTCTCTCTCCCTCTCCCTCCTTTCCTCTCTCTAAAACATTCTTTTCCTCAATTTCCAAAAAGCAATGAAAAAATAATGTCTTCGGGTGAGGATGAAGAACAGATTAGGTGAGTCACAAGGAAAGGGATTACAGTGGCTATAAAGGGATCTTAAGTAAATACAAAACATATAATTAATTTACGAAATTTGGAAGAAAATGACCAACTCAGCCATCAGTGAGATTGAATTTTTACATTGTCTCTTCCTGAGCCTGTGTGCAACATGTACTCAAACACACAGCTATCTTGATGCTAATGTTGTGGTCAGACGGTCCAGCTTGATGCTTGGGACTGAAGTTGGCGGAGGGCATTTTTTATTGTTTCACAAGGTAGGAAAGTATCGTGCTGAATTAGTCGTTAATGTTTAAAAAGAGTAAGGATTTTCGCATAACGATCTGCGTTTTCTCTGTCTCTTGAGGAGTTACAAACATACAAGCAAACACAGGCTTGGCAGCAGCGGGTCTCCTTTGCGCAGCCCGGGGATGGGGGCGGCCGCTGCCTCAGTAAGGGGACTGAGCTCTCTGTGCTGCGTACAGCTGTCCCCGCCGGCCTGCTCCACTCACCCAACATACCTGCCTGGCTCCTGGTGGCATTTGTGCTTAACAGCTCCTACTGAGACATTTATGTACAAGTGCTGTGTTAAGTGGAACTTCCCCCCGCCCACTTTCTTAAGGTCCTAAATTGTACAGATTTCTTTCGTTTCCTTGCTAAATTTGCTTGGCTTGACTTGTCTTTGTTGTAGCTTTTGTCATTCCAAAAAAGTGGCCAGTCCAGTGCCATCCAAAAGGGGGACTGTGAAGGCAGAAGGAACCGGCGCTCAGATGTGTTGATAGAGAAATACTGAGGGGGAGGGCATGTGCTCCAGAAAGGCACAGGAGTGCTTTGCTAGCCACTTGTTCTGCTAGAGGATAGTCTCCATAACTGGTCTTTCCTTTCTACTTATGTGTATATGAAGACTCAGAGGTATCAAGGTTAAGGGACAGGGTAGGTTTAAACCTATCGATAATGTTGCCACATGGGCATTCACTAAGATCATTCAGCACTTCTTGGCTGTCCCAAAGTGTGCTGCCTCTTGTGACCCTTGCTGCTGGATGTCCGCTGAGTAGGGTATTAGGCTTGGGATTGTCCCTTGTGGGTACTTGGGGCAGTGCTTTCCTTGGACGGTGCCATTTCATCTATTCTACTGTTTTGTGTGTCCCCACATGTTTATTTAGAGAACTGCACGGTAGTCCACAAAAGATACTCTGTGTAAAGAGAATAAAGGCTGTTTCCACAGAGCCATCTCAGGGCAGTGGAAGCACAATAGTCAGAAGCAGAAACCACAATGGGTCCATGTTGATAGCATCCCGGGGTTGAGAGGCCCGAAGGGAAAGAAAAAGTCTGTTTGGAAGGATTTATTCCATAGCGGGTCTTGGTGGATGTTCAGCTCTGGGAACACTCGGCAGGACCAGGGTACAAATGATTTCACAGAAACGCATTCGCGAGCCCCAAGAGTAAATCTAAATCCTGTCCACATCCCACGCGGGCCGGTCAATGGGCTGCAGAGCAGGGGCCGTGCCCAAGCGGGGAGCCCGTTGAGCAGGAGCGACGGATTCCCGGGAGGGCGCGCGGGCGTTCAGCAGGGGGCTGGGGCAGGGGGTCAAAGTCCAGGCCGGAGCTGGGCCGGCCAAGCTGAGGGTGGAACAAAGGCGAATCAGAGCGGCAGCTGGCTGCTTCCCGGCGCCGCGCAGGCGAGCACGCCGATCCTGGAAGAGCCACAGGCCCCAGGGCGAGCGCGCGCGGCTGCATCCGCGCCGCACAGCCGGCCGGGGCGCGCAGGCTGGGGGCCTCGGGCGTGGGCAGCCCGCGGCCGGCACTCCCACCCTGCGCCCGCCGGCCCCGCAGCGCCAGGCAGCGCCCCGCGGGCCGGGCTGGGCGGCCGCCGCTGACGCAGTGCGGGGCCCGCAGCCCCGAGCGCCCAGACGGACGTGGAGTCTCAGCCCGGCCGCTGGCAGGCGGCGTCCCCAGCGGAGAGGGGGCAGGGCCGGCTGACACCGCTGTCTGGAGGCCGCCGGCGGCCTGCTGGCTCCTCGGCCGCCGCGCTCGCCGTGCCGGCGCGCCTTGTCCCCGCCCCCGGCCCTGGGGGTGCGAGGGGGAGAAGGGGCGGCGCCCGCAGCCGGCGGTCACCTCCTCCTCAGCGCCTGCCTCAGCGCCGCCACCTTTCCATTCAGTCGCCTAACATGGCTGGAGCGCGGCGGAGGTGAGCCGGCCTCCTCCTGCCGCTCCAGCCTCCTGCGCCCCAGCGCCCCGGCTCCCGCGGCGTCTCAGCTCTGCCGTGCACAGGCCCAGGGGCTCGGCCGTCGCCCGCCACCAGCATGTGGGGCGCCCCGGACGAGAGTTCGGTGCGGGTGGCTGTCAGGTGAGGACCTACGCGGCGGCGGTGGGCGGGCTGCGGGCTGCGGGCTGCGGGCTGCGGGCGCGGCCGGACCTGCTCTGGTCCCGGGCGCGGGCCGCCGCGGTGCGGAGAACCAAGGGTGGGTGGCGGCTGGGGAAACTGAGGCAGCGGGTCCCCGCCCGCCTGCCTGGCTCGGCCGGGCGCTGGCGGGGTGACCCCAGCGGTCCAGACGCCGTAGGCGTTTGCAGGTGGCCAGCGGCTGCGTGGCGCGGGGTCCCGCACCCGAGACATTGGTCTCGGCTGGGTCTGCCTTGGGCGATGGCCTGCCTGGCTTTGCCTGGAGGAGCCCCCTCCCTGCTGGACTGGGGTGCTCTTTTTATTTCGAGAGTGTCATACGTGTCCATGCCACCTCGGCCTTCGGAGGCAGGAGACAAAGCAGCAGCGGGACAGCGCTTCCAGCGCAGGTTCTAGAGGGATGTCTGTGCGAATGCAGGTCTCCTGCAGCATCGCTGCCAGGTGCACCGGCGACAGCTGGAGCGGTGGGTACAGGAGACACATCTCGCCTCTAAGGCGTCGGAAATGGAATTATATTTAAGATAAAATCACTGGCGTTGCGTCTGTAGATGGAAGGAAACCCTTCAGCAAGTGGAAGGGTTATAATGCGTGCAGGGTGGATGCAATATAAAATGATACTGCCTGGGGGTGAGTTTGGGAATATGAGATACCTCGGAACTGCAGTTCGGGCCATGGCAGGCAGATACTACACGAGTCTTGAATGTAGCTGAGACCGTTTTTGATACATGTGAAGACGCAAAGCTCTGACAGTTGCTCATGGAAAGTTGCAACATCATCACTGAAATATTAATGAAGCATTCATGGTGGAATAAGTGCGTTGCTGTCACAGCTCCGATAGACTTCTACTGTGAATTCACGTCTCTTTATGTATACTTTAAGGGTTATACAGCTGATCTGTTTTTCGAGAAATTTTATTTTGTGTCTTAAATTCTCCACCCGTCATCTTTCTGGCAAGTTATTTTGTACACCCTATCATGTCAGCATTTCTGTTGATTTAGTGACAAGTCTTGGTTAGGCATAGAAATTAATTTTGAAATAATTTGCATGCCCCTTACAGGCCAGGAAAGGACCACCCATGGAAGTGACAGCTTTATGACTGTTGAGGATCACCTGTTACAAAGCCTTTGAAGTTTTACTTTGGCCTTGATTATTCTAGGGCTACTTATCTAATTGTTGGATGAGTTTGTTTTTCCTGTTTACTGCTACTATGTGTCTTTTGGTCTTTTAATACCTATTAATGATGGTATCATGGCCTGAGGAAGGGAAAGGAAATAGGAGGCCCCAGTAAAAAGCAAGTTTTTTCAGTCGATGGTCTGGTCAAGGAACATAATGAAGGAGCATAAAATAGTGATGCAGCTTTCCAGTGGTGGAGAGCAGAGCTTGGATCAATCACCCTAAAGTGTGGCTGGCAGGTAAATAGCTTGTATTTGGTTGTGAGATGCATAGGAGTACTTTTTAAGTAAATAGTGTGGGTCTGTTTGTTGGGTAAAGGCATTATTAAAATTTAACAATTGAGGGAGCCATGTTGTGAAGGTCTATGTTTTTCTTCATTAAACACATAGATCCACCTTTTAAACTTATGTTGCATAGGATAAAATAGCTTATATAGCACTCTGGTATTTATAAAATGCTTGGACATATATTTTTATTTACAGCAAATATTTGTTAAACATTTATCACCATCTCTGTGATACAGATTTCTGAGTGAAAAGTAGCAATAATTGTTGGGCACATACCATGTGCCAGGATCAGTGCTGTGTGTTAAGATGTTTATATCCTGTGAAATCTCACCCATTCCTCATAACAATCTTTGATAGGTCTGGTCCTATTATTATTATGGCCATTTTACAGATGAGGCACAGAAAGATTAAGTAACCTGCCTAAAGTTAAACTGATAGCAAGTGGCAGAACAAGAGTTCCAACCCAGACTGCTTGACTCCAACCCAAATTGTTAACCATTAAGCTGACAGAGGTGAGAGGCAATAACATGTTTTGCAAAGCTTTACTTAGCGTTAAGGTTAGTTGCCTCTTCCTGGTTCTATACTAGTTCAACTACAGATGAATGGCTTTGACATTGACAGGTTATTCATACCTAGATTTTGCTAGAAAAAAACAGAGCTCAAAAAAGAGAGGACCTGATCTTAAGGCTAAAGTATTTCCTCAGAGACGGTAACCTTTCCAGTGCCTTCCTATCCTACCCTCCAGTTTGTGATACCTTCATCAACAGAGTCAGTGAATCAACAATAGACGCAAATCAGCAGGGCATTTGACCTGCTTTTCTCCTTTGCTGTATAATGTAATAACAGGTAATAAATAGAGAGTTGATTCTACTTGGTTAATGTACAAAAATGTCCTAGAGGTTCTTGCATATATTAGATGTAGAGACATATTATTATGTCAAAGCTGATGACTCTATTTTTAAGTTTTTACAAAATAACTGCATGGTTCAGATAAAGCTGTAGGGAAAAGAAGTTAAACAGAAAGCTTCTCACTTAGAGAGAACATTTTTTACTCATTTTTTGGAAAGGCTCTTTGGCAGAGTATATATCTGAGGTGTGGTAGGTATGGATCCAGACTTCAGCCACACTACCTGACCGCACTTGGATTACGATTAATGCTACTAAATTTTAAAGGATTATTAAAATTGGTCCTTGATTTAGTTTTTGAAAAAAATTTATGTATGCTTGGAACAATTTGGTGTGTAGATCTGCTTTTTAACTGTCAAGTTTATGAACTCTAAATACCAACAAAGTATTTCTTTTTTAAAATAGATTTTGTCTATTTTTAGAGTGAGAGGAGGGAAAAGGGAAAGAAAAGGAGAGAAACATCAATGGTTGCCTTTCGCCTACCCCCAACTGGGGACTTGGCCTGCAACCCAGGCATGTACTCTGACTGGGAATTGAACTAGCAACCCTTTGGTTTGGAGGTTGGCACTCAATCCACTCAGCCACACTATCAGGGGCCCAACAAAGTATTCCGACCTGGGCCGGATCACCCTTCCCTAGGCAACCTGGTGGCCCCCAGCTCCCGCAAGGTCACCGTATTGATTCCGAACTTAGTGTGGACACCCAATAGGCATAGTGCACTGTAGCCCAGAACTCCTGGGCTCAAGCAGTTCCCCTCCCTCCGCCTCCCGAGTAGCTGGGACTACAGGCATGTGTCACTGATCCCTCCGATAAAGTATTTCTGATGAACCGTTAGTGTCCTAATTGACATGTGTGATAAGTGTAATGTATGCATTGGATTTCAAACTTACAAAAAAGTATGAAAAAAGCGAATGTAAATATGTCAATCTTTGTATTGATTATAAAGTAAAATGATATTTTAATATCTTGTGTTAAATCAAATTTGTTAATTTCATCTATTTAATTTTCCTTTTTAAAAATGAGGTTACCAGGAATTAAGAAAAAATATTTATTATTTTCAAAGAGAGGGGAAGGGAGGGAGAAAGAGAAGGAGAGAAATATTGATGTGAGAGAGGTAGCCTCTCATCTATGCCCCAACTTGGGATGGAACCCACAGCCCAGACATGTGTATTGACTGAGAATGGAACTGGTGGTCATTTGTTTTGTGGTCAAGACACTACCAGAAATTTTAAAATTAAATATAATGTTGCTCTCATTATATTTCTGTTGGATAACACTGTCCTATAATTTAAAAAATGTGAAGGAATAGAAAATAAAACTGTTCAAGCAATTCTACGCAGACTAATCTCACCCTTAGATCAAGAAAATACAAAAATATTAGGCATCTGTTTTTAGAGTGGTTAGCCCCCTGCAACATACACATGTACATATAGGATTTGATTTAGTAGCAACATTTTATCCCCTCCCAGTGCATAGGTGTAGAAAGCTACTAATTTTGGGCCCCCTATGGTAGCTGATTCTAATCTAAGACATTATGCAATTGTTGCCTTTCCTTTCCTTGTCTTAATGCTAAAATAACATTTGAGACATTTTTTTTCCTTTCAGGAACTTTAGCTTGAACATTTATATCAAGGAGATGAATGAAAATGGAGATAAGGAATAACCATTGGTTTTCATGACATTGTCTGTGTCAGCAATTTTCAACTGGTGTGCCACAAGAATTTTCGAAAGATGCAATACCTGACTAGTCAGGGGCACTAACCTCTTTTCTGGTGTGAATGAATCAAAATCATACCTATATTTTTGTACAGACAGACTATACATAATATAGAGTATTATGTACATTTTTTGCTATGCTACAGCATTTTAGTAATTAGTGTATGTGTACCATGAGAGAAAAAGGTTAAAAATCCCTAGTGTCTTTGGCTGTGAACTAATATTTCTTTGCTTGGCCTCAGCAGAGAACGGTGCATATTTTTGACAGTGAGTTTGGATTAGTGTGTAATGTCTAATTTGCTGTGTTTTCACCTTACTGAAGCACTTTTAAGAAGTAGCATTGCTCAGCAGGCTTATGGGCTGATTGGACAGTCAAGAGCTCTGTGATAGGTCTGATATTGGCACTGTTATGCGTCGTGGCCTTCCCGGACTTTTGTCTTTCCTCATGGTGAGGTGGCTATATGATGCTGTTAAGGGTTGTAAGAAGTTTCGGTATTCAGACTTTGGTTGTTGGTAGTTAATCTGTTGGCACAAATGGAACCTCCATATTGACATGAAGAAACTATTTTGCCATTCCAAGGTTGACTTCTCCAACAACATGTTTACTCTGGGTGCTCTTGTGCCTGAAGAAAAGAAACATTTAGGCTTTTGTGGTCTCTGTTTCACTCTGGTTATAATACAAGTGCACAGTATTTTATTTAATCTACCTAAAGACCCTATTAGGTAGGCTACACAGATATTCCCATTATATTGATGAAAAGATGACTCTCAAAGACACAAGTGATCTGCTCAAGATTTCTCAGCTACTCAACATGAAAATTGGAACTCAAACTCAGGATTTTTGATATCTATTTCCGTGTTCTTAGACATATTTCCAAATGTTCTGAAAACATTTTAAGTGCTAATTTCAATGTGATAAGGATATTTCAAGCTGAAATTCATGAATATACATGTGTAGTAAATTATTTGAAACAAGTTAATGTTTAGAAAATATAGAGATACATAATAAAGGCTCTTAGAAATATTTACTTTATAGAAATACATGGTTATCTGGTGTTTGGTCATTTATTTCTTCCTTAATGCAACAAATATTTATTAAATGCCTACTGTGTGTTGGGTGCTTCCCTACAACTGTGGATACATAACACATGACAGGCATGATCCATACTTTCATGAATTTTAGACCTAGCAAGTATGAGGCTCATCAAATGCACAAACTGTGTTGGAACTAACACAAAATACAGACAGCAGCACAAACCAGACATGAAAGACAATTGTTTCAGTTTAGTTTTTATTTCTCCCTATTTTAATAGCATATTTTAGTTCATACATTCCTCAAGAACAGTTGTTTTAAAAATGAAAAGTGTGCTCTGCTTCCAAACATGTAGCATATGAAAATTGAACTCCAAAGCCTATGCATTAAAAGGATTTCATTTATATTATGTCCTACTTGGTATAACATACTTGTATGCCTTTATATTTGTATCAGAAAATAAGGTAAAGGAAAGAGAGGAGTAAAAACTAGCAGATGATGTGAGTTGAAAGTCAATGTTTTATGTACAAAATATGATACATTTTCTTCAGGTTTATTAAATTTGTAAGGGGTGATAGATCTGCTTGTTTGAAACTCCATGGAAGTTCAGATTTCATATCTAATTATCACTACCCCTTGAGCTCTTACCATCTTACATGCTAATTGGTTAATATTTTGATCCATAATTATGGGATAGTGAATGGTGCACTGGAAATTCCAGTTTAGTGCAGCCATGAAAGCAGAAATGATCTTGGCAGTTAATTCCATAAACTGCCCAATCTCCCAATTCACAAGTTTGGAAGGAGAATTCAATTTCTCCTCAAAGAAGTGAACTTGGAATTTTCATGATTATGGATGTTTTCCCCCTCAACAAGTTACAACTCACCTGTGTGACTCTGATTTATAAATGGTGGGTTTTTTTTTTTTTTTTCAACATTAGATGTTACTTTTATCTGAGTTTTAGATCAGGAACAAAAGCACATCAATGAAAATGCATGCCAAATAGTAGAAAGTATTTGTACACAGTGTATCATTGAATAATCTTATTCAGAATAAAACAAATATGTTTGTTGTTTTCAATGCGTCTCTCTGGGAAGCGGATTTGTGAATTCTGTTTTTCAATATGGTTTCCTAGTGGATTAACTATTTAATCTGCTCAGAGTGTTAAAATAGTTTTCCTGTGGCTCAGGCTTTATTTCAAGTGAATGACAGCCAAGCCAAAAAGGGTACTTTCTTGACACCTCACCATTATTATGAGGTCTTTTTGAATGCCTAAGAATTATGTTTGAGGTTCCTTTGTCTTTTGTTTTTCTGAAATTACTAGACATTTTATATATTGAGCATAATTTTTAGTACTTCTATAATTGGCTTTAAAACTTGAAAGGGACCCTGAAGGGACTAGCTAGTTTAGCACTCCCCCCCCCCCCCCCCCCCATTTTTTAAAAGAGGTTGAAGGGATTTAGGCCCAGACAAGTTGCGGAAATTGCTTGAGGAGCCACCACCAGCAGCTCATGTCTTCTTTGTGCTGTGGATTTTCAAGGACTTCATGTTTTGCTGGCAGACATCCCAGAAATAGAATATGTTTTAAAAACTGCAGTTTTAATCCCTTAAGCACGCCTTATAAAAGTTTAATTTGACATTTAGATGAGTTCTCCCAGTCTCAGTGCCCATTGTTTTGACTTTATGATTGCCTCAATTCTAGAAACTAGACCAGTGATTGTAGCGAGAGGGACCCTGGAGTAAGACATTCAGGTTTATGTTGCTGGTATATTCAGATGTGGAGAAGTGCAAAATTGGGTTATAAATCTAATATAAGTGGTTTTCAACATTTACTTGTAACACATTAATGCTTTAACAGCCACTACAAAAGAACAGTGTGCTCACATAGTCTAAATGTGGAATAATGTTAAACATGCGAAAATAGGATTTGGTAAATGCCAAGTATGCAACATGTGGCATCTCTTTCCCTCAGCTTGGTTTTTACATTTTTCTTTTCATACTCCTATAGATTTGAGGATTATGCCCCATTGCAGTAATAATGGCAGCCGCTTTACAAAGGAGGTGGCTGGAGGGTGGGGATGGGGTAGAGGTCAAGTGAGGTGACATGAGTTGTAGTTTGGGATGTGGAATTGGAGATAGATGTAGAAATCTAAGCGGCTTATAATGACCCCCTTTGAGTATTGCTTTACTAGATAGGTGGTTCTAACTTTTAAACAATGAAGGAAATAAAAATACAATACAATTTGACCGTAATGGAGACACATCATCCAAAAAGTACCCTAAATCCCTCTTTCAAAGTCTTTCTAGACTGCCCCTAGGTAGGGACAGTTCTGCCTTTTGATGCGTAACTTCTTGATACGATTCTTCTCTCACTCTCTAAAATCCCAATTGGGGAGATATAAACAATGTGATGATTCTCACTGTTTGGCCTGAAATGTCCTGAAACCAAAACTCAGAGAACATGCATTGTTTTTTTTTTTTTGAAGGTGGTAACAATATTGATAGCATTATTATAATAGAATATTTGAAGGACACTGGGGTTTTTGAATTGAAACAAGCTGACACAAATCTCAGTTGGAATGAAGGTCATCAGGATTTAACCCCAGGGTCATTTAATTTGGGTAACTCCTGCTTCTTCAGTAAGAGCAAGAAACCGAGAAAATTGTCCAGACTTTGTTGTGGGGAGGTGGGCAGCAGGAGCCCACCCAGGGACTAGAACAAGGTCAGCTCAAGGTTTATTCCCTACTTTTTTTGAACCTCTTAGTGTGGAGTAAAATTTTAGTTTTTGAAATTATTCTCAACATTGGGAAGCTGTGTCTGTCACTTAGGTATGACAGTATCAGTTCTCTAATATGATAAATTACATTTTTCAGAGTAGATATTCATACCCTTTGACACAGCTATGCAGTCTCAGTGTGGAGTTCTCAATAAGATACTTTCTTTTAGCAAGCAGGAACAAGAAACCTTGGAGAAGGTCAGGCTGTATTTAATTATTATGATGGGGTGTGTTGATCACCTGCTGTACTAATGGGGCACAGGGCATTTCTGCCCTCAATTGTATTCCTTCTAATTTTATTTACCTTTTTTTTTTTAAAAAAAAGATTTTATTTATTTAGATAGGAGAAGGGAGAGAGGCAGAGAGGGAGAGAGATATTATGGACCTGTATGGACCTGACTGGAGACCTGGCTTGCAACCTGGTTATGTGCCCTGGCTGGGAATCGAACCAGCAGTGTTTGGGTTCACAGGCTGGTGCCTATCTACTGTGCCACCAGCCAGGGCTTGTTTACCTTTTTAGATAAAAATTCATTTATTTATATAATTATCAAATGTCCACTGTGCACTGGAATCATAGCAGTTAGGCTTAAAGCAACTGGAAGCAAGTGAAGCAAGTGATGAATGAACATTTGTTAGTTTGAAACTGTTTTGGTCTGGACTCTGAACAAGGATAAACTTGGCTTTGAGTAGGTAGTTATCCACTTACCACAGTGGACTTAGGAAAGGACTAAAATAAATAACTACAAGAAAGCATTTAGAAAACGGTTTTTACACAAACACAGGCAGTAGTATTATTAGATATGAATTTGATATAATCAACAATGGGTGTGTTGGTTATATTTCATACTCTAGCAATTGGATTAGTCATTCTGTAATATTTAAATCATACCTTGAATTTGCAAAGTGCTTAGAGGTGTGTGTATTTATTTATTTATTTTTTGCTTTTGGAGTGTCTGTTACTTGCACCACTATGAATGAAACAAAAATTTGTATAAATACTTTCAAAAACCTAGTCTTTTACTTTGTTTGTTTGTTTTTTTTGTGTAAATCACGTACCATCTGGCTCTGTCTTACCAAATTCCTTTTTTTTTTTTTTTTTAAAGATTTAATTTATTATTTCCAGAGAGAGGGAAAGGGAGAGAGGCAGAGAGGGAGAGAGACATCAGTGTATGGTTGCCTTTCACCTACCTCCAGCTACGGACCTGGCTGGAGCCCTGGCTTGCAACCTGGTTGTGTGCCCTGGCTGGGAATTGAACCATCGACCTTTGGGTTTGCAGGCTGGTGCCTTATCCACTGTGCCACCAGCCAGGGTTTGGATACACTTTTATAGCCTGATATTTTATCACTTTAAAGTATAGTGTATGGATTTTTCTATTTCTTTATATTAAAGAAGGGTATTTGGCATAACATGTTAAATATACATTAGCTGCTTTACTTTAATAATTCCACTCAATACATATTCATTTCCATATATCAAATACTAATGTAATTGACAAGCCTCTGTTGTCTAATAAGGACATTAATTTTATTTTTCTAAGAGTTGTACTCTCTCATATCCTTGGTAATGTTTTCATTTCCACTGATGAGCACAGACCCTACAAATGACTATTTTCTGGAATTGAAGTTTCTAAAGAGGAGATTTTTTTTTTCTTCCATCAAGCTCGAACAAGAAATCTTGGAGAGGGTCAAGCTGTAGTTAATTATTATGATGTGGTATGATGATCACTAGTTGTGGAAGGGGGAGGATAGTTCCGTTCACCCAGAACATATGATTAGATGTTATGGTACTGAAGCTGCTTTTCAGAAAAAGATACATTGCTATATAATTTTATCTTTTAAAATCATAAAATGATACATATGGCTAAAACAGTATGTAATGTATCAAGATAATACAGATATTTGCTCAACACTTGAGTCTAAGCTATAATGGTAAACCAAGCACAAGTTCATCCAGGCCATGTTCCTCGAAAATCACTGCATTTCGAAGACATTTATTTTGCTTGTGTTCACCTTGGTTCAACGCAAAACATCTTTGTTTGAGTGGCCTATTGGTCACCTTGTCTGCATCTGTTCTGCCCTAAAATGGAAGTTGTCAACTGCTGATTGATTAAATATGAGATTGATTAAATATGAGATTACAGATTTCATTCCTCATTAGTTGTCCTGCCATTTAAGATTCCTTAATCCAAATGTGACACCTGTGACATTTTCAAGTCTCCATTGAGGCAACACACTCTGATGCTTTTAAATTTTAGTTTGCCAACTTGGCCTTATGTTGGCAACAAATTCTTTTTTATTTTAATTTTTTAATTTAATTTATTTATTTTTAAAAAATATTTTATTTCATTATTTTTTAGAAAGAGGGGAAGGGAGAGAGACATCAATGTATGGTTGCGTTTCACCTGCCTTCAGCCACAGACCTGACTGGAGACCTGGTTTGCAACCTGGTTATGTGCCCTGGCTGGGGAATTGAACCTGCGACCTTCGGGTTCGCAGGCTGGCACCTTAACCACTGTGCTGCCAGCCAGGGCTTATTTTTATTTTTTTAAAGATTTTATTGATTATTTTCAGAGAGAGGGGAAGGGAGGAAGGCAGAGAGGGAGAGAAACATCAATGTATGGTTGCCTTTCACCTGCCTCCAGCTACAGACCTGGCAGGAGACCTGGCTTTTAACCTCATTATGTGCCCTGGCTGGGGAATCGAACCAGCGACCTTTGGGTTTGCAGGCCAGCACCTTTCCACTGAGCTACCAGCCAGGTGTTGGCAACAAATTCTATCTGTCCCTGATTATGCTCTTATCTATTTTGTTACATAAGTGTAACCGGACCTTCTGTTACCTTTGTGGCAGATTTCCTTCTTGTCTTGGAGTATAGGGTTTCTTTAGTTATCTTTGATTAACTTGGTATAACCCCACGCAATTTTTCACTTACCTTGTTTAGGTATTCTGTGGCTGCAGCTCTCAATATAGAGTAACTCAAAGACTTAATGATTTTACAATTTTAAATTTGAGACATAAGCTTTGTGGTCTTATGTTACATGATTCATTATTAGGATTCTACTTCATTCTATTAAAAAATAGGCATACCAAATTACGTGTCATTGAGTGCTGTGGGTAACTGTGATTTGTAAGTCCAGCGGTTTACATTGTGTTGCTTTGTAATAGAGCCAAGATTATGAGTTTGATCTCTGGATGGACGTGGTAGCTTTGCTGCTTTTTAATGTAACCTTTATAAGCACAACAAACACTGATATTTGAATTAGCTGCTGGATATTAGTGGGGCTGAATCAGTACAAATTGGTTAACACTGGAAAAATATCTCCAATCATGTTCCAGAATTCTCATTCTTTTTATGGGATCATTAGCCAATAGGGGGCTCAATTAGAGAAAATAATACCTGCCTCATATGTTTGTCATGTGAATTAAATAAGATGATGTATATAAACCCTTGTCATAATATTGGCATTAGCAAATGTTTTATAAAGAATAGCTGCTGCTATCTTTTTCTTACCATTTTGTTTCTCTACTTAGTACCTCTAAATTTCTTGGTGAATCCTAAATAAAGTCAGTAGTAAAGCAGAGCTCTATAGTTGTCCTCACCAGTCCATTGGTCTGAAATTTGTCTTGCTGCTTCAAATTTACAGCCTTTACTTTTAGGATCATAGCTTTTCCTATCACCTCCTGTTTTTTTTTTTTTTTTTTGTCCAGAATTGGCTTTCATCTTGGATTCCTCGTATATATATTTACTTTCCCCTATATCTTGAATACAAATTCATTGGATTAAGTGAAATTATTGAAAGCCCCTTTTCTGAAGTGGGGGAAGTGCTTTTTGGGTTTTTTTTCCAATGGGGGTCTCCGTCAATTTATGTGGGCCCACTCAGACCTGGAAGCTGCCATCAGATTGAATGCATGTGTACATGTGTGCTGGCACTGCTCAAGTCTGGGTCACTTCTGGACCTCACTTCACTTTCCCATCACCCAGGTCTCTGGCCAGGCTAGTTGTCCAGTTTTCCCTTAACCCATGTCAGCTTGGAGGCTGTAGGATGTTTTGAGAGAGATTTTAGCTAAGGTCAAGAAGCTGTGATTTTGGTATGGGATTAATGTGAATGTGTGTGCATGGGTACACACACACAGAGGAATGGGTGAATATGGCCAATATGCTATAAAATATATTAATGTTAATAAAATGAATTGATAGGATTTTTAAACACAGTTTACATTTAATATTATTTTGTATTAGTTTCAGGGGTGATATTTGTTTTCTTAATATTAGCTGATGGAAAAGATTCTCAACTTGTCCCTATGACATTTTGGTTGAATATGATATATTGGGTTTGCCCAGAAACTTGAAGCTTTGAGTCCTCATCTTAGCTCCCTTGATTATCTTTTTGAAATGGAAAATTTTAGTCACAACAGGACTGCGCCTACCTTTGCATTAATATGAAAATGGTTCTTTTGGCTCCTTCTTTGGCCATACAGTGTATGTGCAGTGTGACTTTGCATCTTAGTTTTGAAAAGCAACCCCATGACTGCTGCAGGCTCTGCAATTGCTCAGGATGGGACTGGCATGTCCAGGTGAGTTGGCCATTGCTTTTTCTCATGACAGCTTCACCAACATGAGATGGGATAGGGAAGAACACATGTGCGTGAAGGGATCAAGGGCTCTGATCCTTAAAGTCAAGTCACCATTCTAGCTCCTGGTACCTTAGATT
Organism: Noctilio leporinus; assembly: GCA_004026585.1. NCBI lineage: Eukaryota > Metazoa > Chordata > Mammalia > Chiroptera > Noctilionidae > Noctilio > Noctilio leporinus. The sequence continues at coordinate 298,829 of PVIW01001007.1, read as the reverse complement.
AATAACATATCCTCTGTGGCAACAATGCCCTGTCTTATCCCAGTATCCATCAAGGAATTGCTCAAAACTGGTTGATCTCTCTTTTTCCAGCTTCACAATCATTAGTTTTCTTTTCTTTTCACTCCTATCTCTGCTTTAGTTTTATTTACCTTAGCAACATGATGTATTGAAAAACAACATGGACTTTAAAGTCACATAGATTTGAGTTCAAAATTTTAGGACAGGTCCCTTAAACTTTATGGACCTTAGTTTTCTCATCTGCAAATTGGAGTTAATGCTCACACCACATACACATACATCTTATATATAAGCTCTAAGAGAACATATCTCTATTTCTATGACTAACAAGAATTGGATTGAGTTGACAGTGTTTTTTTTTTTTTTTTTTTTGCTAACTTAGAAAAGGCATCTGATTTTGTCCTTTCTGTAGTTTATTTTGCATATTTTAAAATTTAATTGCCGTGATTATATAAAAAGTAAATCTGACTTTTCCCCCATAAGACCTTACTCAATAATGATGTCTTCCTTGTCTGTACAATATTAACTGCTGAAATCTTTGACTAGGTGACTAGTTTTATTTGCATTGAAAAATAGTCTGAAACCTAGATGATTATGGAAAAAAAGCCCTACTTTTTAAAACAAACGTGTTTAGAAAAACTAGATTGAACTGGCTAAGTAAATACCTTTTGTGCCCTTCACAAATTGGTTTACTGTGAAATGGAACGCTGAAGACAGATGAACAGAGAAGATCTGTGGTAGAAAGTGATGCGACTGTTGAAGATGACTAAGACAGTACTCCTTGCTGTCTTTGACAAGCAGAAGAATCCTACCAACATTAGCTTTTTAAATAATGAACGCAGTGGTAGAATAGAGTAATGTAACTGAGTACAAATATCCTTCAGAATCGTCCGATCCTCTGCCCTCATACCAAAAAAACAGGTGCTTATTTGAGTTATTTCCTGTGCATTCTAATGAAAACCATGTTACCTATTTACTTGAAAAAAGAATGCAATAACAGGAACATGTGTTCCCCAAAACAGTCATCTTTGTACCTTCAACTGTCAAATATGTTTATTTGCACATTACACAATTTTCCTTGTATGATCAAATCTTTTAAAAATGAACTTTGGTGGTGAAAGTAATGCTTTTGGACTTAGAGTGCAGATCTCCTTTGTTTCACTGACTTTGAGGTGGTAGTGGTGTAAAAGTAACCATGTGGAAAGATAACATGACACCTCTCTATGACTCAAGTCCCTCTACATGTCAAGTGGAATATACTTCTGCCTAGAACATTATAGCCTCTTTGTAAAGGGGTATAAAATTGTAAAAAGAAAGCTGTTGCTCCAAGCTCTCTGTAAGTACAGCAGAGGTTTATTAAGTAACTTTTAGATTTTTTTGATATCTTAAGTGGAGGAATAAAAATGAATTTGTGAGGATAATAAGTAGCTCTTATCCTTGACCATTCTGATTCATTTAGACTCAGATCAATTCAATATATTTCATTGTAGTTCAATTCCATGTATTTGTTAGTGAGGCCCGCCAAAATCAAGTGTACTCCAAACACTTTAGTAGGCATTGGGAAATGCAGGATGAATAGGTACAGATCTTGCCCTTAAGGAACTCAGTTCATTTGGGAGAGTCTTCCTGTATCCTTACAAGACTGGATAGGTCTTCCATGAAATATGCCACAAATGTAATGTTGACATGTATGTGCAAATGATTGGAATTGTCCACCTCTATAGCCATTGTCATCATATTAGTCCACTTTCTAAGAAACTGACTCCTTATTTTCCAAAAGAGTAATGTAAACTGTTTTTTAAATAATTTAAGTCTCACGACATCTAATCTTTCTAATCTCCTAATCTTTAACACAACTCTTTTGGTATATTTGCTTTTTATTCTTTTTCTCTGTACTTTTTCTAATTTTCATGCTCATTTCATTAAAAAATAATCCCTCTTCATAAGTCTCATTCTATTTGCATCAAATGTTACTTGCAAATATTTACTGACAATTACTTATCTACATATGTAAGAACATGGGTACACACACATACATGTACATATGTGCACAATTAAACACATTGTTAATAATGAATTCCTTCAGAGTGTCCAGCTTGGATCTGAGAGAGACCAGATGCTTCCATGGAAAGTTCTCTAAGATATTCCATTTCTAAGAATAGTGCAAATAAAATTTAAAATCCCTTCATTAACTGCCTGTTTCTTGTGTATCTGCTTTACCAATCCCAGTGTCCTGTGGGTAATAGGCCATGTTTTTTTCTCAGGAGACTGATGATCTCTTCTATCTTTCAAGACCTAAAGACCCAAGGCACTTTGAACATGTGATATTAGTGGAGTTAAGGACTTCTAGATGTTCTTGACAGCTTTGTTTGTGATTAAACAAACTTTTTTGTTAGATGTACCTTTCAAAGGAATCAGCTCTGCTTATAAGGAAGTGCCAAAAATGATTAAGAAGAAAATGGGATTTGACATCAAGAGACTTGTTTGAACCTGACTCCTAGTTTTTAACCTTGAGTGAATTGTTTAAGTGGGCTGAGCCTCAATTTTCTCACCTGTAAAGTATTGATAATATATGAGGCCTGTCCGTAAAGTATCCAGCCATATACTATGAAAAGTAGAGACATTTATTGAAGAAGATACAAAATATAAGAAACCTTGTACATAAGACAATGGTACCTCAGTTCCCTTCAAAGTAGACACCTTGAGACTTGACACAGTTCTCCCTGCATCTCTTCCACTGTTCAAAACACTCTTCAGAATCCTTTTAGGAATTGCCATTAGCTGCCCCATTGTATTTTCCTGAATCTCATCTGTGGTCTAAAATCTCTTCCCTTTCAAAGGTGATCTTAGTTTTGGGAAAAACCGGAAGTCTCAGGGCACAAAATTTGGACTGTAGTGGGGCTGAGTCACCTGGGTGATTTGATGTTTTACCAAAAATCTTTGAATGAGCCATGATGCATGAGTGAGCGCATTGTGGTGATGAAGCTGCCAATCACCAGTTGCCCAGTGCTGTGGCTGTTTCCATTGTATCGCATCTGTCAGCTTATGAACAACATTGAGGCAGAGTACTCCTTATGAATTGTTTGGCCCAGAGGGGTGTACTCATGATAAACAATACATTCCCAATCAAAAAACACAGTCAATATGGTCTGATCTTGCTGTGACTTTGCCACACCTTCTTCAGGTATGGAGAACCAGGAAACTTTGAGGTGACTGGGCCTTCTTTTTTTCCATATCATTCATAGCCATAGACACATAATCCATCTCTGGTTATGACCTTCTTGAGGAAATCTGGTTCGTTGGCAACGGTTTGAATCAAGTCATTAGCAACTGCAGCACAATGTTCCTACTGTTTCGGTAGCAGACACTGTAGAACAAATTTTGCCATGATAATATTTCATGCCAAGATCCTGTATCAAAGTCTCAGATGCAGTAGTTTTCAGAATCTTCAGATCAGCCTCTGGTTCTAACACTGTCAGTTTGCTGCTCTTTGTTGATTGCAGCCTGTACACATTCAACCTTCTCAGGTGTTCTGCTTGTCGCAGGCCTTCCAGAACATGGATCACTTTCCTCAGGTTCTTGACCATCTTTGAAACATTTATGCCATGCTTCTCTTTGTGCTGCACTCATCGCATTGTCCCCCAAAACCTTCTGAATCATTCAAATAGTTCCACAGAGGAATGATCAAGCTTAATGCAAAATGTGATGCAGATTCATTCCATACTTGCTCAGTCATTCTGAATGCAATGGCCACACAGTACACATGCTCACCCAGTGGTGTATATTGGCCCCACTGACTAGTACAGTGAAGTTATTGTTCATGCATATACATTCCAGTCCAGTTGCCTTGGCTACCAGGTTACATCTGTGTCGTGCAAACTGTTCTCATTATATTAACAATGGCTGCAGACCTCATGTATTTCATAGAATTATTTTCTCCTAAGGGTGTCTGTCCTGACTAATTCTGTCATATTCATATATATAAGTGTAATTTACAGTACATGATAGACTACTTTGTAAATAGTTGTCTTTAGTGTCCTGGGTTTATGTTATTTTTTTCTTTCTCCTCACTGAATTTTGAATTGCTTAAGTGCAAGGGTAGATTTTTATTTCTTCTTTGTCCTTCTCTGTGAAGCTTTTAATATGTCAGCGAGCATGTCAGATCTCATTCTCAGCGCCAGAAGAGGGAATACAGTATATTCCTGATAATTCTTATGGAAACGTAAGTGAGTCTGTTAAAAATATTTGATAGCTATTGATGTTGCAAGAAAGGTGTTCTGAGGTTGGAGGATATAGATGGGAGCAATATCAGAGTTTTCACTTTCAAAGAGCTAATATTGGGTAAGGGTAGAAACCTTAAGTGTAAAAAAATTAATTTCAGGTGTCATGAGTACTATGGAGAAGATGAAGTGGGCCACGAGAATATATGAGAGGAGAATTTATAAACAAAAGCAAGTGCAAAAGCTGTGAAAAATAAACTGACCTGTTAGTGGAATGTTGTAAAGAACAGTATGCCAAATACAGCAAATAAAAATGCATGGGGAGAATAATGGAAAGAGGCGTGGCCCAATCATTTAGGACATTGTAGTCTAGGCTGGAACGTTTGGACTTCATTATTACTTTTCATAAAAATTATCATTTTATTTTATTTTTTAGGAGACCCCTTTTATTTTCCTTTTTTAACAAAAATAAGAATGTTTCTTAAGGAGGTCAAACTGTGAGATAATGGTGTTGGGTGTATCAAGGGATTTGAAGTTGCCAAGAATGATCAAAGTCCTGGTGAAGGGGATACTGTCTATTGTAAATGGGATCAATGAATGAGACTCTGTGACAAGGAAAGGAATAAAGGATGTTGAGGGAGTGGTAAGGTATAAAGACGGGTGCTCCAAAGAAGATAGAATCTTTGGAAGAAGAATGAGGAGAGACAAGTTGGAAACTGCTGGAGGAAGCAAGGAAAAATCTACCTCCAGGCAATGACTGTGTAATGCGAAAGAAAAAAGAGCCTTACTTGAGACCACTTTTGTAAAAGCCATGATCTCAGGATAGGCAAGTCACATTTTAGGTTGAGGTATAAGAGGGTTCTAATTAGAATAAATGAGCTATCAAGGACTCATTTTATGGCAGAGGCAAGTGTTCTAAACTCTAAATCACATATAAATTCACACGATCCTTATAATAATCCTATAGCATAGATACAGTCATGTGATGCATAATTTTGGTCAATGATGGATCACATATATGACCATGGTTTCATATACTATAATGAAGCTGAAAAACTCCTATCATTACAGAAAGGGGGTGGAAAAGATAATTGATTATATCTAAATTTTGGGAGCAGTGGCCTGCCATGTTATGGTCTTGTAGTGAACTCAGTTTTGGGTGAACATTGACAAGTTTATCTTCCTGGCTCTGAAAGTTAAGCATGTTGTAGTTTTTATCATCTGATATTATTATGGAAGTTGTTTTAGATGCAAGATTTGGAACAATATTAATGACTCTATAAAGAAGATAGAAGCCCTGGCTGGTGGCACAGTGGATAAGGCACCAGCCTGTGAACCCAAAATAAGGCACCAGCCTGTGAACCCAAAGGTTGCTGGTTCGATTCCCAGCCAGGGCAACATAACCAGGTTGCAAGCCAGGTCTCCAGCCAGATCCATAGCTGGAGGCAAATGAAAGGCAACCATACAGTGATGTTTCTTTCCCTCTCTGCCTGTCTCCCTTCCCCTCTCTCTGAAAACAATAAATAAAATCTTAAAAGAAAAAAGAAGATAGAAGTTGATTTGATATAATAGTAAACATTTTCATGTGTCATAAGGCTACTTTTGACAGCCCAGGTGTTAATTCAAAGAAAAAATGTTTAGTAGTATATATATATATATATATATTTTCTAATTATGAAAGTGTTATCTGTTCATTTTAGGAAATGTATAAGAACATCGCCACAGCTAAATAAAAATATTTTATTTCTGCCTCTAGTATATTTAAACATAATGTCATTTATATGACTTAAATCCTATTGCACATACAGTTTTTCACTCTGTATTTTTCAGTTTACATTTTTTAATTTCATAAATGTTTCTCTACGTTGTTAAGTTTTCCTCACAAATAAGATTCCTAATGACAGCATAACTGGGTTATTGAGTGGGCTGAATTTGGTAGCTTACATCTAGGTAAGCATTGTGTTTCAATCAAATTTGTCTGGTTGTTCTTTGCAAACTCTTGAGTAGGTCTCCGTACTTTCAGGTTATATTCAGCTGTAAGAATGGTCTCATTTTCAGGAGTTAACGTACTGCCAAATTTAAACCAAAAACATTCAATTCATTGTTCACTTTCCATCCAGCTCAGTGCGGATCTCTTCCATTTCTCTTTCCATGGCCACTCTGCCTCTTATGGGTCTTCCGAAGAGGGAGTAGAGAGACATTTAAGGGAGAAGAGCAAACATTTTTTTACTTCGTGTTGTTTGTACTTCTTGCTTGGTGCTCTTCTGTAGTTCTCCTTTGGCTTTTACTAGTTGGCTGTTAGACATTTGGGTTCTTTGCAGGGCCCCCCTGAGGCTTGTTACATCTGTAATGAGAGTGGCACTCTCTGCCTGACCTCTAGCTCCTTTTCCCTCCTTAACACTCCTCATAATCCCTATAGTCTCTTACAGCGAGTGTCCATTTGCTCCTACGGCAGCAACTTTCCTCGGCAAAATTCCGATGAAATGGCTTATTGTCTGGCCACTCTTTGTCACTTGGATAATGAGAAATACCACATATATATGTGACTTGTCAAACAGCAAAAGTACAGCTTCCTCACTTACCACCCTGTACTTTTTTTTTTTTTTTTGACTCGCTATTTTCAGATGTTTCCAGTCTAAACTCCAGAGGGCACATCATATTTTCCCAGGAAGTCTCACCCCTGGTGGGTGGACACTTTGAGCTGGGCCTTTCTCGTATGAGATGGACATTTTGAGATAGGACATTTTGTATTTGTGGAAGGGAAATGCCACAATTCCCTTCTTCAGGCTCTTCAATCTTTAAAGTAGAGAAAATCTTGGACTACCTTTTCACTTGGGTTGATAGAGGAGAAGTGTTTTACTTTCCTGCCCTTTGGAGAGGAAGAGAAAAGTATGCTCTATACCTGTGACTTGTCTTTAAAGTATCCCTGCCAAGAATTTTTAGCCTTATCTTTTGTAGCCCGAAGATGGGTGATAAGGATTGACAGTTGAAGAACCAGTCTTGGTAAATGCTGTGGAATGTGTCTAGAAACTGTTCCTGAGACTCGTAGTTGAAGTTAAGAGGCAACAAGAAGTCTCATTCCTTATCTTGCTATAATTACTAGTCTTTTATTGTATGAATTATTAGTCAAATGGTTTCATAGTAAACATTACTGGTCCGAGTGGCTCCTTTACAGAGGAGCTCCAATCAACCCCCAAGGTAGTGGCAAAGAGGAACTTTCAGAATAGAGCCAGTACCATATCATTCTATGCCACTTCATTCCTTTTCTATCACACCGTTCATTTCCTTTCTTTTTTCATCAGTTTTCTTATTTTAAAAATACTACTCTGTTTGCTGTCATGCATCTAGTCATTGCACCAATTTCACGTACAAGGTAGCTAATGTACCTTCTTCTCTAAAGAGAGGAGAAATAGCTGCATTTTGAGAAACTGTAGTTGAGCAAATAATAAAATAATAAATGTAGATTCTAGGTATAGTTTCTGGAACACAGTAGTTGCTTAACAAATATAATGGGCAATTAAGCCACTTGAACATATTCCTGGAGGCTCTGCTAATTGTGCCATGTTATTGCTAAATTCTTGGTGATTTGTGGGTACTCTAAGTACTTTATTAATAAACATAATTATGTTACATCACAACCATGACAGGCATTTAGCAACTGGCTCTTGCTGCAAAATCAAATTTTCCTTTTACAGACATATCTCATTTTACTGAGCTCTGCTTTATTGTGCTTTGTAGGTACTGTGAATTTTTCAAATTGAAAGTTTGTGTCAGCCTTGCGTGGAGCAAGTTAACAGCACCATATTCCAACAGCATTTGCTCACTTTGTATTTCTGTGCTATATTTTAGTAATTCTTGCAATATTTTAAACTTTTTATTATTATATATCTTATGATAATCTGTTAGCAATCCTCTTTGATATTATTACTGTAATTGTTCTTTTTTTTTGGGGGGGGTACCATGATCCATATTAGATACCCATATATGATGGTGAATTTATTTTGATAGATGTTGTGTGTGTTCCGACTGCTTCACTGATCAGCTGTTTTCCTACCTCTCCCGTTCTTCTTGGACCTTCCTAATTCCTGAGACACAATAATATTGAAGTTATGCCAATTGATAACCTTATAATGGACTATAAGTGTTCAAGTGAAACAAAGCATCACATGTCTCTCACTTTAAATCAAAAGCTAGAAATGGTTAAGCTTAGTGAGGAAGGCGTGTTGAAAGCCTAGAAAGGCTGAAAGCGAGGCCTCCTGTGGCAGCCAGGTTGTGGATGCAAAAGAAAAAGATGTTGAAGGCTATTAAAGGTGCTATTCCAGTGAACATACATACGATAAGAAAGTGAAACAGCCTTATTGCTGGTATGGAGAGAAGTCTGAAGAGAAGCCCACTTAACCCTTTCCTTAAGCCAAAGCCTAATCCATAGTGAGGCCCTCACTCTTCAAGTCTATGAAGGCTGAGAGAGGTGAGGAAGTTGCAAAAGAAAAGTTTGAGGCTCACAGAGGTTGGCTCATGAGGTTTAGGGAAATACGAATCTCCATAATATGAAAGTGCAAGGTGAAACAGCTAGTGCTGACATGGAAGGTGCAGAAAGTTATCCAGAAGATCTAGCTAATACAATTAATAAAGGTGACTAAACTAAACAACAGATTCTGAGTGTAGATGATACAGCCTTCTATTGAAATAAGATGCCGTCTCAAATTTCTATAACTAGAGAAAAAAAGTCAATTCTTGGCTGCAAAACTTCAACGGACAGGCTGACTCTCTTGCTAGGAGCTAATGTGGCTGATGACTGTAAATTGAAGCTATTGCCCATTTACTGCACCAAAAATTTAAGGGCCCTTAAAAATTATACTAAATTTCTGCTGTGTAGTATTCCATTGTGTAAATGTACCAAAGTTTTTTGATCAAATCATCCACTGATAGGCACTTAGTCTGTTTCTAGCACTTGGCTATTGTAAATAGTGCTGCTATGAACATCGGGGTACATAGGTTCTTATGAATTGGTGTGTCAGGATTCTTTGGGTATAGTGCTAGTAGTGGAATTGCTGGATCAAAAGGCAGTTCCATTTTTAATTTTTAAAGGAAACTCCATACTGTTTTCCACAGTGGCTGCATTGGCCTGCATTCCCACTACACAGCGGAAAGAATGAAGGAACTCCTACCCTTTGCAACACATGGATGAAACTGGAAAGTATTATGCTTAGTGAAATAAGCCAGTCAGTGAAAGACAAATACCATATGATATCACCCATTATAGGATAATAATGAACAAAACAAACAAATAAGCAAAACAGAAAACCAGATACATGAATACAATGAATAGACCTTCAGTGGGCAGGGGTAAGGGGATAGGAGGATGCAAAGAAGGGGAGCAGTTTAGTCAAGGAACTAGCATGGAAGAACCATGGACATGGACAACAAATGGGATTGACTTTGTTGGGGAGTGGGTGGGTGGGGAAGGGGACAGAGGGAAGAAAAAAGGGGATGGATGTAATATAACAACAATAAAATTAAATTAAAAAATTATGCTAAATTTATTCTGCTTGTACTTTATAATTGGAAGAATAAAGCCTGAAAAACAGCATACCTGCTTACAGCATGCTTTTCTGAATATTTTAATCCCATTGTTGATAACTGTTGCTCAAGAAAAAAATACCTTTCAAAATATCTCTGCTCATTGACAACAACCTGGTCACCCAAGAGCTCTGCTGGAGATGTACAATGAGATTAAAGTTATTTTCATGCTTGCTAACACAACGTCTATTCTTCAACCCATGAATCAAGGTGTAATTTTGTCATTCAGGTCTTATTTAAGAAATACATAAAATGAAGCTATAATTGCCATAGACAGAGAATTCTCTAATGGATCTATGCCAAGTAAATTGAAAATCTTTTGGAAAGAACATTCTAGATGTCATGAAGAATATTTGTGATTTCTGGGAAGAGGTCAAAATATCCACATTAACAGGAATTGGGAGGAAGTTAATTCCATCCCTCATGGATAACTTTGAGGGTTTGTGACCATGTGGAGGAAGTAACTGCAGATTTGGTGGAAGTAGCCAGAGAAGAGAATTAGAAGTAGAACCGGAAGACATGACTGAATTGGTGTAATCTCATGGTAAATGTTAATGGATGAAGAGAGTTCCTTCTTATGGATGACCAAAGAAAGTGGTTTTTTGAGATGAAATCTGCTCCTAGTAAAGGCGCCATGAGGATTGTTTAAATAACAACAAAGGATTTAGAATTTTACATAAACTTAGTTGATAAAGCAGCAGCAGGGTTTGAGAGAATTCACTCCAATTTTGAAAGAAATTCTACTGCGGGTATAATGTTATCAAAAGCACTGCATGCTATGGAGAAATTGTTCATGAAAGGAAGAGTCAGTTGATGCAGCAAACATCACTGTTGTCTTAAGAAGTTGCCACAGCCATCCCTGCCTTCAGCAGCCATCGCCCTGATCCGTCAGCAACCACCAGCATCCAGGCAGGACCCTCTACCAGCAGAAAGGTTACTACTCACTGAAGGCAGGTGATGATATTTTTATCAATAAAGCTATTTTAAAATTAAGGGATGTGCATTTTTTTATACATAATGCTTTTGCACACTTAATAGACTGCAGTATAGTGTAAACATAACCTTTATATGCACTGAGAAATAAAAAATTTGTGTAACATGCTGTATTGAGATGCTTGCTGTATTGAGGTGGCCTAAACAGTGTCTTGGAAGTGTGCCTGCATGTATTCATGGGTCATTCTCACTGATGCTGCTGTAGGTGCTTGAGTATTTACCGCTCATTGGCGAGCATTCTGAATTAAATGGCGTAGGTTCATAAATTCTGTTGCTTCTGTATTTTACAGTATTTCACAAGCACTGATGTTTATGTATTCAGGTGAGATATAATAATAAGGTATTAAGATCAACAGACAATGAGCTCATAGAGAACTCCAGGAAACCCTATATTGTGTTCATATATCAGATGTCCAAGTTAAGAAACATTTGCATTATTGGAGGAGACCAATCAACAATATAAACTATGTTTTCCATCCTTCACCATGTTATTTAAGTGTGGGCCATTCCTACTGAATTACTAACTAGAGAGGCCTCAAAACTGTTACTAATCATCTTTATCCAGGTATAGACTAGATCATATTAAACCAGTGTTTTCTGGATACTGCTCTATCTACAACTTATCGTTTGCTCATTTAAATGGCAGAGCTAGATGTTGCTCAGGAGAGGGGCCATATGGATTCCCACCACTGTAACTGAGGTGGTAGAGCCCTTGCCATTGCATATTTATGTACAGATGTGTTGTTGTTACTGTCTTTTGTGTTTACACCTCTTTTTTCCATTTCCTTTGCCACCATCCTAGTTCAGGTTTTAAATTATTCAGTGCCTGAACAATTACAGTAGTGTTTTAATTAATGATGTGCATCAGTATGATATGACATTTGTAAAACCTTCCTTCCAGGATGATCAATCTAGAATCACTAAGGACTGGTTTTGTTGCTTGCAGGCTTACAGAACTCCACAGGTGACGTCATGAAGGAAGCACTGCCTTTTCCTTATCTGTTAATTTGCAAAGAAATACAAAGAAGCCTCACAGCACTTTTTTGTTTTTACAAGTTAAAAGTAATCAGCTGTTACATGTTTTATTCTTTGCCTATTTTATAATATAAATAGAGGAAAATGTATTAAATATCTGAAAAGCTACACTTGCCAGTGTTGTTGATACTAGAAAGTTTTAAGCATGATTGAACAAAGTTGTGCTCACTTGAACATTCTATACCATTTTACATGGATTTAGTACTATTAGATGTTATGCTTAATATGTTTTTCACTATTCAGTACTCGAATTATCTTTTAAAATCACTCTCTCCCTTAATGCGCTCTCTGGTACTTATGTTTTTAAAATTTCTTTTTTGATTTAATCCTAGTTGTTGCCAAATACTGCTGCCTCCTCCTCCTTACTGTCTCTTATATTGTGCTCTTCTCCTTGTCCTGACCCTAATAATTCACAATGCCTTCATTCTAGTTCTGGTACTTACCATTTAATGACTGCTGTTGTCTCTTCTCTAAAGAGAGTAATGACATTTGTAGGACTCCTTGCAGATCAGAGAGGGAGTCCTGTTTTCTCACTTGAGCTTTCTAATCCCACTTTGTCCTTTTTTAAAAATGACATAGACTCTGAAAGTATCAAAAAATGGTAAGTAAAAAAAGCAACAACTACAACCAAATTTTCTGACTTTTAATCACATGCTCTTCCTATCTTATTTGATATCCATGTTCTGTCTCTCCCTTTCAACACTATCGGATTATTTTTCCCTCAAGTGTTGTTTTGAACTCATCTATATTGATCTCTTTGTCTTTTTGCCACTGTATATCTCTACCCTTTAAAGTCAGGCTGTTTAACGCTTGCAGATTTATCATTAACCCTGACTCTAGGACAGATCCTTTTCTTAAACACTAGGCTCCAGTGGCTCTGAGGTCAGTTTTGTCTTGTCTTTTTTTTTTTTTTCGTTTCTAATACTCAGTACAGACACAATTTTTTCTCCTAAATGAATTAAACCTTTATTACTGGGCCTTCAATAGCTTAATTCCAGGAATTGAATTTTTGGCCCTGCCTTGTATCACTATTCCAATAATTTGTACCCTGCCTTCATGCTCCATCTGCCTTAGTAACCGCTTTTGTTTACTGCTTAGTTCATCATTAAACTTTCCCTTGAACTAACATCAACAACAAAAACACTTGTATTCACAGAATGCTTAGCACAGACCTTTGTGTATAGTAAGTAAATGACTTTGTTTTATTCATGACTGGTTGGCTGGAATCGAAAACAGCAATTGATTCGGAAGACACTTCCAATAAATATTTGTTGATTGACTGTAAATTTTTGTTATAAAGTAAATCTTTGTTATTGAGTCTCCGATACCTGCCAACATACTCTCCCTGATGCCTGCTGTATCTCCTTAGACATCTGCCTCCTACTTGCCTCATTCCTTATGTTGTTTTCTGCCTACCTGTTGCCACCTGCCTACATGCCTGAGACCCCCATGAATCTGTTTGAGCTTTAGATCTTCTGTTTAGCTGGATCAGATGTTTATAAAGTCTGTGTAGAATTCTTTAAGTTGCTTAAAACTTCTTAATTATTTTAAAAAGTGATTTTCTGTCTATGTTTTGCCTACATAGCTGTCAACACATATCAGCAAGATCTTTTGACAATAAAGTACTAGAGACAGTGATGTAATAGCAGTTGCAGGCCTCATAGTGATCATGTTTGGTCTGCTTTCTGCACATTTTGGTCATAGCTAAGTTGGGGGAGAAGAGAATAAAAAGGACAATTGGGTGAAATCTTTATTATCTCTAGCAATGAAAAAATAGTATCTCTAAATTTTTGAGTGAAATGTGTTACATATATATAGCAATTTAGAATGGTTTTATTCATATATAAAGAAAGAAAAATATCAAGTCAATTTGCTTATACCATTTTCATTTTCTTTTAAGTTTCTTATATGGTAGAGATTTGTTTAAATTAGAGTACATCTGAACCATTTGTGAAATCAAAGCACATACTACGTTTATGCCCATTTTGTGGGTGTTGGTGCAGCACTTATATTAGCTTCAACAAATAGGTTTATTAATTAGCTTCAAAAATGGATTTATTATTTTAGTGTTATGGCATTTTGTTGATTTTATCTGTCAGAATAGTCAATTATTACATCTTCCTATATGGGAAAATAATTTTACTAAATATTTACAGCTTAATGCAGCTTTCATTCCATAGGTCACAATTAATGGTTTTATTTATCATTATGGCCAAAAAATAAAGGCATTACCTGAATTTATTTTTATACCTTATTATGTATATAATAAGATTTTTAGTTCCTATTTCACAACCAGCTTTAAATGAATTCAAATTAGTGATTTCCATGGGACTTCAACATTATATCCATCAGAACTGCTTTTATTCTCTTAGAACAGAGAAGTGAGATGTGACAGTGGGCATGCCTGTGCACATTTTCTTCTTATCCCTGAGGAACCTTTTTTTAGTATTCTGCCCGGCCAAAGGGACCATTCATGGATTAGATGTTGATGTTTTGTGTAAGTGAAATAGCATTGGATAAATAGGTAGGAGCAGGAAGGAAGAATGGACCAATTGTTTTCAAGTGGGAGTAAGAAACTGGGCATGCAATATAAGCTACTAATTTATCTGTTTAGAAACAAAGATTTTTAGATACTATAGTGTCAGTGAAATTGTACTTTCTTTATGATAGTATCTCAGGTGCCATATTACCTTTTTAAAGTTCAGATAGGTCAAGACTGATGTTTGACCTGAAAAACAGAGGTGACATCTCTAAAAGCTTTTCCATATTAACAAATGGCTACACTATATGAGTGGTTTCAAATTCAGATTTCAAAATCATTACCTAGGTCCTCCAATAAAGGCGAATTCCTGTTTGCTTGTTTTACGTGAGATGTTAATTTTTCTCATTTTGTAAATGTATTAGAGTTTTCAGCACTCTGGTAAACTGTATTACATTTATTAAAAGTTTTAAGGTAGCATTTTAAAGCAAAATGGAACATCATATCCTTGAGGGCTTTACATGAAACTGAGGCAGTTCAAACGTAGGTATTTGTAAAGTGGGGTTTGAATTACTGCCCTTCTTATGACAGGTGCCCTACTTTTAGTAGGTATAACTCCAGTTGATGATAGACATGGCTTTCTTCTTCTTTTAATTTTGGCTTTCTTTTTCATCATGGGTCATTCTCAGTGCCTAGTCAAAAACATTTAAGTATTTTCTGCAGATTATCTAAACAACAAGTAGGAGAAACACAAACCTTGATTTTTTTTTTTAAAGATTTTATTTATTATTTTTAGAAAGAGGGGAAGAGAGAGAGGCAGAGAGGGAGAGAGACATCAGTGAATGGCTGCCCCTCACCCGTCTCCAGCCACAGACCTGACTGGAGACCCGGCCTGCAACCCTGCCATGTGCCCTGGCCGGGGAACCGAACCCGTGACTCCTAGGGTCTGCAGGCCGGTGCCCCATCCACTGTGCCACCAGCCAGGGCCACAAACCTTGATTTTTATGGGCATGTTCTGTTACAGTGTGCCTATATCATTTCCTCTGTGAAAAAAATTTTTTTCTGACCTTGAATTTATTGTAGGCTATTTGGATATTAAAATGTAACATCATGCATACTATATTTTTAGATCAATTTGAATGGTATTTATCGAATTGCCACTATGAAAAGAGCACTGTGAGGTATATATTATATCATTAAATAGCCAACTTTCTTTTCTTTACTTTTTAAAGATTAAAAAAAAAAGATTTTATTTATTTTATTTCCAGAGAGAGGGGAAGGGAAAGAGGCAGAGAGGGAAAGAAACATCAATGTATGGTTGCCTTTTACCTGCCTCCAGCTGGGGACCTGGCTGGAGATCTGGCTTGCAACCTGATTATGTGCCCTGGCTGGGAATAGAACCAATGACCTTTGGGTTCACAGACTGGGACCTCTCCACTGAGCCACCAGCCAGGGCTAAATAGCCAACTTTCTTATTGAAGAATTAGTGTTTATACACATGGAATATTTGAATAATACTTCAAGATAGGTGATGGACAATATGTAGTCCAAAGGTTGAGGGGAAGTTGACATCGTTAGGGCATCTTCATGACAGAGACAAGGTTTAAGTTAGGCCTTAAAGGGAGGCAGGAATTGGTGGAAAGGCAAAAGAAAGGTTTTACAGAGGAGGGGAGCAGTGTCAGAAACAAAGGTGAGTCTAAGCGAGGGAGAACTTTTCATGGCTGGGAGAAGCATTCTCTTTTTCCATCTCCCCCTAAAGCCTCCAAACTATGAGAATTTGGGGGGAGAGGAGGGACAGAGAGGAGGCTATGTAATTTGCTTCATTTTAGAATGTTAAGAGTTTTAAAGTTACTTCTAGTTCCACTGTGGTCGGAGAATATACTTAGTGTGTTTTCAGTTTCTCTGAAATATGTATAGACTTACTTTATGGCCCAGCACATGTTTTGGAAAATGGTGCAGTGCACTTAAAGAATGTATTCTCTACAATGGTTATGTTATACTTAGTGTTTTATACATATCAGCTAGGTCAAGATAGTTAATAGTATTGTTTAAATTTCACATATCTCTACTAATTTAAAAAAATTGCTTGTTTTAATTATGAAGAGATGTAACATTTTTCATTTGTGATAATGTATTTATTCATTTTCCTTGTGTTCTGTCACATTTTGCTTTTTATATCTGAAGCCATAGTATTGGGTAGAGAGATTCAGAATTGTTGCATTTTTTGTTTGTTTTATTGAAATGTGTATACATTTTCTACTATGACAATTTAAAACAACACACATTTATTATCTCATTATGTAATCTGAAGTCCAAATGGGTCTCACTGAGTTGAAACCAAGGTGCTCCAGAGGTCCTGGGGGTAAATCCCTTTCCTTGCCTTTTCTAGCTTTTTCCACTGTAGTCCTTGATTTCTTGGCTCATGGTCCTTCCTCCATCTTCAGAGCCTTCAGAGTAGCATCTTTAATCTCCCTGATTTTGCCTTCACATTGCCTTTACTCTCATAGGGACTCTTGTGATTAGATTAAATCTGAGTCTAATGTGGATACCTGATATCTGATAATTCTAGACAACCCTCCGACTCAAAATCCTTAATGTATTCGGACTTGGCTGGTGGCTCAGTGGATAGGTCCCAGCCTGTGAACCCAAAGGTTGCTGGTTCAATTCCCAACCAGGGCAAATAACCGGGTTGCAAGCCAGGTCTCCAGCCAGCTCTGTAGCTGGAGGCAGGTGAAAGGCAACCATACATTGATGTCTCCCTCCCTCTTTGCTTCTATCCCTTCCCTTCTCTCTAAAAGTAATAAATACAACCTTAAAAAAAAATTTAAAAAAATCTTTAATGTATTCACATCTGCAAAATCCTTTTTGTTGTGCAAGGTAACATTTTCACAAGTTTCAGGAATTAGGACATGGACATTTTGGGAAGGATATTAGTCTGTCTCTCACAATCCTGTTATCATTATGAAATGTTCTGCTGTATCTTTAGTAATATTTCTTGTCATAAACTCAACTTTTATTTGCTTATAGGGTACATTGAGTGTCTTAAATCACCACACTTAGGTCTTTCAGCAGGTTTGGAAATTTCTTGTTTATTTTCATTTCCAGTCTTTTTTCTAACTTGTGTTCTTGCTTTTCTCCTGGGACTGCAATACATGTACATTGTATATTGACTGTCCCACACCTCCCTTATGCTCTTTCTCTCCTCATTAGTTTTTCTTTTAGTACTTCAAATCGAATATTTTTATTAATCCCTTTTTGAGCCAAACATGTCTTCTTTGTCCAAGCTGTTGTTAAACCTATTCAGTTGGTTCTTAATCCAGAAACTATATTTTTTGGTTCTAGAATATCTATGTTTCTAGATTCAAGTTGAAATTACCTTTTGATTTATTTTTATCTTTTCTTTATTGTTTTTATAATAATTATTTTAAAATCCTCATTAGTTAATGGCAGTATCTTGATTACTTGTGGATTTGTTTCCATGATCTGTTTTCATTTTTCCTATTGATAGCTGGTCACATTTTCCTTCTTCTGTTATATCTTGACCTTACTGACTTTATGCCCAATACAATGTGTAAAAGACCAATAGAGGCAGATTTTTATTTGTTGCTTGTTTTTGGAGTGAGGCATGGGTTAAAAGAGGCTTGGAATCACTGTGTGTAGTAGAGTAGGGACATCAGGGCATCTGCTTCGTTGCTTGTGAAGGAATTGGAAAATGTGTTTGTTAAAATGATTGGTTGAGTGGAGCCAAATTATGAGATTTTCTCTAGAATTTGCTCACAGGCTGAATAAGCTGTGTGACTTTGTAAAAATGTTTATACTTAGAAAATTATTGAGACCATTTTCTCTGGTATTTTCTTAAAAAAATTATTTCTGTGTTTTTAATGTCAATATTTTATTTACAACCCAAATAGAGTTATCTTTTAAAAAATTTTTTTAGCAAACTATGCTTTTCTCTCTCTCTCTCTCTCTCTCTTTTTTTAAGATTTTATTTATTATTTTTAGAGAGAGGGGAAGGGAGAGAGACATCAATGTATGGTTGCCTTTCACCTGGCTGGAGACCTAGCTTGCAACCTGGGTATGTGCCCTGGCTGGGAATCGAACCAGCGACCTTTGGGTTTGCAGGCTGGCACCCATCCACTGAGCCACCAGCCAGCTCCCTTTTTCTTTTTGAAAATATTTTATTCATTTTTTTTTTTTTTTTTTTTTTTTTTAGAGAAAGGGGAAGGGAGAGAGGAAGAAAGGGAGAGAAACATCAATGTATGTTGCCTTTTACCTGCCTCCAGGCCAGTCGGTGCTTAACCTACTGAGCCAGGGGTATCTTCTTCTTTTAATTTTCTTTTCCAATTTACAGTTGACATTCAATACTATTTTATATTAGTTTCAATTGTACAACATAGAGATTAGACAATCGTTAAGCTGTGTGATCTTGAGCAAATTATTTAAGCTCTTGTTATCTAAGTTTCTTCTTTAAAATGAGATAATTATAGTATCTATTTCACAGAGTTATCATGAGGATTAAGTGACTATGTCTGGCAACATAGTAAGTGTTTAACATGTATTGGCCATTACTGACTTGAGGACTGAGAGGCTATTTGATTTGCTTACATGGAGCCATAGTGTCTTGGTCAGGTGGGTTTTCCGAATTTGGTGGTGATAAACCTGAGTGAAGAAGGTTCAGGGGAGAATGAGGAATTAGGGATGGGAAGAATAGGCCACTATTTTGAGATAGTTATAAGAGGATTAGAAATGTATAGCCAGAGGGGGTTATGAGGTTAAGTGATGAATTTAAAACAGGAGAATGAAAATAATTATAATTATAGTAATCTTCACAGCAACTCTATAAAGTAAGTACTGTTTTTTGCCCTCATTGTAAAAATGAGGAATCTGAGGCATAAAGAGAGGAATGCAGTTATAAAATATTTGTATGCTGAGCATGATCTAGTAGGGAGGGAGGAATGCAGGAGCTGAAGGGATAATTCCAGGAGTCAAGTTTTCAAGTAGGTGAGAAATGATGGAATGCAGCCTTCAGTGGAAAAGTTGACCTTTGATAGGATCAAGGAATGTGCATTCACTTTGACAGCATTGAAAGCAAAGTATAAGACTAGAATTGAAGTGAGGGAAATGTTTTATTATGCTAGTTTATCCTTTCTCATTGAAGTAAGAAAAAAGGGGATTAGATGGGAGAGGGGTTGGAGATGTTAGAGAAGAAGCAGTTTTGGAGAATGAGTAAAACAATTTCGGATATAGATGAGCTTTTTGGTAGTGTTATGGGCTCATTTGAAGATTGTGATCATAAATTTAAAGTGGGAGTTGTGAAAGGAGGAAAGAAAAGGGAGTTAGGGAGCTCAACATTTTTGAGAAGGAATCAAAGATGAACTAGCATCAACAAGTCAAGAAAGGAATGAAACAGACTTTGCCCTTGAAAAGCCTAAAGTCTACCTGCGAAGTGGTGCCATCTAAAAGGGTACATTAGTAAGCAAATATTAGATGCCAAGTGGATCACCTTAGACCACACACTTTCTTTCTTTAAATGAGGGAGGGAACACTTTGGGCAACATGGGCTGGGTTACGTACAGTGTGAACATTGATTGGTCAATAAAGAGTTTGAAGATACCAATCTCTTTGTATATATATATAATTACTTAATATAGTTCATGGTATATATAATAAGATAATATATTCTCTTTCTAGTATATCATTGTATTATATATTATGTGTAATTTTTTACAAGCTATTTCTGGAACTTCAAATTTTTGATAGAATTTACAGATTTTTTTTTCTTTTTTTTAGTATTCTAGACTTTCTTGGACTTGAATGTGAAGAGTAGTCAGGAAAGAAATATATAAGAACATGCTTTACTTGTGAGCTAAAGGAGAGATTATTTTTGTATACAAAGTAAAATGTTAGTCACAAAATTGATATAATGATGTGTTTGTAACTTTTGTAACTATTTTACTCACTATTGAGTCAATTTATTATTTTTTCTCATTACTTTTTTTTTTTCTTATGGCCTAGTTAAGTATGACCAACTCCATGTTTTCAGTCATTTCAGTGAACAGGCGGCCTTCTGTTTTAAACAGAGGAGCGTCTGTTAGTAAGAAACATGCAACAATAATGTGGGACTTTTCTTAGTAGTTTGTTTTGGAACTTTATATACACTTTTATAAAGCAGTGGCAAGGGAAAGTGTGTGTAGGTTTTGTTTCTTAAATGTTAATGTAAGGAATATTTTAAAAAACTCTGTGAAGCATTTCAACAGTCCTTTATTTGACTATAATTTAAGTTTTTTTCTGCATTTCAGTTTTATTAGATGACTACAATTTTACATAAGATTTTAGATATTTTTATTATGTAAATGTTTTTTACAAAATATTTTTTAAATGTTTCACTTATTTTGGACAATAATTTCTACATTTTAATTATTTTTTTGCTTTCTAAAATAGCACTTAATATTAAAGACAATTAAAAAAGAAATTATCAGCCAAAATTTTATCACATGAATAGCTTTACATTTTTTTAATTTGAGAAAAGAAGCCTTATAAAATTTAATTTCATTAGCATAATTTGTTTAATGCTGTTTATTTGAAATTTGTGTTAGCTCAGTAAGAAACGTAAAATTCGAATAGTATAGATGTTGCTGAAATAGTATGTAGGTATCACTAATTTTACACTTAACTTGCTAGGAACTCTTAAAGTTTCATTCTTTTCTTTGTGTTGTATTTATCTAAAATTCAGTGAGGAACAAGTAAAAATCTCCTTTACTATTGAAATTATAGAAAACTTAGTTGCAGAACTATTGACTATTTTAATATTTCTATATTATGAAATGATGGTAGTATTATAATGCAGGGAGTAGGAGACATTTAGGCTAAACTGTGTTATCTCAAGGAATTTTTAGATTAATGGCTCAAAATACTAATTGCATATTTTTCAACTCCTTTTGGATGTGTTTTTTAGTTATGAAATAAAGACAATTTTGATTATTTTCAGTACTACATAAGGTAGTGAAACTAAAACTAATACTTAGAACAAATTACCCTTTCTTAATTTAAAAATATTTTTAAAGTAGCTGGAAAATGCAGTAAATATTTTATGGCATCTTTTATTTTCTAGTCATTTTTTCCTGACCCTATTTGCTAGTAGGGTCAGAAGAGCAAGGTGCTCTTTTGTCATATTAGTCATTCTTAGATTTTAATAGGTGTAAAAACCTCCTGGGTGCTTGATAAATTTGTGGATACCCATACTCAACCCTCTAGAAATTCAGATTTATGAGTCAGCATGTTTTAACAGGCTGTTAGGTGATCAGAACCTATCTGGTTCATTTAGAAGCTAGCTAGGTGGCTGGTTTTCAACATTAATTTATTTTTCACTAATATTAACTCCATGTGAATTTCAACAATAACTAAATTTTTTTAAAATTATTAACACTAGTCTTAAAAGAATAAGACTTTGTAGTTGAGCTGAGCTTGATTTTAAAACTTTACATGAAAACATTTTAGCTATTTTGGTAGTTTTGGAAGTTAAGTTTCATGTTTTGGATTATAATAAATCGTACATTTGTAGAGTTCTACAATTTAATATACACTGTTATATCTTTTTGCCATTTTTTTCTCCATAATAAGCCTGTGGATTAGGTAAAACAGGAATTATTATCTTCATTTTAAGTGCTGGGAAATATGCTAATGAAAATTTAGTGACCTACCCCTCCGTCACACAACCAATAAGCATTCACTAGAATATAAGTCTTCTCTCCTGCCTAGTGCTTTTTCCATGATATCACATGATATAATCTGTCTAAAATTGGAGAGTGAAAAAGGTACATGTGTACATATATATATATATATATATATATATTTATTTATGTATGTATATACATATTACACTTATATATATTCACAAACATATACATCATCAGGCACGATTTAAATTTTCTAGTTAGAAAAGTTAGCATGCTAACCTTTAATATTTTTTAAAAAGTGAATGTGCTTTATCTTACAAACTCTGGACTATGAGTAGTGTAAGGGCATGGATTGGGTGTTACATACGTATGTGTATTTTAATCACATAGCCTGCTTTTATGCACAGACCACACAGGTGTTCTACAGCTGTTTGGTGAATGAACAAATGGATAAATGAATGACCTTTAGGGCAAGAAGACGTGTTTGAAGTTTCTTGACGTGGGTTCTTGTCTTGAAATGGGAAAGGCTCATTATTGCGCTATTGATTTTTAAATGGGGATGATGTGTTCCTGAATCATGAATGCAGATACAGTGCCAATTCTCACAAGCAGATGCCAAATCATGCTTCCTGAAGAAACACAATGATGATAAGGTAGTTTTCCTTTTCATTTTGTAATGCATTGTAGAATGTTTTGTAGTTTTTACATCCTACACGCACATTTTATTTTTCAATAATATAATGTAGGTTACCAGGGTAGAACTAAATTCTCAGTAGAGATGAAAGGGATTCTTTATACTTTAGAAGTATATTGGAACACTTTGAGAACATCTAAAGAAAATATTTCAAAAGAAACTTAAACTACCATGATAACTTTCTCTTTGCCTTTCTAGAAAGAAAGTGACCCATCTGTTGTTTTACCCAAATGGTTGAGTAGTTCAGGAAGATTTCCAATATTCTGGTCTTCAGTATGTCTAGTAGAGCTTTTTTGTGTTATATAAAAGACAATGTCTTTAGCCTCTTTTCCTAAGTGTATAAATTCTCTCAAAATGCATGGTCACCTTTTTTTTCCCTCCTGAGAACCAGATTATTTCTTATGACAATTATTTAGAATGTCCAAATAGTTTTTGTGGGCCACTAGTTTTGATTTCATTTTATCTATAGCTATAATTTTCTATTTAAAGAAGTAATAGGAAGAATTAGTGTATCAAATATACTCAGTGTATTTCTCTGCGTAGTTGCACATTTGCAATTCATAACTAGCTTGGCAAGGAAGTACATTAAATAAATGGTTCAATAGACACTTTGGATAACCTGGGTTTTAATATGTTTCTACAATCCCCCCTTTTAAATGTTACATACAATTGTTAAGTGCATTTATTACTAATCCTGAAATCCCATTTCCAAAAGATAAGTGTTTACCAAAAATACTTTTCTTGAAAAAAGATTTGAGAATTTAAGAAGAGAAAGTACTTTAAACATTTCTCATGAAGACATGCTTTTGATTGATATATTCTGGGCGCTGGTGTTGATTCAATGTTTGGCATGGAGCCGTGTGTCGCTCCCATGAACTCTCAGGTTCTCTTGAGTTGCCTCAGCAAGATTCTGTAGCATCATGGGAACTTGGCCTTCATAGTTGTTGATAACATTTCACTGTGAACACCCTTTAATTCTTGTTATACTGAACTTTTATCTGAAGCATTTTTTTTTTCAGTGTAAGAAATGTTTTACAAAATTTGTCTTTATAAATAATGTAATTGGGCAAAGGATTTACTTTGAAAATTTTGTTTCTTAACCACTTACTTTCCTGGTCTATTATTGTTTCTTTTGACCTAAAAAGAAGTTTGTTTTCCAATTTAATTCTTTCTTTTAGCACTTCCTACTCTAACTTCGTACTATAGCAACTACTCCTTAAAAATGTTCTGGTTTTCCTTTCACACAATTCTTTCCGACATTTTCTTGATTTCCTTTTGACAATGATTCTCATTGGGTTCCCAGAGCATTCTTGTATTCCTTTTGAAATACTTATTTTATCTTGTGTGTGTATATATATATATATATATATATATATATTTTTTTTTTTTTGAAGGGACATCTCTGAATTCTCTGAAATCCATGTTCTATGAGGGGTAAATTCTTATCTTATTCATCTCTGTTTATTACCTGTGCCAAACATAGGAATTTTTGAAAAATATGTACTCAGTAAATATTTATTCTTTTAAATTAAATTAATCTTTGAGTCTGGTTTCCATGAATGTCATTCTATGAAAGCCACATGTCTCCAGGAGCCTTTGTAAAATCTAGACCTAAGATGGTCTTCTCCTTTGATATCATTAGTCATTTTCTTTTACATTTGTTGGTTCTGAATTCAGATGCACCATCAGAACTACCTATCTTTGGTGATACAGTGTTTTCTTTTGGGGATAAAATAGTCTTCAAAACTTCATTCTAAATCATCCTACCTCTATTTGTGTACCTAGTTAATATTGCTTGTAGCAGCAGCTGAAGACATTCCCCTTCTAGCACTAAAAATGATCCTGGACTCTACTCTCTTTATTCACCACCAAAGGTAGGGCTGAGCATTCCACCCTGGGCGAAGGAAGTTATGAACAGTGGAGAGCAGCTTTAAAGCCTTGTGCTGTAGCTTTTCACTATAACCAGGAAAAGCACTTTCTTGTATCCTTATGAGTAAGACCTAGCCTAACCTAATCTCCCTCTTGTTTGGCTCTAGTGATGCCTCCAATTTTTTAATTTAATTATTTCTGTTCCCCTCCTGTTCCGATCAGGTTGGGATTAAATCATTTTATGATTGCTAAGCTCCCCTGAGTCTAACAAAGAGCTAAGACTTTGTGAGAAGTTACCTTCTATATGGGAAAACAGATAACATTCAAGAAATAGGAAAGGAAAATGTATGGCAAAGTTGAATTAAGCATAAAATAAGTCAGAGCTAATAAATGAGGTAGGAGTTCCGAGAACGAAAAGGTCAACATTGGCTAGAATGCTGGGGAGGTCACCATCTGAACCTTGGAAGATGGCTTGGATAGTAGAAAGGGGAAGTGAATATCTGATGGAGGTGAGGAGAAAGAATGCTGAAGGCTTGCATAACAAAGTAAAGAGTTTGATTTGAAAGTTTTAAAGTTAAGGGGTTACCACGATCAGATAAACATTTTAGAAATACAGTAAGTGGTGTTGCATGGAGACTGTTTGTGGGGAGAGGTAGTGGCTCCAGCAAGAGTGCAATCAGGGAAAGTAGAGAAGGTAGTTGCAGTAATTTAAGAGAGATGATGGTGTTCTGAATTCAAGTAGTCAAGTGGGTTTTTGCGCTACCCTTTATTAATATTGTTTGTGCAATTTATCACTCTCCCCTTTTTACCAGGTTTATGATAACCTTCATGTAGGTTTCTGTTGCACATAGTACACAGTATTGCAATTATTTTCATGTTTATATCCTCTACTCATAGTCATCTACTTTCCTGGGTGTGTAGCTCAGTGCTCAGAATATGTAAGACAAATAAGTGAGTTTAATGAACTCCTAAGATCTTTGGTTGGCATAGAATGCACCTAAGCTACTTAAAATTTAGCTCTCTGAAAGGAAGTTAAAGTAGGTTCTTAAATTGGGGGATAGTAAAAGGTTGTTCATGTAAACACAGCATAGTAGTTCAGGTGATTGGCACAAAATTTAACAACTTGCGTCTTGACTATGTCTGTAAAATGCATGGTCCCTACATTTCAACTCCCTCAGATATGTCTGTTGTTTTTTCTCTTATAATTTATTTGTGCTTGAGTCCATTGCCTTCATCTTAGTTATCTAGTGAGATGAAAACATTTATATAGAGAGTGCTAAAATGAGCAAAACATTAGATTTAATGTTTAAATATAACGGAGTTAAAGGTAGACTGTCATGCAGACGGAAAAACAACTTTTGAGTATTTTGTTTTGGAGTTTTTACTCTAAATGTTTGAAAATGTTTTTTTGTTGTTGTTGATGTTGTTGTTTTTAGTGGCCTGTATATGGAGAACCACTAGGCATAGCAGTTTGGTAAACTTTGTGGTTTCAGAGCAAGGATGGATGAGAGAAGTATGTCTAAAATGCTTAGTATAGGTACAAATCACATATATATTACTTTGGACTCAAGTACTTTTAAATGATTTTTTTTAGTCTCATTACAACCTGAGTAGATGAGCAGATTAGATACTGTGTATTTCTGTTTGACAAATGAGAAAATGTGGTGTTATCTCCCATCAGCAGCTTGGTTTTCTTTATTTCCTTACGTCTCCGTGCTGGAGCTCTAGTAAAAGAACTTTGTGAATTATCATTTAATACTAAACATGGCCACTTGAAACCAAAATTAATGACATTCTCTCCTTATGATGTTTTTTAAATGTAGCGTGTAGATTTCCCCAGTCAAAAGTGCATATTTTGAATAGTGTGCACAGTATTATTGGCACCAGAGATAAGACTATGCAAGTTATTTTGAGTTTTCACTGAAAATTTCAGCTAGGAGAATCCTTTTTCATTGTTAATTTGACTCACAGTTATATAAAAGTCCCTTGGGTTACAATGTATAAGTCTGGCTAAGAGTATAGGGTTAGATTTGTGTGGGTGGCTGTGGGGTAAAACTATTGGATCAAACTCAGAATCTGAGGAATTTGATCCTCACTACATCTAACATTGTGTTAAGTCGGTAAGCTCAGCACACAGCTATTTATAGCTTTGTGGCCAATGCTTGCCACAGGACTATTTTTGCCACCAGTCAAGTTGCCGTGGCCATGTGTGAAGGGGCTTTGGGCTGTAGATCCTGAAGACCAATTTGCCATTATTTGGTAATACTGGTGAATGTGTAGATCCCAGGCTATACTCCAAGGGCCTGTTTGCTAGGTCTGCAATGAGGCCCAGGAACCTAACTTTTCACTCACACAGTCAATATTTGAGTACTGCCAATATGTGCCAGAAACTATTCCAGGTTATGGGGTATTTCAGTATGCTGTCTCTTGGAGCCTTCTTGCTATTGTATGTGTATGTGTGTGAGAGTGCGGGGATCACTGCTGGGAAAAGGCAGTGACATAAGTTAATTATATAGTGTATTAGATTGGTGATAAAACACTGGAGAAAACAAGAGTAGGTTAAGGTGGGTTAGCAGTGTAGGAAGTAGCATGTGTGGGGGTTAGGGATTGGAGGTGGAGGTAGGAGTGCAGTTTTACCAGTTCTCAATATTATTTTGATATGTTTCATCATACTTCGAGAAACACTGCTATAGACATTATAATTTAAAATGGTAATTTAGTATGATGTCATCAATGTGGTTCTTAAATTTAAAAAAAACACTTAATATTAAACCCAATCATTATGTTGTGAACTACAAAGAACTGAAAATTACAGTTTTATTGGGTTAAAATTTATAGACCATAAAATTTACCCAATATGAGTGTTTAGTTCAATAAATTTTGGTAAATTTGTTCAGTTGTGAAACTGTGATCACCACAATACAGTTTTAAAAGATTTCCATTACCCCATGATTTTTTTTTTTCCTGTACTTGTTTGCCATCACTCCCTCTTCCCACTCCCAGTCCCAGGCAATCATTATTCTGCTTTCTGTCTCTATAGCTTGCCTTTTCTAGGAAATTTTTAAATAACTGGAATTATATAACATTTAGTCTTTTGAGCGTCTTTTTAGTCTTTCACCTAGTATTATGTTTTTGAGGTTTATCAAAGTTGCACATATTGGTAGTTGATTTCTTTTTATCACAGAGTAGTATTGCATTGTATGGCTGTACTGTACTTTATCTATTTGGATTGTTTTTAGTTTTTGGCTATTTTAATTAATGCTGTCATGAATTTTTGCACACTTTTCTTTGTGTGCACATTGCTTTTATTTGTTAGGCAGATATTTGGAGTGGAATTACTAGGTCTGTGGTAAGGGATGTTTAACCTTTTAAGATATTGTTAGTTTTCCAGGGTAGTTGTATCATTTAATATCTTTTCTGGGAGGTTCCAATTACTCCACATCTTTGACAACACTTTTGATATATTGGATCAGTCACAGCACTCTCTCCATATACTGCACAAATCTTTTATTTGCATTTTTACCTTTTTTGAAATAATAAAGCATAATATGTCAGAAATGTTGCTTATTTTCTTCCATCTTCAATATTAAAATTGTTATGCAAAAATCCACTGATTTTGATAGCATTTTTAAGGTATGCTGATATGACAGCTGTCACAATACAATCTAAGAAAATTGTTTCAAATGAAGTTAAAGGTAACTAAGCAAATGAATTTTTGACTAACCCAATATATGCATATAAGGCCATTGTAAATATCAAAGGAAATGACATCTGAAAGTGCTATACAAATATTACCTAATCAGTTATCTGGTGAGTAAGTGGTAGACCAAGCACTCCTAAACTTGAACATGTGAGCTCTTCCTCTCAATGAAATATATTCCCATGACAAAATTATGGAGGAGATTTAAGTAGCAGCTGGGGTTGGACTTACATGATCTTTAAGGTCTTTTCTGAGTTTTTTAAGTTCTGAGGTTGAATGAGTTTACAAATGGAAAGCCCATAAAACAGTGCCTGGCACGTAAATACGTGTTACTAAGTGTTTGTGATTGTTCTGTAAATCTGTAGAATCTTTGTTGTCTCTGTTAATTTGGACACCAGTACTGTTTGGATATATCAATACTGTTTGATTGTAAAATGTATACAAAAAATAGCAAAATTAACAAAAAATGTGATCCAGTGTTTTATTTATGTCTAATTATTCATAAATAGATTTGCCAAAAGCAATAAGAAGGCTTGCTAGGCTAGAATCACATGTAGTTTCTGGAAGGACCTGGAACAAGAAAGACTATTAACTTTAAATTAAGTGAAATTGAACTTTTTTTTTTTTTTTTAAGGCAAATAGGTTCTGGTTGGGTGGCTCTGTTGGGCTGGAGTGTCATCTCGTGTACCCAAAAAGCCTGCAGGTTCAATCCTGGTCAGGACATGGGTTCAATCTGGTTGGGGTGAGTTCTGGAGGCAAGTGATAGATGTTTTTCTCTTACATGGATGTTTCTCACCTCCTGCCCCTCACCTTTCTCCTTCTAAAATCAATGAACATATCCTTGGGTGAGGACTGAATTAAAACACACCCACACCCACACACACAAATAGACAAAGACTGTGACAGTTGATGTGAGGATGACATCCATATTGCAGACTCTGCCCAATTTACAGAAGCCTTGGTTTAGGAAAAGTGCTTTCTGGCCGCCCCAGGGCTTGATGAGCACCTGAATGAAGCAATGAAATAGATGACACCAAGCATTCAGAACCTGGAGGAAGGGACGAAGGGTTCCTGCACCTGGGTTTAGTGTTGCAGGTACTCAAGGTCTGAAACCTGCCTGCCCTGACCTGGCTGGCTGCTGCTCGCAATCCCAGCCATTGTGCTTGCCCTGCTGCGCTGAGCTCAGTATTGTACAACTTAAAAGCTTAACCACTTTTCATGTATTTCCTCGTTTTTCCTTGATAAATTTAGATGGCTTAAAATGTCAGGGTTAAACGAGATTAAGTGAAATAAACCCAGTACAGTGTCGGGCCTACTGTAAATGCTCAACCTATGTTAGTTCTCATTGTCCTCCCTTTCCACTGCAAGCACAGTGATGGTTAAAAACTGTTCCTTAGTCCTGGCTGGTGGCACAGTGGGTAGGCACCAGCCTGCGAACCCAAAGGTCGCTGGTTCGATTCCCCAGCCAGGGCACATAAACAGGTTGCAAGCCAGGTCTCCAGCCAGATCCATGGCTGGAGGCAGGTGAAACGCAACCACACATTGATATCTTTCTCCCTCTCTGCCTCTCTTCCTTCCTCTGTCTCTAAAAATAATAAATAAAATCTTAAAAACAGAAAAACAAAAAACCTATTCATTCTTTCTTGTTCCTTTGGGAAAACGATCCAGACGTCTCAGTTAGTTTAACACTGCCTAGTTTAGCCTGGGCTTCCTAGACAACAGAGTCTGAGGCAAGCCTAGGCGCCAACACTCTGTTAGGAGTACAATCCTCGGGTAGCCAGGTGAGGTGAGAAGCGGAACAGGGCAGAGAAGATGGGCCAGCCAGTGCACATAACTGAGTGGTGAGCAGTGCTGCTAGGGATGTCTCTGGGTAAGCCACATAAAAACACTCATTTCACAACAGTCTGTTGGAGGGAGGAAAGGGGAATAATTTATTTTTTTCTCCCTATTTCTTGTCTTTCGTGGTCAGTGTGCTCCGCCAGGCCTACTGCATTCTGTTCCTCAGCCTTCTGGGCAGCTGCTGGGAAGCCAGATCTTGGCACCTATGGAGCGGCAGCCCTTCATTTGAGTCTGGAAGCAGTGGGACGTGCCAGGGCATCTGCGGGTCCAGTTGGGCCAGGTCTGGTGCCAAGCTGCTGCAGGCAGTTCCAGTGCCACACCAGGAGCCCAGCCCTCTCTGCAAGTAAGGCAGAGACAGCTGACTGTGGTAGGAGATAATGCAGGTGGGGCTGAAATATCTGCAGAGGAGTAGAAATGGTATACATTTCAGTATACACCAGGTTCTGTGTAATGGTACTGTGTTGGAAACGGTTTTATTTAATTCATTAGTTTCTTGTTTAAATTATATATTTTTAAAAGATTTTATTCATTATTTTTAGAGAGAGAAGTGCAGGGAAGGAGGAAGAAAGGGAGAGAGATATCAGTGTATGGTTGCCTTTCATCTGCCTCCAGCTGGGGACCTGGCTGGAGACCTGGCTTGCAGCCTGGTTATGTGCCCTGACTGGGAATTGAACCAGCAACCCTTGGGTTTGCAGGTGAGTGCCAGTCCACTGAGTCACACCAGCCAAGGCTTAGAAACATTCTTCAAAAAGATGTTATTATTTATTTTTAAAGAGCGGGGAAGGGAAAGAAGGAAAGAGAGAGGGAGAGAAACATCGATGTGTGAGAAGAGCATTGATTGCTTGCCTCTTGCACTCACCAGCGCTGGGGACCTGGCTCACAACCCACCCAAGCATGTGCCCTGGCTGGGAATCAAACCCGTGACCTTTTGCCACAAAGAGACAAGGGGTTGTAAATGCAAGTGATCAGTGAGAGATTCGTCAAGGAAATACTAAGTAAAATGAGGGCATCCTTCTGTCTGCACCACAAAAAAAATCCTACACATCTGCCACGTGGCAAGACTGGCCAGCAGTGTGTGAACAGGAGTTGTGAGAATAATGGTAGAGGCTGTGTGAAAAGCCAGACATATGGGTAATATGTCAAACTGTTCTCACTCTTCCATGAATGCACTCTATTAATTCCCATTTCCTTATTCATAATTCTTCCCTTTTGCTGGAAATAGTCTTCCTTTTTTTTTTTAAGCCTAGGTTCTGCCAATTCTTTCTTATCTCCTACAATAAAAGCTATTTTATCTTTCCCCCTGACTTGTGCTTTTATGATGATCTTTATCAGTCTTTGCATTTAAAAATGATTGCTCTTTGCCCTGGCTGGTGGCACAGTGGATAAGGTGCCAACCTGTGAACCCAAAGATCACTGGTTCAATTCCCAGCCAGGGCACATAACCAGGTTGAAATCCAGGTCTCCAGCCAGGTCTGTAGCTGGAGGCAGGTGAAAGGCAACCATACATTGATGTCTCTCTCCCTCTTTGCCTCTCTCCCTTCCCTTCTCTCTGAAAATAATAAAATCTTTTAAAAAAAGGAAAAAAAGACTGCTCTTTATACCACATGACTTAGCTTTTTACTTTGTACATTATTGTAGACCTCACATGTATTTACATACACATGCTTGTGACAGAATTGTTTCTCTAAGTAGATGGTAATGCTTTGTGAATCAAAGTTCATGTCTTAAACCCCTTGTTTTCTCCGCTGAATTTAGTATAGTACCCATCTTAGCACCTCCAGAAAACCTATTCAGATGACTTCCCCTGGAAACTGATCTCTAGCTCTTTGAACTCAGGAACTGAAAAAATTCTGAAAAATTTTGATTGAATCCTTCAGCATTCATCTTGTTGCTATTTGCCATCCCAAGCTTAAGAACCCAATAGATTTGTAATTTCTTGCTATCAGAGTTTTCAGTCAGAACTCTCTCCACCTAAACTCAGGAATTAAAAAGACCAGATAGCGATAGCATAGGGTATCTATCCTTTTGGATTCATGTTGTGTTTCAGTGATGGGATCAGCAGTTGAACTGAGACTCTAATTATAGCTCCTTCTATCCTGACTACAGTACACAAGTATAATAATCATATTGTTATCATTGTTATGAGGGCTGTAGCCAGGCAAATGTTCTGTTATTGTCTGATTAAACCAGAATTTTCTCAGCTGGTTTTTTTTTTTTTTTGTATTTGGCCTTTAAAAACAAAGATTTTATTTATTATTTTTAGAGAGAGGGATAGGGAGAGAGGGAGAGAGACATCAGTGTGTGGTTGTCTTTCACCTGCCTCCAGCTACAGACCTGGCTGGAGACCTGGCTTGTAACCTGGTTCTGTGCCCTGGCTGGGAATCGAACCAGCGACCTTTGGGTTCTCAGGCACCTTTCCACTGAGTCACCAGCCAGGGCCTACAAATTCTTATTTAAATCAGTCGCTCATTTGAAAATGTAGGAGGGATGTGAATGCCCATAATGTGTAAAAGTTGTACCATGAGTGGATTGTATGGCTGAGAGACAGCTCAGGGGATTTTTTTTTTCTTTTCTTTTGTCATTTTAAATTATTTCTATAGTCTGTTCTTTACCACCATCCCAAGAACCTGCCAGGTGGAAAGCATAGTGTTAAATGGGAGAAGCAATACAAAGAGATGAGTCAGAAATGTTTTCACAGTCCCTTAAAACGCAATTTGAGTGCCAGTGTGTGTGGGAGAGAGACAGAGGTCCCACCGGAAGGAAAGATGTGTAATGGGAGTGGGTGTGGCAGGGAAGCGGAAGCCTTTCCATTCAAATGGCGAAATCCCAGCGTATCTAGGGGCAGAGAGATGGGCAGTGTGGTGGAAGGGACCCATAAATCTCTATAACATGTAGTTATTAATGGGAATTGAAATTTAAGCAGCAGTGAATTGAAAATTTAAAGGATTTTCATGTTCGTATCAACAGACACCTCAGAAAACAAGTACCTTGCACTCCAAGAGACGAATAGGCAAGGATGGGCTGAGAATGATGTGCTCATTGTAGAGCGTAGCCCTTCCCCCAGTAGCCCCAAATCTTGGCATGCCCTGAAGACTTATGTAAGGCACCTGATTGTGGTAACGGTGTCTCCCCTCAAATTCTTGCATGCTTTAAACACTTACAAATGTCCCTTGGTTTATATCGATTCTGCCTGTGGTAATGGCAAGCAAACACTAAGCGAAAAGAATCCTGTGGGAGCTGGTATTTTAGTTGCCAGTTAGGGCATCCAGCTAGTGCACCGTAGAGTGCCATATTTATCCACTGAGGTCACAGCTACTCCTTTGCAGGCTGGGTTGACACAATACTATGTTTTATGTATGTCTTAACTCTTGAATGAACACATTTTTGTACGTGAAAGATACATGAGTATGGAGGAACCATGGATGTGGACGGCATGTGGG
This sequence comes from Noctilio leporinus, assembly GCA_004026585.1. Classification (NCBI taxonomy): domain Eukaryota; kingdom Metazoa; phylum Chordata; class Mammalia; order Chiroptera; family Noctilionidae; genus Noctilio; species Noctilio leporinus. The sequence goes on along the minus strand of PVIW01001007.1, from coordinate 265,286 downwards.
ATTGACTTTGTGGGGGCATGGGTGGGTGGGAGGAGGCCAGAGGGGAGCAAACAGGATGGATGTAATACAACAACAATAAAATTAAATTAAAAAAGAAAGATACATGAAAAACATGAACTGTGAAACATTAAATATGTGTAATTAACTGTCTTTTTGATCTTGGACTTTCAGGTGATAATGTGTGTATAAGTTTTTATTGAATGAATAATAAGTAAATGTTGAGTTCAATTAATGTTAATCTGTATGATCAATTTTTTCACATAAAATTATTTTGCGAAAAATTGAGGAAAATGAACTGATGAAGTCTTAATTCTAACCAACTTTATAACACATATGTGCTAATGCAAAACTTACATTTAAAGAAATGCTGACTACACAAATGAGTTTAAAGTAAAAATTCCCAAATTTTGTGATCCAAGGCACCCTTACTGTGTTTACAAAATTCTTTTATAAGAATACATTTCATTTCAGTGAAGTTTCAGTATGTTTAGTGTTTTCCTAATTTTTAAAATAAGTGGTAATTTAGCACCATATTTTAACTACTATTATTGTCTTGTAACAAATGGTTTTTTAAACACAGAATAACCACAATGAATTATAATCTAAAACAGCCAGCAGTTTAGTTGGACTAGGGTTTTAAAGCCATGTGCTGTGTCTCTACACATATCTATACATTAGATTAAAAAGTTCCTTGTAATATTTTTGTAAGCATGTGCATGTTATGATCTAGAGCTGGCTGCTGTAACAGAGATCTAAAACATCAGTTGCTTAAATAAGGTTATTATGCTAATCCAGGGTTAATAAAGAATCTGCACAGTGTTGGGGACTGAGGCTGCTGTGATGTTTTCACTTTGCTGTTGGGATATTGATCCGTCTATGAATGGAGACCACCATGTCCCAGTATAAATCAGTCCCTTTCTTTTAAGGGACTGACTTCATCACTTTTCTTGCATACGTTTTTATTCAGAACTCAGTTATATTACTATTTTAGTAACAAAGAAGGACTACGAAATGTAGGATGCCATATACTTAGCTAAAATTCCTGTTACTATGAAAGAAAGAGAACATGGATTTAGGGAGACATTTAACAGTTTCTGCCAAGTGCACTTCATCCCCCAGCCGTGAAATATACCCATTCTTTCTCCATGTCTAATGCAGCCCAGTTCATTATACCTGGGTGATGCAAAGTCAATTCTTTTTTCTCAGGCTCTGATATTTCCACTTATTTTGACACATTTAACCTGAATTTATCTGCCACCTCCCCCTACCCCTAAATGTATGTACAATATACAGTGGTAAGGTTGAGGCAGGGTAACATCCAAAAGAGATGGAGGAGAAGCAGGACAAGACACTTCTATTTGGAAAAGGGGACAATAGGAAACCCAATAGTCACTCAGCAATGGCCAAATCCTGTGTGTAGGACTCATGAAGATTTTTATCCAGGAAGTAGAAAAAGTTCTTTGTTATCCCTCCTGGCAAGCTTGCCCCCTTGCCATCAGGAAGGAAATCACTTACTCTCCATGGTTCCTGACTTTGTCCTTTGGGAGGTTCTTTATTGTCTATTATTCTCTATGGGCAGATCTAAAGTCGACATTGGAAAGTACACCCCTTTCTTGTGGATAGATAGCTTTCAAAGCCGGCTTCCTGCTGGGTAGGGAAAGGAGCCTGAGGGGTTGTCTTTGAGTTGAGCATTTATAGGCTTCTACAGTCCGCATGTGTAATACAAGAACTTAGTGGATTTTCTGTGTATTCGTGCTGGTTAGTTCCAAGTGCAAGTAAACATCGCCAAACATTAATTGAGACGTAGTTTTGTGAGTTCTTTTTTCCCCCCAGCTAAAAATGTTGGATTTTAATTGTTGGCCTTTGTGTTCTGCAAATCCTTCAGTTTCTAAATCAAGGATTATAACCTTGATGGGTACAGGAGTTGACATTTGTATAAAGCATTTGCGTTCTGTGAAGTCAGAGTTGCTGTCTACATTTCATAAGGAATCTGAACATTCGAATATTTTGAGAAAGAGTATTAAGGATATCTTTGACCTGTGCTGATTTTCCAAATAAATCTTGTCTTTTTTTTTTTTTTTTTAAAGATTTTATTTATTATTTTTAGAGAGAGGGGAAGAGAGAGAGGCAGAGAGGGAGAGAAACATCAATGTATGGTTGCCTTTCACCTGCCTCCAGCTGGGGACCTTACTGGAGACTTGGCTTGCAACCTGGTTCGGTGCCCTGGCTGGGAATTGAACTAGTGACCCTTGAGTTTGCAGGCTGGTGCCAATCCACTGAGGCACCAGCCAGAGCTCAATCTCATGATCCTTAAAGGTAAAAGAAGGACAGTTCCCTTAAGGTTTTGATGAAAAGGTGGACTCCTTAATATCTTCTTGATTGCTGAACTGGTTCCCATTGCCTGTGAACTCTTGGAGCATTTGCTTATATCAGCTTAGGCTGTGTCTTTGAACTTCCTTTTTAACAGTGTTTATTTGGGATATGGAAGAATTTGGCTTTTAAACCGTATGAAGCCCCATTTTACCAGTCAACCTAGATTTTTAAGCTGTAGGGTGAGGTGAGCTTTCTTCCATAGAGCTGGGTTCTCTTCCACACCTACTTGAGACTGCTTCTTTTAAGTTGAGTTTATTATCTCTTGAAGGATCTTTGGAAAGCAGCAAGAAGTAGCTGATACATATTAACATTCTTACTTTTTCCAAACACTTCTCTTTAAACTAGGGGCTTGGTCGGTACCTTTAAGGTGCTCACTTTGAAGGTGACAGTTTGACTACATATTTTGCCATGGAATAGCATCAGTTAGGAGCTCTTCATCTTGCTGTCTATTTCCTCACCACCTACTACTCAGCCTCCAAGTCGGTATCACAAATTATGGATTCTGTTAGGACAGCTATCAAATTCTGTGTTATTTAGGACATGCGTTCAGTTGCCCAAACAAAGACCCAAATGGAGGAGGACTTATGTAAAATAGAGGTTTGCCTCTCTTCCACCTTTCAGCCTGGGCATAAGCAGCCCAGATATGGTAAGTCCCATTGTGTTGGGGACCCAGGATCCTTATGTTTTGTTGTTCTACTATCCTTGGAATGTTGCCCTTATCCCCATGATCCAGGATGGTACATGACCACCACTTCTGCATTCCAGCCAGTGAGAAGGGAAGGAAAAAAGGGAAGGCCCATTCCTTCTATTTAAGACTCTACTGTTCACGTTAACAAAAACTTAGCCATGTGCCACATCCAGCTGCAAGGTGGCTGTGCAGGATATCTAGACAAAAAAAATTTGTTAAATGTAAAAAAATATTAAGGAAAAATGGGAGAATGGATTTTGGACTATTCTTAGCAATGGATACCACAAAATGTAAGATACTGCTGCATTTGGATCATGAAGAACAAAACTGAAATCAACCAATCAAACAGAAAACCTTTACTACCACATCAAAAATTAATTGTTGTTAGGATAATTGTAAAATGCGATACCTGAGGCATCAAAACCTGAGTTGACAATGTATAAATTTAACTATCTTTATAACAGTGCAGTCTGCAATTTGCCTTCCAGAGACCTCAGTGGACATGCTCATGTGCATTACATTTGAGACTATATGCATAAATATTTCTTTCTTTCTCTGGGAATTTTCCCCCTTCATCAACCCTGACTGAAGTATGAAGTACAGACTAGACTCAAAATAGCATTCAGTATCGAGCATTTCTACCAGAGTTCCCCTAATGGCCAAGAGGGAAAATGTGTAATGTACATTCAAACTGGAAATTTCTTTGAGGAGGGACTCAAGTTTTATCTAAAAAGTTCAGTGCAGGTTTTGTGTTGTACATCATTTCACACACCCATTCTATAAATGTTTATTTTATTATCTATTTAATTAATTATTTAAAATATATATTTTATTTATTTTGCTATTACAGTTGTCCCAATTTTCCTCTCTTTGCCCCCTTTTACCCAGTAAGTATTTTTAAAAAATATTTTATCTATTACTTCCATAGAGAGAGGAAGGAATAGAGGCAGGGAGGAAGAGAAACATCAATGTATGGTTGCCTGTCACCTGCCTCCAGCCATGGACCTTACTGGAGACCTGCCTTGCAACCTGGTTATGTGCCCTGACTGGGAATCAAAGCAGTGACCTTTGGGTTTGCAGGCTGGCGCCTTATCCACTGTGCCACCAGCCAGGGCTTAATGTCTTTGTTTTTAATATAAAATGTTTAAATTACTTGTGAATTTTAGCAAATATAATGTCCAGGAAGATGTACAGTGTTTTTTCTTTGTCTTTCACATTAATGTGTGCATAGGCACGAAGTAGCTGAGATGCTGGGTAGTTGGATTTATAAAACTCATACTCTGTACTTTATTTATATTCATGAGCAACCAGAGATGGAATTAAGAGATAACTGACAGGGCAACTGGAGGCAGTCATTTTCAGGCTACCTCCTTCCTCCTGATTTCATCTCCCTTCCCCTGTTTTCTCAGTGCTTGCCTCCTCAGCTCCCTGCTGTTACAGAACTGATTCCTTATTTTTCAAGTCTAATCAGATGTCACATTTCCTGACAAAGAATTTCTTTTGACTATGGGAGAGCTAAGGTGACACCCACTGATCTTTTCCTCCTGGTGGCTATGTCTTTCTGTAATCCCCTCTGCTTGTACCTGAGACTTGCTTCTGTCGAAGTAGAATTTTGGCAAAAAGGATGATGGGATGCCATTCCCATGGCTTCTTTGTGTCATTTGAGACTTAGTTTTAACAGACTGGAAGAAGACATTCTCTTGGGTTTGAAGGAATCAGTTGCCATATGCCATGTATGAGTAGACCGGAGGGTGGAATGTGGGCGCTGAAAGCTGGTCACTTGCCAGCGAGAAAACAAGAACCTGAGTCCTGCAACTGCAGGTAACTGAATTCTGCCAACAACATGAGTGAGCTTGAAAGAGGACCCTGAAGCCAGGGGAGAACACCACCCAACTGATGCCTCATTTTCAGCCTGGTGAGACTTTGAGCAGAGGGCCTAACTATGCACTGTTTGAGCTTCTGACCTACAGAAACTGTGATGAAAATCAGCAGGCATTGTCTTGGGCACCCGTTTATAATGATTTGTTACACAGCAACAGCAAATGAACAGAGAGGGTAAGAGGCCTGTGTTGCTTGAGGAAAAAAAAAAATCCACATTCTCCACCCTACATCCTTCCACATGGGTGTGGGGTCAGCATTTGGGGCCACCTGGTCCAGAGTAGAGGAGTTGGGGATACAACCCAGAATCAACTTTACAGGCTTCAACTTGTGTTGAGCTTGGTGTGAGCTCACCTTGTGAACTACCAATGATAATAGTACAGGGTGGAGCTGCTTGACTTTGCTATGTCTGGAGACCTTAGTTATTAGGATGGCACTTTTAACAGAATTCTGTCTAGTATATTTCCGTAGATAAGATAAGGCAGCTCTTTTAAAATAGTGGATATAATGATTACTATTAGAATTTATCTCAAGTGAAAATGTTGATAGTAAAAGAGCATCTTTCATTTATTTAAATTTTTTTTCCATAAAATCCTTTTTCAAGAGCCCTCTGAAATATCTCCCTTCCTGTCATGACTCTACGTACACTCTTCCTTTTTCTAATGTAGTGTGATGTCTTCCACCTGTTTTACCTTCAGGCCAAGTGTTGCATCAGTATCACCTGTAAGTTTATAGAAATGCAGATTCTCAGCTCTTACTCAGACCCTCAACCTGCATTTTTATAAGCGTCCACGTGATTCATATATAAAGTTTGCAAACTCCTGCTCTGAATCTTTTCTATGGTGTTTACTAGTATATCTTGTTGAATTTCAGTTACTTTGTATTTGTCTTATTTCCTACATTAAGTGATAAATTCCCAGGTGTCAGAAAATTAAAATGTGTTCTTTATTTCTCTGGCTGTGTGTAGCATTGTGTTTTACATATAGAGGTGTATATAAAAAATAATTTATGCAATAAATTATTTGTTAAGTTGATTTGACTGCAGAAAGATTTCTATTTTCTTTAATTCTTATAGTTACCTTAAAATGTCTGTTACTTAGAATACCAATTTGTTGATAAAGCAGGAGCCTTCATAATCTACTTTTAGATATTAGACATTGGCCAGAAAGGGAAAGCTAATGGCCTGGAGAGCTCATTGTGATTCAAAAATCTCAAATGACATTTTTATTCAATTCCTAACACTCAGCTGATTTTCTCAGAATGTACAAATGTGGTTCCTAACTCTTTTAGTATCCACACTAATGGATGAAATTTATCTATTTCCTCTGACCTTCAATTCAAGAAGAGGATTAAAGTGCATCCTGTGCATTTATCAAAGATACTTTGTTCCTTAATGTTTCTCTGTTACATTATGGGCTAAAACATTGGCGAGAAAGTGAGCTTTCCTTTGATACATGCTCCTGTTCCCTTGTCAGGGATCTTTGCACTTCCTTCGATCTTGTTCTTTTTCAGTCATTTGTTCCTTATCCTCTATTTTTTTTTTTTTTTTCACGTTACTAAAAACACATTAAGGTAATAGACTAAATAAAACCAGTAAGTTTTTTTGGAAAATGCTATTTTTCATGCCCCAAGCCTGATTCTTCCTAAAATAATATAAAGCTTCATGGATGATATTTGACTTTCTAAAATGTAAACAAACTGTAAAAAGTGTAAAAAGTGAATCAAATGAATCAAATCCTGCAGACTCTTTTGTGCTTGGTCCTGCCTCAGAAAGTGTAATTGTATGAAACAGCAGAGTTGTTTCATGGAGTAAACCTCCCAGTGTTTGAGTCAGCTTGAGCTGCTGTAACAAAATATCATAGACTGGGTAGCTTAAACACCAGCCGTTTATATCTCACAACACTGGATGCTGAAAAGTCAAAGATCCAGGTGCTGGAAGATTGGGTTTGTGGTCAGGGCCTACTTCCTGGCTTGCAGAAGTTTGCCTTCTCTTTGTGTTGTCGCATGAAGGAGAGAGAAGCGTGAGCTCTGGTCTCTTCTCCTACGAGGACACTAATCACATCATGGAAGCCCCACCCTCATGACCATGTCTAAATCCAATCACCTTCCAAAGGTTCTACCTCAAAATACCATCATGTTGAGGGGTAGGGGCTCCAACAAGAATTTTGGAAGGATCCATTCATTCTATAGATCCAGCAGGAAAATAGTTTTTGAAAAATCTAGGTCTGGTGAATCTGTTACATACCCCACTGGGTATGTTTATTAACTACATATTGACCTGGGAAGTTATGAGACATGGGCAGCTCTGCCCTCTCAAGCATGACTCATGTTTTTGTTTCATGGGCAATTGTATTACCTGCAGTTGTTTCTAGAATCATCACAATATGAAGTTTGCAAGAATTTTACAGCTAATGCTTAAGGGAATGTTAGGATCATCTAGTTCAGCTTTTACCACATGCAGGAATCTGCAACAATGGCTTTCAAACTTTTATGAATTCTAAATGATCTCCTTTTAAAATAAAATCCTACATGTAAATAAGCACCTGAACCTGCTACGCTTTAAAGAGAATGATGACATACAAATGGGGATTTCTTCTTGAGGTACCCTTAGGTAGAAAATGGAAAACCAAAGAAGGGTTATTTATTACAAAGTTGGATGACAAGGTCCACTTGTATCAATTGAAACACACTCCGTATACATAGTGGTTACGGACAGTGGCTTCCCTGAGTAGTGACAGTACCCTGTGGACATCCTGAAGCTGCCTTCTTGCAATGATGTGGTTTTCCGCAGCTTGTTCTCTGAGGAGCCCTGGAGCTCACGGAGGAGTGTCAGGGGCTGTGGCTGGCAGATCTCCCGGGGAGGCGTCCCTGGGTTCCCTCCTGTAGGTGTGACTTCATTTTTATATGTTTTGCATATTGGGCTTCAGAACTCAGAATGTGTTTGGTAGAAAAGCAGGTTGTGGAAGTGTGTACATGGATGTGTGTACGAGGACCCACGGGTGGTCTTTTATTTACCAAAATAAAGTACAAACATCACTGCTTACCTCTGCTTTCAAAGTTGGGTGCTGAGCTGGCACTGTGTTAGAATTACTTGGAGGACTAATTAAAAAAATTATATATATATATATATATATATATTTATATATATATATATATATATATATATTCTGCCTCCCCCTCTCTAGAAATTGTGATTCAGTGCATCTGGGGTAAATCCTAGGAAGGGAATATGAATTAGAAACACAACAAAACAAAATAAATTTAAAACATTGTAATGTATTAGGTGATTCTTCTGTGCAGCCAGGTTTGAGATTTTGTACTATGTTATTTATTGTTAGCAGCCATTGTCGGTACCTCCCTGCCTCCTAAAGCAGTCCATCTGGTTTTCTGATGGATTGTTAAAACTTTTTCCTCATTTTGAGCCGAAATCTACACCTCTGTAATTTGGTTGAATTCTCAGCTCTGCATGCACCGTGAGAAGACTCATCTCAGTTTTCCTGGGACACTCCTAATTATGATGATTTTCCTGCTATAATTACTAATAGTACCCCTTTCACTTTGAAAAGTATCCTGGTTTGGGCAGTAATTTTTTTTAGTCATGTTTATGGAACTAGACTGTTTACATGAAGCTGCAGGGCATATATTCATTTCCTGATGCTGCTGTAACAAATTACCACAAATTCAGTGGCTTAAAAAAAGTACCCTAGCCCTGGCTGGTAGCACAGTGGGTAAGGCGCTGGCCTGTAAACCCAAAGGTCGCAGGTTCGATTCCCCAGCCAGGGCACATAACCAGGTTGCAAACCAGGTCTCCAGTCAGGTCTGTGGCTGGAGGCAGGTGAAATCCAACCATACATTGAAAAAAAAAAAAATACCCTGCACACTACAATTCTGGAGCTCAGAAGTCCTAAAATGATTTGTGCTTCTTCTGGAGGCTTTAGGGGAGAATCTCTGTCCTTGTCTTTTCTAGCTTCAAGAAGTTACTTGCATGCTTTGGCTTTTATCCCCTCACTTCATGTTCAAAGCCAGCAATGATTGGTCAAGTATTTCTCATACTGCATCATTTTAACATTCCTCTGACATTCCCCTCCCTCTTTCTGACTCTTACAAGGACACTCATGATTTCGGGCTACCTGGATGATAATCCAGAATAAACTCAAAATCCGTATTTACTTGCATCTGTAGAGTCTCTCTTACCATGTAAGGTTCTGGGAATTTGGGACCATTATTCAGACTGCCATAGGGCATAACCTGTTCTGTACTCTGCTGTCATATTTTGTGCTCATAGGTAACAGCGGCTACGACCAAAATAAAAGGATCCCAATCTCATAGTAGAAAATAGAAACAAAGAGAAATGTTGTAACTCAGGTTAACAGATTATTAAACATAGAGACTGTAAGTTCTTATTATAACTACTTTGTTATAGCATAATTGCTTGTGAATTGAAGGACAGAGAATGTTGGGCTTGGGAAGATACCATGCTTCTAATTGGAGTTCGTTGTTTTTCTCTATACTTATCTGCATTCATTTTTATTTGAATGCACATAAGAAATGTAGGCTATTGTCCAACATTTGAGTCAGGGATTCTGAAGTAAAACAATTAAACTTAAAGAAACAGAGTTGGAGATTTGTAACTTAGAAATGGGATGAGTTCTTTTTTTTTTTTCTCCCGAAGGACATCTAGATGAATGGTGTCATGAAGGGAGTTTCTTAGGCTTATTTATTACTGTCATTGTAATATGCCAAATGCTACCCCCCTGCCTATTCTGAGTTCAAAGCTGCATAAACAAGTTTTGATGATTACAAGCCGTAAAGCAGTAGGATTTAGTGTAATCAAGAGTGTAAGGTATCTTTCCTTATTAGGTTTCTATTGCTGTGTAACGGATTACCACAGATCTATTGACTTAAAAATGACACATGTTTATTATATCTCAGTTGCCATGGATCAAGGGTCCAGGCACAGCTCAGCAGGATTCTCTGGTCAGGCCTCATGAATCTGTAATCAAAGTGTCCTTTGGTGCTGCAGTTCTCATGTGGGCTTCACCATCTTTTTCTAAGCTCATGCTGTTTGGTGCCAGAATTCAGTTCCTTGTGGTTTATATGGTGAGGCCCCATTTTCTTACTATTGTCTGCAGGCTTCTCTGGTCTCCTAAAGGCATCCTTCTCTGTAGGCTGTTCTTTTTTTTTTTTTTTTTTAATTTTATTTATTTCCAGAGAGAGGGAAAGGGAAAGAGGCAGAGAGGGAGAGAAGAATCAATGTATGGTTGCCTTTCACCTGCCTCCAGCCATAGACCAGGCTGGAAACCTGGCTTGCAACCTGATTATGTGCCCTGGTAGGGGTTACCTATTGTCGTGAAAGTCCTAATAAAGTTGTGGCCTTTGGTAGAGGCACACAACCCACCAAAAGGACATGATGGGGTAGGAACCAGGAAAATCATTCCACTACCACCCTACAGTGTCCTACTGAAAGCCAGAGGGCAAGAGAACCCCACTGGAAGTCCGAGGGCAAGAAAGCCCATTGTTGTAGCTTATGAAGATCAGTCTTCTATGTCACAGAGTAATGTGAAGATGGGTGAAGAATTACTCTAGAGAGGGAAACAAAAATATATTTGGCGGAGATCTCTAGTATGGCTTTTGCTTGCCTTTTGGTTGCATCATTCATCTTGTGCAGATCAGGTGTTTATTTTAGGGAATAATGTCTTAGGTAGGATGCTTACTTAGCATCCTGACATCCATAACATGTTCTTACATTCTAGCAACTCCTATTATCCTGGTGCTTCTGCCCCCCAAAATCTATCTTGCAATCAGGAACAAATATACTTCAAGTATCTTAGCCTTTGTTTTGCCTGAACCTACCTTTTCTTCCTTCTCAGGTTGGACAATTCTAATCACCTTTCAAAATCCATGTTAAATATAATTTCCTGTTGAAGGTTTTTCTGTACCTATTCCTGCCTCCTCTGGCTAATTGTTAGTACATTTCTCCTTTGTATATAATATTTCTTTGAGTGCATGTTTAAGAATTTTCTGCTAGATTTTCTCTCCCCTTCAAGGTTTTTTTTTTTTTTTTGCTTTAAAGCCCTGCACTGTTTGACATTTAGTAGATGTGCCACAGGGATTTGTTGACCCATGTTTTCTGATGGCTTTGACTTATAGATATGCCACCACATACAGCCACCAGGAACAACTGAATTTTTTTTTTTAATTTTATTTTTTATTTATTATTTCCAGAGAGAGGGTAAGGGAAAGAGGCAGAGAGGGAGAGAAGAATCAATGTATGGTTGCCTTTCACCTGCCTCCAGCTATGGATCTGGCTGGAGACCTGGTTTGCAACCTGGTTATGTGCCCTGGCTGGGGAATTGAACTGGTGACCTTTGGGTTCACAGGCTGGCACCTTATCCATTGTGCTACCAGCCAGGGCTGTGTTTGTTTATTTTTTAAAGATTTTATTTATTTCCAGAAAGAGGGCGAAGGGAGAGAGGCAGAGAGGGAGAGAGACATCAATGTATGGTTGCCTTTCACCTGCCTCCAGCTACAGACCTGGCTGGAAACCTGGCTTGCAACCTGGTTATGTTGCCCTGGCTGGGAATTGGACCAGCGACCTTTGGGTTTGCAGGCCAGCACCTTATCCACTGTGCCACCAGCCAGGGCTAAACAACTGAAATTTTATAAACACTTTAGACAATAGGCAAGTGGTTTATTCTGTCACTTAAAGTAACCCTGTTTTCTTACTAATGCTATTATCATTATTATTATTATTACTATTATTATTATTGAAGCTCTTATATTTCTGGGAGAGAGGCTAAAGAAGAAATCCTCAGAGTTTCCAAAAGGATTAATTACAGTGATGCAAAGAATTAGTTTTCTGATCTGGTATTCAACAGAGAAAGAAGCACAATGCTACCCTCCATGAAAGATACTAGTTTCCTGATATAAGAGCAAGCTTCTCTCAGTGTGCTATGTAGCTGAATCACGGGGATAAAAAGATAGGAGATGTGAGAGTGGAAGTCAGAGAAGATGGCACAATGTCTCTTCATCTTATTTCCCCAAGTTAGCCAGGGTTTGATTTTACCAGTGGGGTTGCAAACCAGAGACCTAGTAGCTTAGTGTGGTAATCACAGCACCAAATATTAGAAGTATACACTGTGAATTAAATACTTTAATTAAAAATAGATGTAACCATAAATATCTTTTGGTGTTACGGGGTAAGAATAAACTTGAGTCAGATGGACCATAGAGAGGTGAGGCATTAGGGTACATAGCTAGTTATGCGGATTAGGATATAGGATAATATTTTTTTTTAAATTATTATTATCAGAGAGAAGGGCAAGGAGGAAGGAAGGAAGGGAGAGAAGCATCAATGCATGGTTGCCTTTCACTTTCTCCAGCTATGGACCTGGCCGGAGACCTGGCTTGCAACCTGGTTATGTGCCCTGGCTGGGAATCAAACCAGTGACCTTTGGCTTCTCAGGCTGGCGCCAATCCACTGAGCCATACCAGCCAGGGCAGGATAAGATTTTTGGTTAATTTAAAAAAGTGATTCATTATTAATGGATTAAAACAAAGTTCTTCTATCTCTGTAGTTCATAGACAAATATATTTCTTGGTCCCCAGTACACATTGCTGTGCTTTATTGTTCTAGGATTTTTACAGATTTAATGCCTTTAATGGAATTACTGAGGTGTCCCCCCCCCCCCCCGCCTTGAATGTCTTGAAGAAATAACATCTTTCTTTCCATCAATCATCATTGTAATTAAAGATCCAAGGTTCTTTTCATGGACCTGTGTTACTTATTTATGCAGTGCCTGATCTCTTAGGAAAACAATTCAACAAGGTAAAGAGGGTTGGTTGAAGTAGGGCAGATCCTTTTTTAATGTTTAACTACTAACTAGAATGAACTAGAGGAGGATCAAAACAAGGGACCTGAAACCCTAGTGGCTCAGTTGTGGTGGCAAAACAATAGCTGTCCTTTTTTTTTTTTTTCTTTCTTTCTTTTTCTTGAATGAAAGGGAGGAAATTAGTAAGATATAATTAACATTAAGATATCAAATTGAACACCCATAAGTAGCATCCAATATAATGATCATCCAAAACACTGACAGATGAGATAAAGGCAAAGGATCTTTACAGGGGACAGAATTTTGGTGTCCTGTAGGAAAAACAAAGGTGTTAACAGGGTGCTAACTGGGCTAGCTACAGATAGCTCTCAGCAAAAGAGCTACACAAAGTGGGAATCAGGTCAGATTATTGAGTAAACTGAAGAGCTACCACGGTCGCGTGGGGATGAGATCAGAATAACTCAAGCAACAAAAGAAAAGATGGTTTACAAAGACATTGAGGTAATGGAAAAATTTGTCACATTTATGAAGCCATAGATTAAGGACAACAGTATTTTCTAAAAGAACAAGAAATTAACAATGGCCAAGAACAAAAAAGAAGATATTTTGTGCATTATTCATCTTCCATATGTGGGGGAAATAAAAATAAATTAGCCAGGTAGCAAAAAGGCTTATCCTTTGGGATACTTTTAATACAATGGAAAACAGAGGTGAGCAAAGTGAGGGTGTATGAGAAAGTCTGAAAATCACTATGAAACTACATGCTTAAAAAATACAGGTTTGACTTCTGGCACCTTGGACTTAGGTTAATGAGTGACATTAAGTGCTACTCTTCTAATTTGGGGGGACGGGGGAAGGAGTGGCTGTGCAAGTTCTGGGCTGTTATAGATTGTCAAACATGCAATTATTTATTTTCCTTAAGTCAGAATCTTTTAAATAGTCACAAGTCATTGATTGGTCATTTGTCAACATTCTAATCACTAGCATTTAATCAAATTTAATTCAGTAAAAGGACACATTGTACTGTGACAATTTAATTCCCCTTTTTAAAAGAACTTGTTATCCTCTTCCATTCTGAATGAAATTCCTTTACTAGCTATAGGGAGATAGAGAAAATGATCATAATAGGCAAGAACAAAAATTCTCATTTTGGCTTTAATACTCTATTCTGATATGAATAGCAGGATAAATGAGGGTTTGTTATTTATTACTATGAAAAGGTTAACTTTTGGGATTATGATTTTTCATTGCAAATGGAGGTATCATATTATTCAGGTTGATTTTCTTTGCGCAGTAATAAATGTGTGTATATTTATATGCATGTGTACACGTATAGCCAAGTAACAATGTTCACTATTGTATTACACTTCTATTCCTGATGTAATAGTTTTACATTTAATTGTTCTAAAGACTTGAGGCATCCAAAGGGCATTTTGAAAAATATGGCTATAGTTTGGGGAGCCAAAGAGTAAATGATGTGTTCCTTAACATGTTGGAGGACCCAGATGGGTTTAAGATGTTAAGGCGCTTGATGAAGGAACAGGAGCATTTTCAAGTAGTGCTTTGACAGCACCACCCTACACCTCCAATGGCTTTTATTGCCACATATTTCCTCATTTGCTCAGGAGGCTGTCATGTGGACATGGCATTTTACAGATGGGAAACGAAGGCTAAGAGAGGTCAGTTTCCCAAAGGTCACAGTTAGTATGTGTTAAGTAAGACCTATGAAGAGACTGAGGTTTTACATAAGCTGGCTTTGTTTTGTGTGTAGTGGAGGAGACACCAGACTTCTGAGGAAAAGGAGGCAAAGACCTTTCATTACTCAGAGTACAAGCATTGTGGACTTGGTGTCGATTTGAACTGCTTCCCTCCCTATTTCTCCCTTGTCCCCCATCCAGTGGAGGCAGTGCAGGTGGGCCTACTATGTTATATGGCTGCTGTAATGTGGAGAAACACTGAGCTTGGAGAATTTACTGTTTTTATAGAAAACAGGAGCAAGCCAGCTCTTTGTCAGGTGGAGGACATACCTATTGCTGCAAAAGTAACCTTGAGAAAATGACCCATGAAGAAAGCAGTCAGGGTCTTGCATTCTCAGGATGCCCAGCAAGAAGGTGCAGGAACACTGACGTCTCTTCCAACAATTAAAACTTAAATGCAGCTTTGCTGACTTTTGTGACTGAAACTTGAGCTGAAAAGATAGCAACTGTAAGCTATATCCCCCCAACTATGTTTAGCTTCATACTTCTCTGACCTACCCAGGATATCTTGAAACTAGTCCTTGGGCTTATTAGATATGCCTGACTACTAAAGCCAGTTACGGTTATTATGAAGGCAGAGAACAGAAATGAGGGCCTGATTTAAGGAAACTTACTGGTCTAAGTCTCACTCCTCTAATCTTTATGGCCACAGTCGCTGCACAGAGCCATGATAATATTTTCATCAATGAGTTCCTTGTCCCTATGGCCACAGTAACATTTGCTACAAAAAACTGGAGGGTGTAATAAAAACCATAATGAAATAAAGAACAAGTGGTGCCACTAATAATGGTTATAAGGAAAAAAGTCATTATTGATGACTCTTTTAAGTCAGGATTTTGCTGTTCTGAACGGAATAATTATAATCTGAAGGTAGAAAGAACTTTAGGAATATTAAATCCAGGCTCCTCATTTTTTAGATTAGAAAATTGAGACATAGAATGGTTACATGATTGTTCAAATACCAGTTTCCAGTAGCAGAGTAAAGTGATGGAGCAAAAGTTACATTGTGTAATAACCACATATTTGGTATTGGAACTGACACTCCCTTTTAACTAGTTTATAAGATTCAGTCAATAAAAATTTCTTGAGTTATTTTGTCCTATGGATGAATAGATATATTCTCTGCCTTTGAAGAATTTATTAACTAGAGAAACAGCAAGAGTTCAAATTGATCTCTCCTATTCTAAAATCATGTGCAAATTGCATAGAATAATTCAAGCTTGGGGAAAGTAGGCAAAACTTTATAAAAGCATCATAAATGTTTAAGCTAAATCATGAAGAATTACAAAGAGGTTTCTAGGCAGAGAAGTGGAGAGCCAGCATTCTAAGTAGAGAGAAAACCATATACATTGGCGTGATGAATGACAACATACAAGTTGATCAAGAGACAGTCAGTGATTTGATGTAGCTGGGTGTGACTAGATTTGAGAATGGAATAATGGATAGAATCCCAATTAAGAAAATCTTAGAGAGCATGCAAAACAATTTGGGCATTTTTGCAGGGAAACACTGACATTTTGTTTTATTTATTTTTAAAGATTTTATTTATTTTTAGAGAGAGGAGAAGGGAGGGAGACAGAGAGGGAGAGAGACATCAATGTATGGTTGCCCTGCCTCCAGCTACAGACCTGGCTGGAAACCTGGCTTGCAATATGGTTATGTGCCCTGGTTGGAAATCGAACTCGAACCAGCAACCTTTGGGTTCTCAGGCTGATGCCTTTCCACTGTGCCACCAGCCGGGGCAAAACACTGACATTTTAAAAGTTGGTATATGAGGTATAAGGGGAAAAAATGGGCTCATAAATCTGAATCAGAAAAAGGGATGTTACAGAAGCCAACTGCAGATAAAGGGTTAAGGAATATTGTGTTTGAAGGGTAGCAGTATATGCCATCCCCAAATGTGCCACTTTGACATAAGAATTATTTTGAGTGAAAGGCAATTCAAAAGCAGTGACATGAAAATATCTCTGCCCTCCCGCTATCTGCCTAAAAGCAGGACATGCTTTAAGTTGTTAGCCTTCCCCTCCCTACCTGGAAGGACAGAAGTTAATCACTGGATATGGCACCAGAGAAACCCACCTGACAAACTCTGCTTACTAGCCCTTATCTTCTATTAGTTTCTCCCTGTATTTATTTATTTTCTCACAGTTTGCTGTCCAAGAAAGTCAGAGTCCTTTTTCCTTCTGTTAAGATGTTATATTAAGTCCAGGTTCTAATCCCCTTGCTCCCCCTTCCAGTTACGCATCACTCATTCTGATGTGTAAGTGTGTTCATAAAATTCTATTTGTTTTTCTCTTGTTAGTCTTCTGTCAGTCTAATTTATAGGGCCCCAGCTAAGAGAACCTAGGAGGGTAGAGGGGGCAAGTTTTTCTTTTCTGTAAGTTTTAAATAGGATCAAATACCTAAGTAGGATGGTGACTGAAAGAGGGTCTATTTTATTTGGAGATGAAAAGGTTGTTGGTGACTTTTGTCTGAGCAGTTTCATCAGAATGGGAGAACAGAAGCAAAGCGGTTGCTGTATGCTGAGGGAAAGGGTCATGTGTGGGAAAATGGAGATGCTGTTTGTTCAACTCCTTTTGTCTTAAACTGAATAATTGACAGCTTGTGTCATCTTCTGTTTCAAACCTTCAATTGTCACAAGCTGATATAACAAATTAGATTTTTTCCGTATGGCTCTCCATGGGTTTTCCCTTTCAGGGTTCACCCCATTGGTCAATGGTCCATAAAAAATAAAATGTTCCATACCTCATGTTAACAAGAATAAACAAAAAACAAAACACATTCTCTAGCAAAACTGACACTATTTTTCATAACAGCCTCACCCCTCCTACATTTGTTTCCAGTGTAGCATTAAAAAAACCCATCCCCATTAGCAAGTTAATACTATAGATGGAACCCCCATCGTTGTCGTTCTTTATACTATAATTTTGCTATGTAATATTAAAAAGTTGTCCTAAATATCTATGACATAAATTTATGCATGATTTTTTTTTTTTTTTTTTAGGAAAAGTTTCCAATCTATCTGGTTGCATGATTACATATTTTAAAAAACCTGCAAGATTTTCTTTTTTTTATTATTGTTTTTTAGTGTTGATGCTAACCAAAATATTAACACTGGTTATTCTTAGTTTTAGAATTAGGTGAATGTGTTTAGTGGTCTTATTTCTTTATATAAAAATACCAAGAAAGATTATATTTCAAAATATTTATAGGAATCAATGTCAGATTCTATTTTTAGTCTTGTCTCTCTGAAAAGAGTTGGTGTATATTTTATCTATATATAATCTTAAATTATAGTTTTGAAATTGAGGTTTGTAGCTGGGTAAATTTAGAACTCCTTACATTATTAAGACAGGTCATTGGGCTTGGGCTAGAATTTCATCTGAGAATTTTTGACTTGAGTGTAAATTTAGGAATTTGGAGAGTTTAAAATGCTTATTTTTGAAGGGGAATAGAAAAGGTGACTGTACCCCTAGCCTTTGATGCACAGTTGGCTTCCAGTTATATGCATGTAGGGGAGACCATGCCATCCTAGCTGGGAGTTCCTCACATCTGCTGGGAAACTGGCATTGCCTAGATGTGCATATTGTGTTGGTTTTAAAGCCACTCTCCCCCCCTGCCCATGCAAATGAATGGAAATGCACACCATCTATCCTTCAAACACAATCCTCCTCACCATTAGTAAGGATTGTAATTAAATGAACAGAGGTTAGGAGATTAATTTCTGAGTGACATTGGCATTCAACTGTAGGTTGTCATACCTACAGTTCAAATGGCAACTATTTGTTGATTTTAAAGAGAGGGAAAGAAAGAGGGGAAGTGGGAGGGAGAGAGGAACAGACAGAGAGACATCAGTTTTTTGTTCCACTTATTTATTTATTCATTGGTTGCCTCATGTATGTACCCTAACCTGGGATTGAACCCACAACCCCGGCACATTGTAATGATGCTCTAACCAAGTGAGCCATCTAGCTGGGGCATGGCAACTATTCTTTGTTCTTTCGAAATGAAATTGAAAGTATCTTAATAGCCAAATAAATTAGCCTATGGTTGCTTAAAATTAATGCGGGAGTAATTTCAAACTTTTCATTTAGACCATGCATTTATTTTTATCTGTCTTATTATGTGAAATTTATTAAACCTCATAGCTTCACAGTACAGCTAACTGTCTAGCAGGGAGAAAGCAGATTTCTAGGGCAGATGTGGTAGCTTTCAGGAAATAGAACAGCCTGGGCTCAGATATGACCTTGTGTTGGAATGCAGACTGTTAATGGGAGCTTCTCAAATAAGTGAAATCTAAACAGAGATGGAAAACATGAAATGTTCAGCCTGGAAAAGGAGTTGGAAATTAAGAGGATGGAGAAGAGAATTTAGGAGATAAGAAACCATATTTTTTAAGATGAGGCTAGAGAAGTATAGATTGTTATTAAAACTGGTTTAAAATAAACTACCACCACCAGAAATCCATTAATGAAAAGGTGGAACATGGCAAAAGGAGAGGCCGCAGAGAGATTTAGGGACCTACTGAAGGGTTTCAAGCAAGCTAGTGATCTGATCAACTTCGTATTTTATAAATACTAATTTTGTGGGTGTGGAACAGATCAGAGGGACAAGATTTGACACAGGCTGACTAGTGAGGAGACTTTTGCAACAATCCAAGTAGAGATAATGGTAGCCTTGGTAAGGGTGTGTTGGTGAGGAGGAAAAGAAATTTGTGGGCTAAGAGCTATTTAAGAGATAAAAGCTCCTGGAGACAGATTAGATAGATGGAGTAGGGAAGAGGGAGTCATTGAGTTCGACTCTCCTGTTTCTGGTTTGACAACATTTGAAATCATGGTTTCCCCAAGGGATGGGGCTTTGTTATGGTTTCCTCCCTATGACTGGGTGAGGTGAGATAGGAGAGGAGCTTGGGAAAAAAAAAAAAGAGAATATTAATTTTAAGAAAGACCACTTATCAAGGAAATGTGGAACCAGAAAGCCAAAGCTGGTACTATCATAGGCTGTTTTTATAGTCCATGGACATAGATCCTTATGTGCAACCCCATTTTATTTATTTAATCTGTATAACAGTACATATGTATTATTTATCTTCCTCATTTGTTTAATAAACTATCTTGCAGCCAAAAAGTGTTAAATCTAAAAGGAACCTTGGAAATGATAGTTTCTATCCAAAGGTGAAGAAATTGGAGCTCTGAGAGAAGAGACCACGTGGTATCTATAGAATGACAGAAGTAACACAGCCCAGGTTCCCTAATTCTCTCTTCCCACTCAACTCCCCTCCTGATGAACTAGGAAGGGCCGAAAGTCAGGAGGTCTGTATTTAGGCTTGGCTTTATCTCTAATAAATAGGCGAACTGATTTCACTTCCAAAGACCCCAGTTTCTACATATAAAAAGTAAAAGTTTGGGACCAGAATTCTTTAAAACCCTCTATTCTGTTTTTATCATGTTCCATTTTCCATCAGTAATTGTCTTTACTTTCTTTCTTTAACTGCTTCTCTTTCTCCATGACAAATAGAAACTGCTTAAAAAACCCAGGTATACGCCATCAGTGATTTGTGCACCCAGAGTGATCCTGTTCATAGTGTGCGTAGAACAGGGCCAGATTTTTGGTGGTTCTGTTCATGTATCACTGTATGTACTTTTCTTTTTTGAAAATAAAAATAGGCCTTGACATTAGGAAGAGAGGCAGAAGAGAAAGAATCCGGAGTAGATCTAGGTGGGTGTAGGGTAAATGTAACTGCTGTGGTCTTCCACGTGGAGAGGAGACACCCCAGCAACCCTTTCTGCTCTCCATTGTGGTTCATGGGGGTTTGGAGAGAAAATACTGGAACTTATATTTGTATTTATTTTGAATTTCTTGATAAAATTCTGCTTTTGTGTGTATCATAACATATAACAAGTCAATATAGTATGTGCATATCATGCACACATAAATGTATATGCACATATATAGTGGGCATATGCTCACACATGTTAAGCTGACAGAAGGATATGTTTAAATAAGTTTGTAAACCATTGGTGAAGAGTATGCAAAAAGAGGCGAGTAAAAGGCATCAAGATACCATTCTTGGACAGAAAGGAAAGAATGTTATCTGTCAAGCAGGGAGAAAACATAACCCTGGGGTAAATAACAGCAAATAGCACTTTGGTAGTGGACTTATATATCTAAGTCTTTGCCCTTACAGAATTGAGGAGAATATTCACCCACAAAAGTATTTAATGAAGTCACTCTTGTTCGTGCTTTGTTTTGGTGGTGTTAAGTGTACTGAAATACACTCAGTTTAATTTATTTAAACTTTTCAACTGAAGGAGCAGGAATGGATTACGTGAAATGTTTTTAAAAGATTTGGCTGGGAATTTTTAAGTCCTATTCCTTCAGTTTTCTCCATTTATCTTATGTTGTTTTTTTCTTAATTATTGCTCACAGAATAAGACCACAACTTGCCAAAGAAAAGATTGAAGGATGCCATATTTGTACATCTGTCACACCAGGAGAACCTCAGGTTTTCCTAGGGAAAGACAAAGCCTTTACCTTTGATTATGTGTTTGACATTGACTCCCAGCAAGAGCAGATCTACACTCAGTGTATAGAAAAACTAATTGAAGGTTGTTTTGAAGGATACAATGCAACAGTTTTTGCTTATGGACAAGTGAGTACCAAATTATTTTTGTAGAAGCTGCAATCTTTTGGAAGTGTCACTCACTCTCATTTTCGTTATTTGAGGTTGTGTTGTTAAGATCAAGCATACACAGTTTCTCTGTTGCTTTATTCAGACTGGAGCTGGCAAAACATACACAATGGGAACAGGATTTGATGTTAACATCATCGAGGAAGAACAGGGCATTATCTCTCGTGCTGTTAAACACCTTTTCAAGAGTATTGAAGAAAAGAAACACACTGCCATAAAAAATGGGCTTCCTCCTCCGGATTTTAAAGTGAACGCACAATTCTTAGAGGTAAGAGACTAATTGTGTCATTAGTTTTATTTAAATCTAGCCTTTAAATCCATAGACTGTATGATTTTATGCTTCTAGCTTATAGTACAGTGTTCTGTACATAGTGCCCAAATTAACATTTGGTTGTAGGTATTAGAAAGAATAGATAATAGGTAATAAGTGTGCCTTACTTGTTGACATTTAAGATTGTAAACGTTTGATGTCTATAGAGTAAACCAGTTAATATTGTTTATTTCAGAATCTCTTTGTATCCTATAATTACTATTGTAATGTAGGCATTTTTTTTGTAATAATGCCTACAAAAGTGCTGGGAACTCAGGGATTAAGACCAAAAGGGTGGGGAGAGAATGAGGATTAATATGACTGAGGCCATGGCTACAGAAACTATTCCTGCAAAGGTAGGCAGAAGGTTTGATGCAACATTCTCTTCTAAGAAGGTGGCTCAATCTTGTCATCCACTGTGGACACAGAAACACTGATATCATTGTCCACCTGGTAAAATATTAATACTAAGCATGAACTTTTAGATACATTAAGAAAGATTGTAGGGCAATAGGAAATATATTTTTAGTGAAAGTGTGAAAAGTTCTTAAAATCATCTGTAAACTTAATTAGGATTTATCTACATTTGGTACATATTTCTTAGAGTTTGATCATATTTATAAATATTTATCTCTTGGAAAGGATTAGTGATCATTTTAGGTAGCCCTCCACTTATTAGTCATGATTATGTCATTTGCTGTTCTTATTCTTATAAAGAAACCTGGCAATTGTTTAAATTTGTAATAATAATGGCCTTATTCCTTTTTATCTGTTATTTTGAAGAAATTTGTTACCCTGTTTTGAAGAATTTGTAAGATAGGTTTGAAAGATAACATTATGCAACGTGTGTTATTTCAGCCTGAGGCAATTTCTTCTTAATTTAAATATATAACATTCTTTTTTGATAGCTCTACAATGAAGAAGTCCTTGACTTGTTTGATACCACGCGTGATATTGATGCAAAAAACAAGAAGTCAAATATAAGAATTCATGAAGATTCAACTGGAGGAATTTATACTGTGGGCGTCACAACACGTACTGTGAATACAGAATCAGAGGTGGCATTAATATTATAGTTAAAATAGAGCATATTTGGCTTTAATATTCCGCTTCGCTTATAGTTTTGCTTAAGATCAAGATATGAAATTTGTATTTTAAGTGTAACATCTTATAAAAGTCTTTTTCCTCATTTTTATATCAAGACTTTATTATTATTTTATATCAGGATTTTATCATATAACAGTTATGATAAAGACAGTTCATTTATTATAGCATCAAAAGAACCCAAGGCAATATATGTATAATTTTCTTCACAGCTAGAAAAAGAGATAATTGAAGATGAGAGATGGGACCACAACCCTTTTGCACCTTTGCCATTGCATATATGGAACTGTATCGTGGCTCCTAAAGGGGAACTATTAAGAAAAGTTAACCAAAAAAATTGTGACAAAAGATACAGAATAGCCTGAGTAATTCAAGTTACTGCTCAGTGTGTTCCCACGTGTTCTACTGGAACAGCTTGGAGTGGAAGCTGCAAATGTCAGCAAAAGGCAATCAATGGAATCTCAGTGTTTTCTCCTATTTACAAAAAATAATATGCTATTATACTGAGAAGTTCAGCTCAAAAAGTGCATGTAACTAAAATAATATAAAATTCCACATCCTTACATTCTTTACCTCCTTTAATATGGTGGGTTTAAGCTATTAGCTCAGACTTCTGATTGAATGGTATCTCGCTTACACATTGTTCATGTAAAACCCTTCTTTCCTTCCCTTTCACAGATGATGCAGTGTTTGAAGCTGGGTGCTTTATCCCGGACCACTGCTAGTACCCAGATGAATGTTCAGAGCTCTCGTTCCCATGCCATTTTTACCATTCACGTGTGTCAAACCAGAATGTGTCTGCAAATAGATCCTGTGAGTCATTAGTTCTAATTTCTCAAGCTTTCATTCCCCTAAATCATATAAGTTCCAGGAAAAGTGTACATTTGAACCAAATTTAGTTTGTTTAGTTAGTCCTTTTCCTAATGAGATATATCTCTGATCCTGTTTAAGCCAAAGCTGGCTGTGTAAGATTTTGAAATTAAAAAAAAAAAAAAAGGATTTGTGTCTGCAGCAACAAGAAAGCAAGCTTTGGCCATATGGTGATGGATATGGTTACCTGAGATGCATTCCTCTGAGCACTGTGTGCCTCAGGGTGTTCCTTTATCACCATACCCAAAGCCTTAGTTCATAACAGCTGGGCTCTGACCAAGAAGCTTCTTTCTAACTTTGTCTAAGCTTCTAGTTGTCAGCAGACATTTTCACATTTGTAGTTATTTGGCTGTGTACACACACACACACACACACAGAGGGAAGATGGGGTTTGAGGATATTTAGTGTCACATTAATAAAAATATTTTTAATTCTTGTCCTTAATGCAGGAAAATGCTACTGATAACAAAGTGATTTCTGAATCATCACAGATGAATGAATTTGAAACCCTGACAGCCAAGTTCCATTTTGTTGATTTGGCAGGATCAGAAAGATTGAAGCGTACTGGAGCCACAGGCGAGAGGGCAAAAGAAGGCATTTCCATCAACTGTGGACTTGTAAGACTAAGACTAAGGCTTTGTGCTAAGAATATAACAGATTTTCTATGGTTCTTTTCTATTTTGTAATACTTAACACCCAAGTGGAAGTCCTTCATGCACTAAGCTGAGAAATGAGAGTTACAGTAAACTTGTAAACTTAGGTGTAAGGCATTGAATTTTGATCTCACGTTATAGAATTATTTTATTTTATTATATTTTATTTATTTGCTTTTAGACAGAGGGGAATGGAGTGAGAGAGGGAGCAAAACATTGGTCAGTGCCTCTCATAGGCCCCTAGTTGGAGACCGGCCTGCAACCCAGGCATGTGCCTGACTGGGAGTCGAACTGGTGATCTTTCGGTTTGCAGGCCAGTGCTCAATCCACTGAGTCACACGAGCCAGGGCAGGATTTTTTAAATTATTGACATTGCAGATTTTCTTTATGTATGTAAATTTACTTGAATTAAATTTTATGATATGTCTAGAAAATAGTATATATTGTAGAAAAAATGAAAGATTACATGTTTAAAATACGTTGTCAAAATCAACATTTAATTTTAACTATTGAATGAGGTGACTTGAAACTAACCTTTTTTGCTAATATTTTATTTTGCTAATATATTATTTTAAGAATTATAACCAATATTTTTCAGTAGATTGTTTCAATATGAGAAATTTTCTAGATTATATTAGGAATTAATACCATGCCACCTAGTGGTGTTTTTTTAATTAGAAAGCATGTTGTGATTGTTAGCATAAAGCTTCTGTTATATGGAAGAAATTTTTTAGATTGTTTGGATAACAAATCTTTCATTCTTGTTGACTTCATTATAAAATTGGACATTTGTTCCTACATAACAGTAATGACATCCCTATACTTCTGTGATGCTCTCAGGATCAAGCTATGTGTTTTCTACTTGGCTTCCCTCTGTCCCACCCTAGAGCTGGGGGCTCCAATCGTATGTTCCTATTTTACTGTTGCCCAGTAGCTGTCCTTCTGTGGGAGGATGAACAACCAAGGCTGATCAGAGGGAACCAGACTTCCCAACTCCCTCTTGATACCCATCTAATGCTCTCACCATATGGTTGACCTGTATGTTAAAGGGAATGACCAGGATTCTGGACATTGTGTATTGTCCTGAATTTTTTAGGAGATAAAATCATGGTGGTGTTTACATTTGTGCTGCCAGGAAAAGCCAAAAGCACTGGTCTGTTTTCCTATGTAGGCTAATGAAGCACAGTCAGATATATCCAGGGAGGTTTCAGTGTGGCCAGTGGTTACCATGGCAACCGTTCTGGATGATGGGGCGCAAGGACACAATGGGATGCTGATGCTGCTCTCTGCGTGATCCATTGCCCGAACAAAGATGTGGTTGTAGATGAGAAGTGTGGCCAATGTTTAGGCTAATGCTTATGCTGTAGATGCAAGTGACCATAAGAAAAACAGTAGGGGTGACAGGAGGAGTGAGTAAAGAGTTCTGTATGTGACAGTTTTTTTCAGTATTGGGTGCTTAGCTCATAGATTCAATGCATTTCTAAAGACAGTTGTACTACCGTTAGGGATCCCTTGTTCAGAGGAATCATAATGATATTTTCTTTTTTTTTTATAATTAAAAAAAATATATTTTATTTCATTATTTTTAGAAAGAGGGGAAGGGAGAGAGGCAGAGAGGGAGAGAGACATCAATGTATGGTTGCTTTTCACCTGCCTTCAGCCACAGACCTGACTGGAGACTTGGTTTGCAACCTTATTATGTGCCCGGCTGGGGAATCGAACCTGCGACCTTTGGGTTCGCAGGCTGGCACCTTGTCCACTGTGCTACCAGCCAGGGCTCAATAATGATATTTTCTGTTGATGAAAGGAGATTTTTTCCCTATATTGCATCAAGAAAGCTCCATGACACTGTTAAACTACTTAAACATTTTGTTGAGTTGAGAAGAAGTAGTTGCAACATGAATTGACAGTTTACTGAGGACACACCTGATGGTCTGGTAATTCATGGGATGGTTAAAAGTCACCAATCTTATTTTTATTTCTAAAGAAATTTCTGAATAGAAATTTAAGTATTTGTGAATTATAGATGAGGTCTGTCCCAAAAGTATTGAGCCAATGTCAATATAATTAAAACAGATTGCATGGTCGATACTTTTGGGGCAGATCTCGTATATACATACATGCGGAGTCAATTTTAGTCAAATTTTTGTCTTTTTTTTTTTTTTTTTTTTAAGATTGCATTCATTATTTTTAGAGAGAAGGGCAGGGAGGGAGGCAGAGAGGGAGAGAAACATCAATGTACGGTTGTCTTTCACCTGCCTCCAGCTACGGACCTGGCTGGAGACCTGGCTTGCAACCTGGTAATGTGTCCTGACTAGGAATCAAACCAGCGACCTTTGAGTTTGCAGGTCAATGCCTATCCAGTCAGGACCTTTGAGTCCATTTTTATTTTGTTTGTTTATTTATTTTAAAGATTTTATTTATTATTTCTAGAGAGTGGATAAGGGAGAGAGGCAGAGAGAGAGAGACATTGATATATGGTTGCCTTTCACCTGCCCCCAGCTATGGGGCCTGAGTCCATTTTTAATAGTTAACTTAGAAAACTCTGACATTTATGTTATTAAAATATAAATGTTAAAAATCTCCAAACCCAAAAGTTTTCAATTCTGTCATCTCCACATTATTCCCTATAAGCTTTTGTTACTTAAAAATTGTTGTAGGACCCTGGCTGGTGGCTCAGTGGATAAGGCGCTGGCCTGCGAACCCAGAGGTCTCTGGTTTGATTCCCAGCCAGGGCACATAACCAGGTTGCAAGCCAGGTCTCCAGCCAGGTCCGTAGCTGGAGGCAGGTGAAAGGCAACCATCCTTTGATGTCTGTCTCCCTCTCTGTCTCTCCCTTCTCCTCTCTCTAAAAACAATAAATACAATCTTTTAAAAACTATGTTCACACATTTTCTTTCTTTCTCTTTTTCAGTTGGCACTTGGGAATGTAATAAGTGCTTTGGGAGACAAGAGCAAGAGGGCTACCCACGTCCCCTACAGGGATTCTAAGCTGACAAGGCTACTGCAGGATTCCCTGGGGGGTAACAGGTATGCATAAGTGGCTATCCATGTTCTCAAATTTCAATTCATGAATATTTTTAAAGTTTATAAATTGACTTATAAGAATGGTTCTTATTATTAAACAACTAATAGAATGAGGAACTAGTGAGTGTCAGACTCTTAGTTCAGAAACCTTATACTTTTTATAAGCATTGGCTAACAGAATACCTTCATTTTGTGAATTTGTGCTAATTACTCATAAAAGAAAAATTAGATCAAATATATTTTTGGGCACAAGCCACATATATTCATACACATTATTTAGTGATTTTTTAGAAAATAAAGTTGTATTTCATACATCCACAATGTTTAATATATTAAAACAAGATTATAGCAAAATTGTGAAAAATAAAGAAAAATCAGAAGCATGAAAAAAATATCAATTATATTTTTGTTATCTACAAGTAATTACTGTTAACATTTATTCTAACATATAATGTGGCAATAAATATAGTACTTTATTAACTGTTACTTTTTTCCTCCTTAATGTGTAATATGATATATGATATGGTGTGGTTTCAGTTAAAACAGATATGTGGCTTTTTATAAACTTTAAAAGTAAGCAACTTTTAAATGTTTTTTGAGTTTTTTATAAACACAGCTCTTCTTAAAATTTGTATCTTTTGCATTTTATTTAATATATGAACTTTTTTTCATATAACAGATGAAAAAAATCTGTTTTGTATAACAGATCTTAGCTCCTTGTATTCTTAACTTTCCCTATTCCCCTTAAACACTTGATCCCAGTGCTTTTCAAAACATTTGTGAGGGGGAAGTTCTCCTCTTCCATCCCCTATTTGTGGTAGGTTAATATTGTGCATGAGTGTATTTGTGACTTATGTGAATTCTAAAACCTTTGAATTGGTCTATACTGTTTTATGAGTTCATTGATTACAATAAGCTCAAATGTTGCAAAGTTTAATAATGCTTACTTTTAATTTTTCTACTTATTATGAACTGGTAACAAATCATTTTCAGACTGGCACTGGACTGGGTCTACACTTTGAGTAGCCCTGTTCTCTAATCAGTGTCTATAATCATCATTCTCACTTGATTACCTTATCTTCATCAAAAGAGAGCTAGAGATGCATGAATTATCTTAATTTTCTGACCTCTAATAAATATTATGTGCACAGACATATATCACGAACAATTATAAATGACATAGTATGTTCCAGATACTGTGTTATACAAAGTATACTGATAAATAGAAGTTGATAATTCTTGACCTTTAGGAGTTTAGGGTTTAAGAGTTGGGGTTTCTAAAATTTCATCATCATCATCATCATCATCATCATCATCATCATATAACCAACAAAAAAGAGATGTGCAAAAGATGTGAGGAAGCAGATAGAAAAATATAGCCAGACTGAGGGTTGAACCTTGAACAATAGTAAGAGTAAGGGCAAATAAGGCTGAGCTAGAGTTGATAAAGAGAAAAAGATGGGTGGAATGGGACTTCTTTTTAAAAGGATTACTCATAGTAATCTTAACTGTGTTGAGATTGTTGGGGGAAGGCAAGAGTGGAAACAGGAGACTAGGAGGCTATAGATTAGAATTGATAAGCATGAATTCCCTACCAAGGTGGGCAAATTAGCTCTTTATTTGCAGTTGTATATATTTTTCAGTGAGCGTGTTAAGTGCAGATTAGAATGTCCTTGTCTGTTTCACTGACAAACAATAGCTGGGGCACACTAAGCATTTTACTATCCTGCTCTTTGGTAGGTAAAACAATTCATCATTAGCATAAACCTCATTGTCTATGATACTGCCACTGTGCAAAGCTTCATTATTAGCATAAAGTAATGTTTCCCATTTTAATCTAGATCACTCAATCACAAATAATAAAACATGGATATACCAAGTACTCTTCTTGTTCATATGATAGGATTTTGTGCAAAATATTTTGCTGATAATAAAGATCAGGTTACAAGTGATTAAATAAAAGGAAGAAAAACTTAAAATCCTCAAATATTAAGTACAAATGATTTTTTAATTTAAATTTGGCACATGGACTGAATTTTAGAATTATTCTGTGTGCATTGCCTAAAATTTTAATTTTAAATAGATGAGAAGTAAATATATGCACTTAGAGTTTCTCAAGTTATTATGAGTCAAAGAAAAATAATATAAATTTATTTTTCCTGGTTTTACTTAAGTAAACAAAATCTTTTTCTTTAATATAGTCTTAAAACATGAGGGTTATTAAATTTGATTTTATATTTGTTATTAGTATTAATCTTTGGGTGTCGTGAAGAGAAGCTGTCATTCAAAGGGCAGGAGTTTAAAAATAATTATTGCAGTGTATTACTTGCTTTCATCTGTAAACCCAATTATTCTTTGTAACTTTCAGCCAAACAATCATGATAGCATGTGTCAGCCCTTCAGACAGAGATTTTATGGAAACTTTAAATACCCTAAAATATGCCAATCGAGCCAGAAATATCAAGAACAAGGTGATGGTTAATCAGGACAGAGCTAGTCAGCAGATCAACGCACTCCGCAGTGAGATCACACGACTTCAGATGGAGCTCATGGAGTACAAAACAGTAAGCTCATGGGTTTGACTTTGCATTTTGTAATCTGTTTTGTGAACACAACGATGCCATGTGTGATTGTTTGCACATGGATGACTCTGGAGCTACTTGTCTTGTCTGGATAGTGGCCTCCTTCCCTTGAAGGTGGAATTCTCTAGTTTTCCTTAACTGTGCTCACTTAGCCTATCAACCTGATCAACTGCTTGTTTCAGAATGCTTCCTACTCAATTAATTTCTCTCCTGACATCACTGAAGGGATGCTCTAGAGGGAAAAGGGTCCGTTTTGCCTGAGGTTAAGACAAAGGGCTCTTGGTTATAGAACTGCAGAGTCCTGTAATATCCTTAAATAAACCTCTTGTGTATTTAAGGCTCCTCATCCAACAGGGAAATGTCTTTCTTTTCTAGGGTAAAAGAGTAATTGATGAAGAGGGTGTGGAAAGCATCAATGACATGTTTCATGAGAATACTATGCTACAGACTGAAAATAATAACCTGCGTGTAAGAATTAAAGCCATGCAAGAAACAGTTGATGCTCTCAGGACCAGAATCACACAGCTTGTTAGTGATCAGGCCAACCAAGTTCTTGCCAGAGCAGGTAAGCATGCAGGGTGAGTTGAGGGACTGATCTTTGGAGGGCAGGGGACATTCTTTGTATTTGTTAATTACCTGGAATATTTGAAATAGAAATGTCAATATGCTTTTAAGTAAAATACTTAATTTGTAAATAATACATTGTTACAGAAACAAAACATGCCCTTTATTTGTTATATTATGTCGTTAAGGGTGGGAAGTTTTCTGTATGGATTGTGTTTTAAAGCATAGTTATTTTGTTTCCATAACTTTTTTCCTCCCATTCTGTGTGGTTGATGTTTTGATTGAAAAGAAATACTTATTTTCATATTTTATCTTGCAGGGGAAGGGAATGAGGAGATTAGTAATATGATTCACAATTATATCAAAGAAATTGAAGATCTCAGGTACAGTTTATGTTCTGCAATATAAAATACACATTTTGGGTTTTGCTAATTGTTGGGCATATTGTATAATAACTCTTAATGGTGATACTTCAGCCCTTTGGTCAGGTTAACCTTAGGGGAATACGTACTGCCTTTCCATAATGTCAGATTCTAAACAATTTCTTTGTGTCTCTTCCCGTTTTATATTCCCATGTCATTTTCCTACTCTGGTTGTCATATCCCTTGTGGGACCTTCTCTAACCTGATATATGGGGCAGGCATAATTGGTGCTCATGAAGTGACCTTTGGTGCTGTCATTCACCATTTGGGAATGGTCGATGTCAATAACTAATCTTTAATTTTTTAAATCTCCCATTCCTTCCGTTCCCTTCTATCTTTCTGGCTACTTCTTATGTGTGAATCATTGCATCCCTACATATTTGCCTGCCTCTCTGGTACAGAGGCTCATTTATCACTCACATTTCAGACATGTACTACAAATGCTCACTGTGTACTGAGCACCATGCTATGGCCTTGGCAAGTGTGACATAAACAAATTCACAGTCTAGGTGGGGCCACTTGTATAAATAATCATGTGTCAAAATGGCATGACAGAGGAAACCCTGAGCCTAGACTAGGGAAGTAGGGGTCAGAGAGAAGGTCAGGGACACTAAATATAAAATTTTCATATTTTGCTCAGATTCCATGGTTTTCCCTGATGGCTCCTCTACCTTCTCTTGAAGTAAAACTATAGTTTGCTCCATGGGGAGCATCTGAGCAGCTCAGGTCTCATTTCTGTACCCATTTGCAGGAAAAAAATGAGTGGTAGATCATATTCACAGCTGTCCTGATACTTCTCCATCTTGCATGTGTGCTTTCTTTCCCTTTCTCTCCTGACTCTTCCAGAGATTCTTAAGCAGAGCTGAGTGATGCTTCCGCTGTTCCTGCACTTGCAGGCCCCCTTGTGTTTCAGACGGCAAAACCAAATGAGAGGACATGAGGTGGCAATAAATAGAGTGACTTTATTAACTGTTACTTTTTTCTGTATGTACAGCTTCAAGCTTTATGTTTTGGTGGAGACCTTTGGGGTATGGAGTGCTGGTTCTGGTCAGCAGCCACCTGGACTTCATCTCCATTCTGTGTGGGCAATACCTTTTCCTGCCTACTGCCCCAAACTTGTCCTTCCTCACTCGGTCCAACCTGTCTACCGGTCCTTGAGACACAATTCATGTCTGTCTTTTAGTACCTGAAGATGCTCTTCTTGCTCCTAGCTTCTTCTCATTTATTTTCTTGGCACTGCTCAATTCTGAAGGCTGATTCCATGTTCTGGTTATTGTGCCATTTCTTCTTTCCTACCCTGTTATTCTAAGATTTTGTGTAAGCTTGATCTCCCATTGGACAGATGGCTTCATTAATGTAATTTCCTTGAAAACTGACTGAATCATTTCCATTCTTCCTAGTGATTAAAGGTAGCTCTTAATATCTTCTTTCTTCTTTTCTTGAGTTAAGATCCTTCTTTAAGCCATTTAGAGGACAGGATGAGGCAGGGTCTGAGTTCAGTCGGTGATCAAATCTTTCTTGGTATAGGTGAAAGCTTGTTTCGCTTTTCCAACTTTTCTTGAATGGTTAATTACTTGTGTCTCCCTCAGGAGAGATAGTCTTCTACAATCCCAGCACTGTAATTTACAGTGGAAAAATAATTTACATATAAGCATAAATGAGCTTTGAATTTAAATTGGATTACCTACCTTTTTTAAAATTTATTAATGTATTATTATGTGACCTTGAAAAGTTACCTAACATCTCTAAGCCTTAGTTAATTCACCTGAAAAAATAAGGTAATGAATACTTGCTACACTCAAAAGTCTTATTATAGGGTTCAAATAAAGTGCAGGATGTAAGTTCTTAAATTCAAAAGTACTGTAAAGACCTAACATATTATTGTTTATATGCAAGTTCTCACATTTTGTTTTTATTTACTATATCCTGCGCCAGTTCATATTTCTATCAAAACTTGGTTTTAGGAAGGCATTTATTTACAGCTTCCTAAATTTAAGACAAATATATGTATTGCCACTTGGAAATGTTTATGTTTTGCTCTGACTAGTGTGGCTCAGTGTGTTGGGCATTATCCTGCAAAGGAAAGGGTTGCCAGTGCAATTCCTGGTTAGGGCACATGCTGAGTTGGTTTCAGGTTCTGTCCCTGGTTGGGGTGCGTGTCAGAGGTACCTGATTGATGTTTTTCTCTCACATTGAGACTTCTCTCCCTTTCTTTCTCCCCTCTCATCTCCCTAAAAATAAAATTTAAAAATATTAGGAAAAAAAATTAAGAAAGAAATGTTTATATTTTAAGTCTTATAATTGTAAAAGAATACTAGTTACCTTTTTTATTTTTTAAAGATTTTATTTATTATTTTCAGAGAGAGGGGAAGGCAGAGAGGCAGAGAGGAAGAGAAATATTAGTGTATGGTTGCCTTTCACCTGCCTCCAGCTGTGGACCTGGCTTGCAACCTGGTTGTGTGCCCTGGCTGGGAATCGAACCAGTGACCTTTGGGTTCACAGGCCAGCCAGGGATTAGTTACCTTTTTATGTTTTGATAACTCACATGACATATTATTTTTGTGTGAAATAATAGTCACTAGTTAATTAATTCCTGTTTTGGTCAAATTTAATTTTTTACAGAAAATTTTGAAAATATAAGACACTATAAACAAAATTAAAATCATTCGTATTCCTTCCATTCCTAAACTGATGTAACATATGGGCGTATCTCTTAGTAAAATTGATTATCAGAAGGTATACATATATTGCCTTGCTATCCATTCTTTGATGTATGACAAGAAATTATGAGTATTTTGAAAAAGTTATTAACTATTTTCCTAACATGATTTTTGCGTTGTTCCATGTAGTACTGTCTTCAGTTTTTCATTGGTTTACCTAATTTCCTGTGTTTGATAATTATATTGTTAGCAATTTTTGATAAGAATAATTATTTGTTATATGCATTATCAGTCAAGTGAATTTCAATTCATTGTATCATTGATCCTTATTCTAGGAAAGTCTGTATTTTTTATCTCCTTCTTACAGAGGAGACAGTGGAGTCTTTTAGAGACTCATGGTCCAAAATTTAGTGAGTGATAGAGCTGAGAGGCAAGTCCTCAGTCTGCTTCTTCCCAGGAAGTCTGTGCACTTCCTTGCCTGCCTCACTATTCAGTCTCCTATTAAATGAAATGCAGGCAACCACAAGCAGGTGGGTGGGTGGATGTGAGGAGAAAGAGAGGGTAACAGCGTTACTCTCTGTACAGCTTGTATTAAAAGGTTTTGCTAACATAGTATGGGATTTGTGGAGGTAAGCCCCTAAGGTTCTAGCCTTTTTCAGCACTAAGATTGACGAAACATTGAATATGTCTCTACCAAATGCTAACTCTTAAAATCAGGTAATAAAAAACACACGTTGTTTGATTGTTATATAAATCAGCCAATTAAAGGGCAGGTCATTTATTGTCTAGAATATTATTAAGTCTTCTGTGTTTGAAAGTTTTGGAATAATAACACAACCGTGTTTATAAATCAGTAAATAAAACTGTATTTTAACTTTGAAAAAAGGCAGGTCATTATTGACAATTAGTTTATTGTTTTTCATTTGTTAATATTTATTATTATGTACCAGGTTTTATGATGGATGTTGAAACTATGGAAAAGTATAAACTTTGATTGAGTTTTTATTTTTTAACTTTTGAAGATTTTCCTTCTTTTTTTTTTTTTTTTTTTTTGAGATTTTATTATTTTTAGAGAGAGGGGAAGGGAGGAAGGCAGAGAGGGAGAGAGACATCAATGTGTGGTTGCCTTTTACCTGCCTCCAGCTACAGACCTGGCTGGAGACCTGGTTTACAATCTCGTTATATACCCTGGTTGGGAATTGAACCAGTGACCTTTGGGTTCTCTGGCCAGTGCCTTATCCACTTTGTCACCAGCCAGGGCTAAACTGAGTTTTTATACTTAGTTTACCCTCTTATTTAAAAAAAATTGACAGGGTTATATTTAGATTTTCTTTAAAATAATTTTGAAGTCATTTAACCTAGAAGTTTGTACATATGTACTTAACCATTTAACAATATTATAATTATTTTTCTGCTCACATATAACACCAGATATATAATAAAACAATTTCATTAATTAGTAGGACATTCACTTGAAATATACTATATTCACTGATTTATATACACTCTATATCCAGCTGGTTTCAACAGTGTCATAAATAATTTTGGTAAATAATGAAAAAGCACAGAGCTGACTATGCCTTTGAGAGCTTAATCAGGGCAAATAACCTAGCATCTTCTTCTGAAATATTTGCACATATAGCAAAAATGCTTAGTAATACAGTTTGAGGGCAGAGGAAATAGGTAGCATTTTCTCTGTATATACTTGCTTCAGTCACATTTGCTAACTTACCTTAGAAATCCATTATATTGCAACACATAATTGTGTTCTTGATGGTTTAAATCAACTCAAAAAATAAAGGGACTGGCCTAGAGGACTCTGAATCCCTTTTAGTCTCAAGTCCACAGTGTTTTAGGATCTTACCGTTCTGTGATTTTGCATATTACTGATAGTACATACATTATTCTCCTGTCATTAGTTGGACACCACTTGAACAAACAAAAGAATGTTTTCAATTATCAGATTCAGGTTTCCTTGGAGATACCATCTTTTCCCATGACATAGTCAGGAGCCAGATGTCTTTCAGCCATTTAGGGGCAAGTTTGACTGATTATTCTTTGCAAGGATTTGGGAATGCTATTATAGTATGATGAATGAGGAACTGAAGGGTTGAGAACCATGCTGCTTATGTATTTTAAGTTTATATAATGGCTTTACAAAGCAAAAATAACTAGTGCCTGGTGGCCAGAATGCAAGTAATCTAATTACTGTTGGCACTTTTGAGCAACAAAGAGTTTAATTTCAAATTGGTGATTATGTAATCAGGGAATTAAAAAAATATCTTAAAACATTAATGTTTGTGAACACATCTTTTTTTTTAAAAGCCTACCTTGTAGCAATATTGAAAAACATTTTGGAAATCCTTTTTTCTTTTTTAGTATGTAAAACAGCTCTTTAAAATGCCTATTAATTCCTGGTATAGTCAACTTCATAGAGGCAGAAAGTAGAATGGCGGTTGCCAGGATCTGGGAGGAGAGGGGAATGAGGAATTAGTGTTTCATTGGTACAAAGCTTCAGCTGGAGAAGATAAAGAAGTTCTGGAGCTAGATGATAACAGTGGTTGCACCAACAGTGTCAATGCATGTGGTGTGCTGCAGAACTGTACACTGAGAATGGTTAGGGTGGTAAATTTTACCGTATGCATTTTTTGCCACAATAAAAAATGTTTCCTGTTTAAATATATTTTTATTCACTAGGGCAAAATTATTAGAGAGTGAAGCAGTGAATGAGAACCTGCGAAAAAACTTGACAAGAGCCACAGCAAGATCACCTTACTTCAGCGGACCATCATCTTTCTCTCCTGCTATACTGTCCTCAGACAAGGAGACCATTGAAATTATAGATCTAGCTAAGAAAGATTTAGAAAAGCTGAAGAGGGAAGAAAAGAAGAAGAAAAAAAGGTAGCGTTTTAAAATCACTGGTTTATGAATCCCTACTTTGTTTTTACTTTTCAGAGTCCTTTAATTTGTCATTACAGTGAGTACACATAGTCTTATAAGTATATTAACAAAGGAAGTGTCATTTAAGTTAGCTGACAGTTACAATGATGCTTTTAGTAGTTTATCTCTCCTTGTATATAAACAGTTTAATTATAATATGGTGATGAATTTTATTTAGACTATGGTGAAGTAATATTACTATTAGAGACTTTTATTATTTCTTCAAATAGCTGCTTTTGCATTCCATTCATCTTTCTTTTCTGCAAAGCTTGCGGCACCATTACAATTCCGTGTTTTCCATTTTTCCCGTTTCTAATGCAATTAAATAGTCTCATGGATATATCCTAATTCCTGTCTAGATTAGTTTAACTAAAGGCTAAGCTAATCCATCAGACTGTCATTTAATATCATTTTACCTCTTCAGTAATTTTCTGCAGGGCTTCTAACTTGATTACATGAAAGTTATTTATTATCTGAATCTTCCAACAAGGAGTTACTCAGCTTTTCACCGCTGGTTTAGGCCTTTTTTCCTTGCATCCTGATAATATCTCCCGAGATCAACTGAGTGCAAAGATGAGGAGGAAAATAAACATATGACTGACCACTGTCACTGTGTGTGAATGGTTCAGTACTTATAAATTCATCACATGTTTACATACTGACTCTATAGTGCAGTCAAATATGTTTTGAACATGCCAGTCAAATTAATTTAAAGCATTTTTGGCTAGATATTCAAAAGTAGGCAGAGGTGTCTTATTTGTTAAATGGTTTGTTACAAGAGGTGAACTTTGTAGAATTAGGTAGACATTTAGTCTACTACTGCTTTGCTTGGTTTGTTTAGAAATTTATTTTAAACAGCCAGACATTTCTTCCATAAAAAAGAGTTGGTCAAAGTTATTGGGGGTAAAATCCTTCATATTAACTCTGCTCAGTGTCCTTGAGTTGAAAAGGAATGATTAAAATAATTAAAACAAGGAGTTACACATCTTTGGTTAGGAGGCATTGCAATTGAAATTGCATTCTGAAGATACTAATGTCTTAGCAGCTGTTTTTCATGGATGGCTAATTATGGCAGCATTAAAAGTCTATGATGGTTCCCTCTTAGGTAAGGCAATTAAAACTGAAATAATGATTATAGAATTATTGAAACCAGTGTGACTCAACATACTGCTTGAATGAAAATGAGACTTGTGTACAGGACTTAACATTCACATATAAAATCTAATTCAATAGTTGGTCAAAATGTCAAAGGTTATGTCTTGTTTTTAAAGGTTTTGGTGGTTTGTGTTCATGAATAACTATAACCAACGGTCCATTTCTCAAGGTTATGAGCTGCTCTTTTCTTTTGAGTTGAATTTAAAGATGTTACCTAAATCACTGTTGGATATGAATAATAAAAAAAGATAGGGATACCAATAGAAACATTGGCTTATAGTGTCCATAGGTACCCCAAATTATACCTCTGGTGCAGGTTATTTTTGTGATAATGCAGGATTATAAGCATTTTTACTGATAAGTAGTATTAAAGGAAAAACATTTTATTATTAGGATTTGTCTCTATTACTTTCAAACCATTTCAAGATACAAATATTAAAAGTTATTTCAAAGTGAATTTTAATGATTCATTTGGATGTAATAATTATTAAAATAATAAAATAGGAGATTTAATACTAAGAAGAGCTCACCAAACAAATGGATTTAAATGTAAAAATCTAAGTGAAAAACAGTTATTTTTAACAAAAAGTTATACAAGATTAAAAAAAATTTTTCTGACAAAAAAAGCAAATTAGGTAAATTGAGAGATGTTACTTTAATCTTCTTGAAATGAATGGATAATAGCTTAGAATAAAAAAAAAAAAGAAAAACAAATACATACTATAAATCAAGAACTCCTATGCAGTATTTTAAAAAAATGCTTTATAAAACATTTTCCCACATAATCTATAGTGTGTATTTGTAACATTGAAACGTAAAATGTAGTGTGAACCTAGGAAAAGTTTTGTGTGTCCTAGACTATATGTATAACTGTATAAGCCTTTAGAACCAAATTTACCACAGATAACAATTTATAAAATTTAGTAGAATTTTTATCACACTAATTAAACTTTGTTGTAGATTAAAAAGTGAAAGTCAGTACTATTTTACTAAGCTTGAGAAAGATTTTGTTATCAACAACATTTAGCTATAGATGCAAATAATGTTTAGCTGAATATGATGTTTCTATTTTTGAAAATGTAGGTAAGCTCTCATTTTAGCCAAAGGGTTTCCTACAGGTTGAAACAATAAAGATTTGCAGCAGTGTTGAGAATGACATCAGGTTTACTGAAGTAAGTGACTGTTCTTCCACAGGAACTCCTTGGAGGCTACAGCTCCTCTTTGGATATACTGATTTTTGTCAGGCTGTGTCACACGCCTCATATTTATTTATTTCATTTGTCAGAGAGACATTACAGAACTTGTGTTCTGCCTCAACCTTGCATATTCAATAAGTTCAATTTAAATTGCCCTGGTCAGTGTAGTTCAGTGGATTGAGCACTGGCCTGTGAACCAAGAGGTCACAGTTTGATTCCCAGTCAGGGCACATGTCTGGGTTGCAGGCCAGAGGCAACCAGACATTGATGTTTCTCACTCTCTCTTTCTCCCTCCTTTCTCTTCTCTCTGAAAATTGAATAAATAAAAACCTTAAAAACAAAATAAAATAAATAAAATTGCTTGGAACTATAACTAATTTTTTCTCTAGAAAGTGTTATAAATACATAGTGTCCAGGTTTCCTAACTCGCTCACATAAAATGATTTTACCCATTTTGTCACATGATGAAGGCAAGTCAGAAGGGAATAGGAAAAGATAAAAAATAGGAAAGAGACTTTCATTCTCAACCTTTGGGGGTGTGTGTGAAATTCTGCCTTAGTTCTTTCTTACTCCCATCCACTGACTTGTGTCCCTGTGCTGCTTGATCCATTTGCCCATTATGCAGTCAGCTCTGACGTAAGTGTACACTACTCCAAAGTACTCCCAATTTCAAAACAATCTGCTTTTCCCTCTGTCTCTTCTACATTCAAACTTGGGATCAAAGCTATCTGATGAAAGGAATTCATGTCAGTGGAAATCACTTGTAACCAGCTAGCTTCTTTTCTAGGGATGTTTGTAATTTTGAAAGAGGAAGTGTTAACCCAAATACTAAAATCTGGGGCAGCAACCCCATCAAGACAAAAAAATCAAGTCAAATAGGAAAGAATAATTTTTAACTGCCTTTTGGCTGAGAGTTTCTAAACTCATCTGGGGCTTGACCTTTGGGTTCTGCTTTCCTGGGCTGTCTTTGTTCTCGTGTTGCTGTCTTTCCTGCCTACTAAATCCACAAATTCTTTAGAAGTGTCATGTCTTTTCATTTACTTTGTTTTGTGGTGTTACTTTTTGGCTTTAATGGCCATGGTAGGAAGAGCAGCAACTGGGTCAGTTTTATGTGGGTGCATCCGTGTTCAAGGTGGATGTCATAGGCCCTGTTTTACATCCAAGTTTCACCCTCTTCAGCATCAAACTATCAAAGCTACAACCAATAGCTAATATTTGATGCTTTAAGGTTTGCTCTTCTACCTTTTTGTTGATCTGTAAAATAGGTCTACACAGGGAAAAAATAAGGGAGAATAGTTGAATAGACTAAATGCCTATTTTACAGTTACATAAATGTTTTAGAATGGTTAGCAAGGTTTGCATCTGCCTTGCTTCCTGCCCTCCACCCCCAATACATAAATATTGTAATGTAACTTAATGGAATACAAACTTAACTCTTTTAAAGTATGGAGAAGTGTCAGATTATTAGTTTATTTCTCTGACCCTCCACTATTTTTTGAGCTATTTGTTGACTGCAAAGCTTTTCTAAAAAGGCAATTAGGAAGGCCCCTAAAGTGTATCTACTTATTAGCTCATATCATTCATAGATTTTAATATAATTCTCTTGTGTAAGGCAAACAAAAATGTCTTCATATTGAAAATAGAAAAAATTTTCTTAGCCAATGAACCTTATTTTTTGAGCCATTGTAGCTCATTATCATCAGTACAAGCCTAGATTAGAAATAAAGTATTTTTGCATTTTTTGTATGTTTGGATTTAAAAAAATCTATGATTCACACATTTATTCCCACATTTTGGATATCTAGCTTTAAATGACTTGCATTGTAAATAAAAGCTTCACTTATTCATCAGACTGCATTATATTTGTATTTAATGGTGTCAGGTTGAAACTCTAGAAACTGATTTCTTAAGTGATGGCTTTACTTTAATTTTCAGCCATTATACTGCACCTTTGATCCCTGGTAAATACCACTCTGTTGACTGCTTTTCTCAGAAAGATTGCTAGTCTCTTTGTGTAACAGCATTATATAAGTATATTAAGAAAAACAACCATAGGCTAACAAACAAAAGTTATATGTGAGGACATATGTTATAAAATTAAAACAAGAGCTGGCTTGATAAAATAATTCCTATCTGAGACTCAGTCTCTTCATTTTAAAATAGCAATGATTCAGGAAAACATTTTTGAAATTCTGGGCAGAAGTGGGCTGTATCAAGATTGCTATATCCTTCTGCAGAGCCTAGCACATCTTTTTTGTCTATAAGACAAATGTTGCCATTCAGTACATTCCATTGAGTAAAGATGCCCCATTCTGCATAGTCAATATTCTTTCAGTTTATTTCAAAGCCTTTAAGTACACACTTACAATTTTCTAATATGTTTCTGATTGACATACAGTCTTACTAATGGAAAGTACTACATTTCCCATTTTATTGCCATTTTTGCCTTAGATGTCCTTTTGGTAACTAGTTTTTAATAATTAGTACAGTAATACGAGATTTTAATTTTCAATAGATAACATTACAGCTGTTCACTGATATTATATTCTTTTGACCATAATACCATTTTATGTATAATTTTGAAATAGATTTTTTTGATGTAGCCATGTTCACATGTAGTATATTAAAATAGAATAAAGTTTTTAAAATAGTATTCTAGTATGTAGCATTAATGGTAATTTCATATTATGGTATAAAGGCATTACTTTTTGAAGTTCTTTAATGATGCCATGAAAAGGTCTTTTGTAAAGGTCTAAAAGGCAGAGTATACTATTGAAAGTAGGCCTTTGTGGGAAATTGAGAAAATTGATCCATTTCAGATTTACATAAGAAATGGCATTCAATACTCTGACTACTTATATACATTGAGACTTTACATTGTATTGCTAAGTATTTTCAACTGAGAGCCTATATATTCTTCTTCAATATAATACTGCTTGTTTTTCTACTTACTTTTTATTCATACAATATGTATTGCCTTTTTACTGTGTATTGTCCTTTGATGATATCTTTTAATATTTATTTTAAAGTCTTTCAAGCTCATGTTTCATTTTTACCTTCTTATCACTCTCGCTTTTTACTGTCTGGTTTGTCCTTCATTGGCTTGGCCTTCCAATACTGTGCCTCGTGATTTTGAAGGCTACAGAAACTTGAGGAAAGCAATCGAGAAGAAAGAAGGTTGGAATATTTCCCAGGTTTTTAATTAAAATGTCATTTAAATACTTAGTTGCCGTTTAAAAGCAAATGTGTTATAGAATTATAGGTTGTTTCAGACTAGATTAGCTTGATGCTCCTATAAGTAATGATGATTTTGTAAAGTTAAAAACATGGAATATGTTTTTGAAAATACTTTTGAAGTAGAAAACCCTTACTGGTTACACGAATTAACATTCAGGAAATTTCATGTGATTTCAGAATAAACGATCATAATTATGAAGGCAACTTACCTTGTTCAGGCTAAAAATGACCCCCAGACCCATTTGACTTTCAGAATTATCTTTCAGAAACTTGTGAGCAGACTGGCAATTATTAGTTGGGTGGGAATTGACATTTTGTTGCAGCCCATGCTAAGTCATGGGTGGGCTCACTCCTCTTCTCTTTATTTGGTGTAATCTTTGTTGAAAAACAACATTAACAGGGCAACAAAGCAAAAGGAAACTGTGGCCTTATTACAGATAAGATTACAAGACATTTTAAAGGTTGAGTTAAGAAAACAAATGCTTTAAAGTGTGTTTGAAGTGAGCATCAGGAACAAGATATCTTTTTCTATTTGAAATTTGAGCAAAAATTGAAGCATATTTCTCCATATAATAAACATTTGCACTTCTACTCATTCAGAATTAATGGTTATTTAAACCAAGGTCAAGTAGTAGTTTACTTCCTAGAAGAATTTCTCTGCATTAATTTTTCTAAACAAATCTCCAGATTATATAATCAAAATCATTAAGATAATAAACCAGTTTTAATCATATTGATGTATTTTGCAGTACCACTTTAGAAATCGCTTAAAATAAGCCTTTTGAGAACATTTACTACCAACAATTAGGTAAACCAATACCTTACTTTAAATGTGAAAGCTTAAAAATTATAATTTCCTGAAATTATTTAATAATTGACATTTCACAATTATATTCTGTACATCATATAGTATTCTAAAGTTTCTATAATTCTGTGCTGTAATTCTACAACTTATTCAAAAGTATTCTATAATTTTAATACAATTCTAATTGTCCATAAGTCACACTCAAAATCACCTCATTCGTATATATGTAGGACAATATATTTATCATTCAAATTAAAGGCATAAAAATGTGAACTTTTCACCCTGGCTGGTGGCTCAGTAGATTGGTGCCGGCCTGTGAACCCAAGGGTTGCTGGTTCGATTCCCCAGTCAGGGCACATAACCAGGTTGCAAGTCAGGTCTCC
Source organism: Noctilio leporinus (assembly GCA_004026585.1). Taxonomy (NCBI): domain Eukaryota; kingdom Metazoa; phylum Chordata; class Mammalia; order Chiroptera; family Noctilionidae; genus Noctilio; species Noctilio leporinus. The sequence continues at coordinate 222,159 of PVIW01001007.1, read as the reverse complement.
AGCCAGGTCCGTAGCTGGAGGCAGGTGAAAGGCAACAATACATTGATGTCTCTCTCCCTTTCTTCCTCCTGTAGTGCCCTTTACTCTAAAAATAATGAATAAAAAAATTTGAAAAATATGTGAAATTTTCTCTATTTTTGAAAATAAGGCACACGATTAGTGTGTGGAGAAATTTTCCTAACTTAAAATATTTGTCTTATTTATTATTATTTTTTATTTTAAAAGATTTTATTCATTATTTTTAGAGAGAAGGGCAAGGGTAGAGGAAGAAAGGGAGAGAAACATCAATGTGTGGTTGCCTTTCACCTGCCTCTAGCTGGGGACCTGGCTGGAGAGACCTGGCTTGCAACCTGGTTATGTGCCCTGGCTGGGAATTGAACCAGCAACCTTTGGGTTTGCAGGCCAGTGCCTTATCCACTGTGCCACCAGCCAGGGCAAAAATATTTGTCTTTAAATATACTTAGTGAATAGATTGCTTCCACCTTTTGTATCATCCCTAGAGGATAGCCAAAGCAGAGTAGTTGGATGTTTTAGCACAGGGCTTCTTAAACATGACTACATACAGATCCCCAGGGAGTTGCAGAAGGTGAAGATTCTGATTCAGTAGGACTGAGGTGGAGCCTGAGGTTCTGCATGTCTAACAGGCTCCTGGATGCTGCTGCTGCTTCCCCATCTGTTGGACTGAACTTCAGATTCTACAGTACTGGCCCGGGGTTCTTGATGCCTGGGCTTAGCTTTCTTGAATGGATTGATTTACCCAGGCCACAGTTTCTATTTTGGTTAACAAAAATGTTGACCCTGGTTGTCCAATGTTAATGTGTTTAGAGCACAGAAGCATTAATGTTCCTCTCAGCTCCAAGAATCTGATTCTCTGTAAAGAGCAAACTCAGGTAGCTTTCATTGCGGCTTAGCTAGTTATTTTCTGTATCAGTTTATGCCATTTTATTGAGGAGAACTTGAATAATTGAAGTACAGTTATAAAGTATCAACATGTATTTTAAAAGCATAAATTTTAAGTGATTATATAAAGGTAAATTGATGTAAAGTTACAGTAATGATTTCCTGCATCAGAATTGGTACAAACAGGTTATAATGCAAGGTAACTATGTTAAGTAAAAAGTAACGTTTATTCAACTAGATACTGGAGGGAAGAAGAGGGTGTGTTGGGCCAAGGATTTGGAATAAAGTACTTTTATGGGTATAAACCTGAGGAAAAGATAACTTGGGTTAGAATTTCAAATAATGAAGAAAATAATAAAAACAAAAAATATATGCTACAGCAGTTGCAGGTGAGGAAAGGAGCTGGAGTAGGTGAGGGAATGAGGAATGTTCATCAGAGATGTATTTTCTAAGGCATTTTCCTTTCTTCGCCTTTAGCCTTAGTCCTATATCTCAAGTATAGCACCTTTTGAGTGGATGTACTGACCTTTGAATGGAGTGATTGGATGAAGGGGGAGTTTCTTTCTAGATTTTCAGCTTAAACTGTGTGACGGTGGAAAATCAGCAGCCCTACTAAAGTACAAGTGATGTAAGACAGGCATTCAATATATTTAGTATTTTTCTTGAACAAAATGGTTTAACAACAGTCATGGAATCCTGTTAAAATTTACTTGACTCCACATCAGTTAAGATTATTTTATTGATATTTCTACTGCTAGTTTCTTCTCACTTTAGAGATATGTTATCTTCCATACATCTTTATACATCTTTCAATTCACCATTGAACTCCAGCAGAGGTGCCAAATGGAGGTGCTTATGCACAGTCATAGGGATTCATATACTTGATACTTAATGCACATTTATTATGCACATTCTCTGGGCATTGGGAATGTAATACTAAGCCAAATAGATATGATCCCAGCCCTTATAAGGCTTACAGTCTCATGGAGAAGAGAGAAATTAAAGAAATAATCCATAAATAACTATAAATTAAGAATTCTTAAAAATACATATAGAGGAAAAGTATTTATAATTTACCTTATGTGAATATGAAAATATCAGTGAGAACCATGACCTAGAAGCATTAGAGTTCAATAATAATAATAACAGAGCCTAAATAAGATTAAAATGTTAGGCTAGACTCAAAAAATTAGTTCATTAGGGCTGTTATTTAATGTAGCAGGATATCTGAAAGAAATGAAAGCTATTATAAAGTTATTACGATAGAGTTTAAAAATCCCCTAGGAGGGATTTTGCTTGGAGAATATTGCCTTATTCAAATATTCTTTTCATTATAATAATTTGAAAATGTTACTATTGCTCAAGAGTAAAATTTCCTCAAGTAGATTCATTTAAAGTTCACTTTCTTAATATTACTTAGCAGATTAAATGTACCAGTCTAGTTTACAGAAGTGTAACTTTTGTGCCTAATTGATTATGACTGCTAAACCCCTAAAATGGTCAAGCGATTTAGTGTGCAAAAACTTGGCTCACAATAGTCTTCTGTCTTTTTTTCAGGGCCACCAGGACAAGCTTAGTTTAGTTTGAACCATTAACTGACATTAGTGGGTAGTTAAGAGCTGTTGACCATTGAGTAACTGAAGAGGGGGCTTCTATTTGCATAGAGCATCTTGTAGCAGACCCTGGTATTTCCTATTCACTCAAAGGTCAGGTTGAACTTCAGACAGTTGATGTGCAAAGAAAGACCCTTGTCTGTGAGGTTTTCAGAAACAGACCCGTGTTGTAGGTATGGCCCAAGAAAAAAGCAAGGTGTGCTCGTCCTGGAGCAGACCTGGGCATCTTGATGGGTGTAACCAGTGTGGGCAAATGTACTGTGATAAGTTTATTCTGTATCTTTACATGTATTCTTCAGTGCATTAGGACAGCAATAAAAAAATGCAGTTTCTATGTCTTTTTATTTAGATGAAGAAAGTTTTATATATTTAGATGGAAAAAACATTTTGATGCCTTTGAATTTAAATTGCTTACATTCTAGTTAATTGGCTGTTACTGTGACTAGTTCTTAGGTATCTTATCAGGTCTCATGCTCCAGGGTATAATATGTTCTTTAGTGTTTCTAGAAATAAGTTGTTCCTTCATTAATATAAATCATTATTCTGTTGGTTGAATGGCAATTTCTGTTTTCCTCTGAAGCATCAGACAGAATAATTTTGATTAGTTGAATGATCAATTCTTCTATACCTTTTTTTCCCAAATAATTGATGATTTTTAAAAATCTGAAAGAAAAAAAGTGAACCACTTTTTCTTTCCACTTTAATACCTTACTCTTTTTTCCTTTTCTTTTTTTTGAAGTGTGGCTGGTAAAGAGGATAATGCAGACACTGACCAAGAGAAGAAAGAAGAAAAGGGCATTTCAGAAAGAGAAAATAATGAATTAGAAGTGGTAAGTATGGAAGAGTGAACTTGTAAATTTTATCACTAGATTCGGTTGTGTTTGGTTACTGAATAGCTATACTGACTTATATGTAGAAAAGAGAAATGCTTATCATGCATCCATTTTAAACTTTTCTTGAGAACTTCCTTTTCTGGATATGCAAGCTATAAATATTGGCAACTTTAATTTTTGTGCATTGTGAAAGCATTGTATATGGGGAGATAGAATACTATGAGAGATAAAGTACTGTTTGACTTATGACAAAATGGTTATGTAAGTAGCCTAAAATTGTGGGATGATTTTTGAATGGATAAAAAGTGAAAATTTTGAACTTCTGTACTTTGTACTCCACTGGTCTGTCTTGATGAGATCACCTGTTTGCTTTGCCATAACTGTGCTGCTCATGGTCACAAACCACATTTTAGGAAGAAAATCAAGAAGTGAGTGATCATGAGGATGAAGAAGAAGAAGAGGAAGAAGAAGAAGACATTGAAGGGGATGAAAGCTCTGATGAATCAGATTCTGAATCAGATGAAAAAGGTACAAGGACAAGAATTCATTTGGAAACTTATTTAGAATAGGACAGAAAAGTCTTGATATTCTCCACTTTCATCCTTGATGAAAACAGCATTTCTGACTGCTGATCTATGATGCCGTTCAAGGCTCATGTTGTTCCTTTACTGGACTGTGTGATTTCCATCCTTATTTAGTACAGATGGTATCTGTTGTCCCATATCAATGTGAACACTCCTTATCTTGTTTGCCTATTTTAGTATTGTTTTATTTAGAACATTTTAAAAATAACTGCTAAGTGAATACCTGGATGGAGATGATAGTTTTCACACACTTGCTCGAAAGATAGACTTACAATATTTTGGCCCATCCTACTATTTTTATTTTCTTCTTTTATAAATAGCCAACTATCAAGCAGACTTAGCAAACATTACTTGTGAAATTGCAATCAAGCAAAAGCTGATTGATGAACTAGAAAACAGCCAGAAAAGACTGCAGACACTGAAAAAGCAATATGAAGAGAAGTTAATGATGCTACAACATAAAATTCGGGATACTCAGCTTGAAAGAGACCAGGTCCTTCAAAACTTAGGTAAGAATTATATTTAATTCAAATTAAAGTTCAAACTAAATCATCAAATTGATTTTGTATAGTTTCTTCCTTCAGAAGAAAAAATTAGGAGCCACATGAAATGTGAATGTGTCTCAGATATTAAATATTATTTATTTTGTTTATTTCATTCTAGTACCTGTCTAGGCTATTTATTTATTTTGTCTGAAGTTGTGGTTAATTGTTGGACTGGCTTTGATTTATGTTGGAAACATTTTCTAAATTAAGAAGACTTCAGTGGTTGTTAAACAAGTTCAGAGTAGGAAATAGAGAAAGTGATTCAGAGACTCCCTGTTTTGTCTTTGGGATGTAGCTCTTCTCTCAGGTTGTGAGCTATAAGTCAAGTGAAAAATCTGTGTCTCACAAAAACAAATAAAAGTATCCTTTGATCATTTAGGCTCAGTGGAATCTTACTCAGAAGAAAAGGCTAAAAAAGTGAAGTCTGAATATGAAAAGAAACTCCAAGCCATGAATAAAGAACTGCAGAGACTTCAGGCAGCTCAAAAAGAACATGCAAGGTTACTTAAAAATCAGTCTCAATATGAAAAGCAATTGAAGAAATTGCAGCAGGATGTGATGGAAATGAAAAAAACAAAGGTATTGATTACATTTTCCATTAAAGTCTGTTGTTGAAGATGCTTGTGTCATATGGGACAAAAAGAAATTGTTGTGGTTCTTTCCATATTCAATAAAAGGTAACCTGTCTTACAAATGACGCATTGCCTTTGGGCAATTAGAAGCTGTTTCCTATAGTCATCCATTATCAAAACCTTAAACCCTTTCTTCAGAGTAGCTGAAAAACAAGTGGTCAACAGGGCTTCTTAGACTTCGGTAAATATTTCTCCTCTTAAGACCCTTATACAAACCCTGGCTGGTGGCACAGTGGATAAGGTGCTGGCCTGTGAACCCAAAGGTCTCTGGTTCAATTCCCAGCCAGGGCACATAACCAGGTTGCAAGCCTCCAGATTGCAGGTCTCCAGCTAGGTCTGTAGCTGGAGGCAGGTGAAGGGCAACCATACATTGATGTTTCTCTCCCTCTCTGCTTGTCTCCCTTCCTTTCTTTCTATAAATAAATAAATTAATCTTAAAAAAAAAAAAAAGTAAGACTCTTACACAAGATTAACAAAAATAGAAAACATTTCAAACATGCGAAGAAGCATGGGTAATTACATAGTGAACACTGTATCCACTACTTCGTTTAGGATATTAACATTAGAGATAGACACAAAGCCCCCTTTATGTCCCTCCCTGATCACATTTGGCTTTTCCCCCAAGAAATAACAATTATCTTGAATTACTGTTTGTTGTTCCCATGCATAGAAAAGCACAATTTCCTTCTCTTGACTGAAGAGAATACATGAATCCTGATCTCTTAACTGTTTTTGTTGTGGGATCAGTTACTAACATTTGGCATAGAAATCAATGTTTTTTCCTTAAAATAGTAAATGTAGAAATGATTAAGAAACTAAGTTATTATGTTTCATATTTGCTGATGACAATATTTAAAATTATTACATGCTTACCATATGTCAGGAAATGTTATAATCACTGCACAGATATTAACTCATTGAATTCTCCTGATAGCTCAATGCCATAGAACTATTATCTCCATTTTGTATGTGAGAAAACCAAAATCTAAAGAGGTTAAGTAACTCATTCAAGGTCAAAAAGCTACTGGTAATAAGTATCAAAAATTTATTCACATAACAACTGCACACTGAATATAAAAGCATAGACTATAAATAATTGGATTGAATCATATCATACATGTATTAGAAATAAAAATGTATTAATTTCACAAAAATAAGAATTGACCATTTGAAATGCAGCTAAACTCCACATTTTCATGTTAATTCCAGAAGTCTCAAAACTAATTTCCATACATGTGATTTATTCAATGAGTTTTGTGATAGGGTAATTCCAATAGATATATTGACTTAATTTTTCAGGTTCGCTTAATGAAACAAATGAAAGAGGAACAAGAAAAAGCCAGACTGACAGAATCTAGAAGAAATAGAGAGATTGCTCAATTGAAAAAAGATCAACGTAAAAGAGACGTGAGTGGACTTTCTCAGTTCTATACGATTATTGTACATTGAACAATATTATTTAATAGGTGGAAGAAAATTTTCAGATAACTATTAAAGACAGGCTAAGGACAATAAAACCATGATTTTTATATAGTGTGCATTACAGTATGTAGATTATAATAATTCAATATAAGTTTATAAAAAACACTAATGTTATTACAAATTTTATTGAAGACTTACTTCCTAGATGGTGAGATGGAAGAAGATGGCAAAGGACAGCTGGTTATCTCCAGGGAGATAACAGGGTGATTTAAGGATTGTCGCAAAGACAGTTTCATCACTAGAGATGCTTATAAATGTTCCTGGGGTAATAACTGGAAGAGGTTTCATTAAGAGATATAAAAAAATGTTCCTGTGCTTTGACTCAAGAATTCTACTTCCATGAACTCAGACTAAGAAGATAGTCTAAAGCAGGAAAAATTGTTAGATGATAAAAACTTTACTTTAGGGTTATTTACAATAATGAGAAAGGTAAAAACAACCAAGATGCTTGACAGTAGGGAGACTCTGTAAATGAATTATAGTTCATTTATTTATTCATTAAAAATTAGGGTTTGGGAACTGCATAGTAAAATGAAAAATGACTGATTTAACATTAAGTATAAAGTAACATTTAAAATATGCATGCTTGATTAAAATGAGGGAAACTTGGAAGGATGTATCCTAACATGCTAACTGTAGTTCTGGTAGGGTTATAGGTTAAAGTTGATTTGGTTTTTCTTCTTTTCAGATTTTTGGCATTTTATAGATATTTTATTTATGACTTTTTTTCCTTAAAAGAAAGATCATCACTTTCTTTTTCCCATCATTGGCTAGGGTTTAGCTTTTGTTTCTTTTTCTGTTCAACATTTTCTAAATCCTCCCTGGAGAAAATATAAGCATACAGCATATTTCAGAAAATAGAAATCTATTTTGGGAGGTAAAGAAGAAATATAAAGAGGTAGAGAAGATAGAGTAATAAGATAGAAAAGGAGATCTTTTAACCAGATGATTCCCATATTTATGTCTATTTATTTCTTTATTTTCCTGTATATCAATGAATTTCAATAATCAGTCACTTTCAATTCCTGGGCCTTTTAGACTGTTTACACTATTTTATTACTGAAATCAAGTAGAAGGATATTATAACATATTTCCTATTTTTTTCTATCTGCTATTTTAAAAAATTGAGATAAAATTTACTCTTTCCAATGATACAATTCACATTTTAGTATAGTCGCAAAGTTGTGGGACAATCACCACCATCTAATTTCAGAACATTGTCATCACTCCAAAGAGAATCCCTATATCCATTGGCAGTCACTCGCCATTCTACCCTCTCCCTGGCCTCTGACAGCCACTGATCCACTTTATTTTCCCTATGGGCTTGTCTAGTCTAGACATTTCATCTAAATGAAATAACACAGTATGGCTTTCATGTAGGATGATGTTCTGGGGTTCACTCTCATTGTAGCATGTATTAGTAGTTTGTTCTTTTTTTTTTATGTCTATATGGATAGAGCCTATATTGTTTACTCGTGCCTCAATTGACAGACCTTTGGGTTATTTACACTGTTTTGCTATTTATTTTCTTTTTAATGAAAACTTTTGTATGATGTGAACAATTGCCTTATAATATATGCTTTTTATTTCTTTATTACTAGTTCATATGAGGTATAGAGAGATCAATACTGAACAATTAACTTTTAGGAATCTTCTCCACAACAGATGATCAAATATGATACAATCTATTATTAAAGATGTGAGGCTAATCACATATAAATCTAACATTCAGAGTCTTTTTTGCCATTTTATGTGTTGTTTTATATGCATATTGTCCTCCTTCCTAAAGTGTTTATCATTTTTATCTTGTACACTATACAAAAAATATGAATGAGCTTGAGATTTGACTTTTAATAGAAAGAAATGTAACATTTCAAACTATATGTTAATTTTAACTTTTGGTAATGTATTCATTTAAAAATGATTGATTAACTTTGCTCCTATGTCAATCATTATTATAGACAATAAGATATGGCAATGATAAGGTAGAGTTCTCACCTCTAGGAGTTCTTACCTGAGGACACAGGATTATGCCAGATCATAGAGTTGAATAAATGACAGAACCAGAATTAGGATTTTTAATCTAAAACTCTTCCCTGAAGTATGGCTTAAAGTGATCCATAATTAATATTCTTTATGATATAGAGTAACTAGAAACAAACTGATACCCGGTACTAACATGTTTTATTGCCAATTTACCCAACATCTTCTAAATTATTATAAAGTGCTAATACAAGAGTTTAGAATTACTGTATATATTATAAAATATGTCTACTGAAAATATTCTACATGGTATTTCTTCCTGTGTGTACCTCAGCCAGAAAAACAAAATGTTTAACAAAAATGAAATGAGAATATTTGTAAAGCATTTAGAAAAGCACTTGTATGTAGTAAGCACTATGTGGTGTATGTTAAAGTATGTCACAGATGGCTGTATTTCATTTTTCTGAGACAGATGGCTGTATCAATGTGCATTTGTGTTTATTGGAATAAAGTATCTGTATCTGTAATAATGGATGCAAGGCTGTTGTTAGCTCAAATTTTGCTACAACTCTTTCCAGCAAGATGGGGTATATGTTAATATAAATGCAAAAAGTATTGTATCTTCCAGTTTACTCTTTTAACTTATTCTATATTATTTTATAGCATCAACTTAGACTTCTGGAAGCCCAAAAAAGAAACCAGGAAGTGGTTCTTCGTCGCAAAACCGAAGAGGCAAGTTGGCCATTTGGAGGAAACATTCTGGCTTTGAAATAAATTATGTATTTCTATGGACGAAGAGAATGAGTCATGCTCTCTTGCTATTTCAGGTTACAGCTCTTCGTCGGCAAGTAAGACCCATGTCAGATAAAGTGGCTGGAAAAGTCCCTCGGAAGCTGAGCTCATCTGACACCCCTGTTCAGGACACAGGTTCTGCAGCTACTGTAGAAACAGATGCCTCAAGGGCAGGAGCCCAGCAGAAAATGAGAATTCCTGTGGCAAGGGTGCAGGCCTTACCAACAACGCCCGCAACAAATGGAACGAGGTCAGCATGGGTCTCCTGTTCCTCCTAACCTAATAATCTTTTTGGCATTAGTACTGAATAGTGGACTTAAATGGAAAACAGCCTGTTTTCTTGTGCGTAATCAAATAAGCCCGTAAGTAATTTTATTTGTCTGTTTTTATATGACTGTAGAAAAAAATATCAGAGGAAGGGATTAACTGGCCGAGTGTTTACTTCCAAGACGGCTCGCGTGAAATGGCAGCTTCTTGAGCGCAGAGTCACGGACATCATCATGCAAAAAATGACGATTTCCAACATGGAGGCTGATATGAATCGACTCCTCAAGGTGTGCAAAATAGAAAGTAGATATGTTCTCCCTTAGCTGGCTGGAAATTTTTAGTTTTTAAATTTGTCCCTTGGGTACATTTAATACCTATCAAGGTGTTTTTTCCCCTGTGAATTTTGATTGCACTATGTGTAAATAGATGAACATTTTCTAAAATTTGCAGTAAGAGCAGGTAACATGAGATCTGTACTCCTAACACTTTTTAAGTGTACAGCATAGTATTGTTACTGATAAGTGCAATGTTGCACAACAGATCTCTCGAATTTATTCGTCTTGAAAACTGAAACTTGATACCCGTTGAACAGCAATTCTCCATTTCCTCCTCTCCCAGCTCCCTGGCCACCAGACTCATTCTGCTTCTGTGAGTCTGACTCTTCTGCATACCTCATCTAAGTGGAATCCTTCAGTATTTGTCATTCTGTGATTCACTTATTTCACTTACCAAAATATTCTCAAAGTCCTAAATAAATGTTTCTTAAAATCCAACTTGTTTTCTCAACAGCAACGGGAAGAACTCACAAAAAGAAGGGAGAAACTTTCAAAAAGAAGGGAAAAGATAGTCAAGGAGAGTGGAGAGGGAGATAAAAATGTGGTGAACATCAATGAGGAGATGGAGTCATTAACTGCTAATATAGATTACATCAATGACAGCATTTCTGATTGTCAAGCCAACATCATGCAGATGGAAGAAGCAAAGGTTTGTAATTTTTAAAAATGTTTATTGTCTTAATAAAAAGTATATTTTATTACTAAAAGCATTTTGAATTTGCATATAAAGAGATTTTCTATATTTGATTTTAAATGATTCTTAGGTTTTATACGTACATCACCCCTTGCCTGCTTTCCAGGCAGCTCTGCTCATTTTGTAATACTATTTATTGTTTATAAAAGACATATATCATTTTTAATCCACTCTGATTTCAAAAGTGTCTTATCTTTTCCACTAGACCATATGTTTCTTGGTATAGGGATTATATTTTATACTATTCTGAGGAGTCTTGTAGCTAACCTAAAACGATCAAATAAATACATGAAACAGTAGGCTTTTGCCTTCTGTTTAAATATAGTCAGCTCAAAGTAATGTCACATCATCTGCTGGTTTGATGTAGGAAGAAGGAGAAACACTGGATGTCACTGCAGTCATTAATGCTTGCACACTTACAGAAGCACGGTACCTGCTGGGTCACTTCCTGTCAATGGGCATCAATAAGGTAAGATCAACACTGTTATTGAACACCTAAGTTTTGACTAATTCATTATACTTTTGTTTATTTTTCTCCAGTGATCCTTTTTAATTAGTATTCCTTTTACCTTTCTTTTGAGTTAAGTTAGCAATTTTTAGATCCAGTTCATTAAGTTGTCATTTATTGTGTTTGTATATATTTGAACAGATAAACAACTTAGAGAATAATTAACTCCTCTTTTGTTTTAACAAAGGAAAAAATACAAAAATCCCTTGGGATGCAAACAGATTTGGTATCATAACTTGGGTTGAATACTGATCCTTTACAGCTCAAAAAATAAAAATCAGAAAGGAATAAGTCCAGTAGCATCCCTATCCTCTTTGAACAGGAATGCATTTAGGCTTGTAAGAAACTTCTGCCTAAATGTGGAAGGTGATGATCATTTCTGACTCATTTTTTCCTCATGTTGTGGCTGTGCCTAGACCTTCATGTTACATTCTTTTACTTAATTCACAAATATTAGGAAGTAGGTACTATGTCATTTTGCCCATAAGAAGATAAGGTAACTTGCTCAAGGTCACCAAACCAGTAAGCAGAGGAACTGAGATGACACAAGGTCTCTGCGATGTCAAAATCAATATATCTCATGCATTTGCTATTTGATACCGATCCTTGTATGGTGGATTCTATTTTGTATGACCTAATTTTATTTATAATTTTGGTGTTGTTACAGGGTCTTCAGGCTGCCCAGAAAGAGGCTCAAATTAAAGTACTTGAAGGGCGGCTGAAACAAACTGAAATAACCAGTGCTACACAAAACCAACTCTTATTCCATATGTTGAAAGAGAAAGCAGAATTAAACCCTGAACTAGATGCTTTACTAGGCCATGCTTTACAAGGTATTTAGGACTAAATTTGTGTTACATGAATTGCATGGTAGCTTTGCTCTTTGAATATGCTATGCTATATACCTCTTTCTCCTATAGCTTGACTGAATAGATGCTATATTTACTTATGCTTTTATTAATTATTCCTTCTTTAATGCATGTATAAATTTTGGGGGATTTAATTATTGTTATTCCAAGAAGCAATTACCAACTTTAAAAGGCTTAATTAATATTATTAAGCAATTAGTTTTTATGGATAAAGATGTTTTTATGGAAACTGATCAACCCAGTTTCTGAATTGGTTATTTAAATTATTTTTAATATTAGCCAATTGTCACTACTTGACTCTGCATATCTAACTATCTTAAAAAATTAGTAAGTTTTTGTTATGGCATCTATTCTATAAATCTTATAAATGGTACTATAATCTTGTTTTATGTGGGAGTTCATAACATTGGATCTGTTTTGATTGGAGTATTGCTTTTTGTTTCCTTTTTTGCTGTTATTTACACAGATCTAGATAGCGTACCATTAGGTAAGTATGTTTAGCTTTATGTGTACCCTACAGCTGCATGAATTACTAATTGTTCATGTACACTAATTGTGGTACATCTTATTTTTAAAATGTTTATTGGCAACCACTGTTTTTTTTTTTTTCTTTTGCATGATCTTTTTTGAAATGTATCCACAACCACAGAATACTAAGTCTTGTCTTTCTTATACATTCCTGATTTTAAAATTCTTAAGGTGTTTAAAGAAGTATGCTTTAGTTAATTTCTTTTTTTACTATTTGGACTGCAGTTGTGGCTCCAGTTTTGTAAGTCCTTCTTTCTCTTTTTTTTTGTAGGAAAAAAATGGAGTAGATATTTCTTTTTAATTTTTAAATATATCTGTTAACTTGTATCTATTGTTTCAAGCTTGTAGATAACCTCCTTTGAGATACACATTTCATATATATTTGTTTTTGGTATGTTTGCTAGATTATCAGCTATTTTTAGTTTTTGTAAAATTAAGCACATATATTTTAATATTATAAGTTAAATAAAACTGTCCAGGGATTTTATGTGAAGAGATTGAAACACTATTTAAAATCATAACATTTTTAAGTTAGAAGAAGCTTTAGTGATTATTGTGTATAGATTTTGAATCTTTTTCTCTTGCCTCTACAGCATTCAATGAACTGTACACCCACCCATTAGTAATATTTTTGCTCCTTTTAGTGATTATGCACACAAAGGACCAGGAGCATCAAGGCAATTTTATTACTTGGGATTTTTCTAAATGATTATTTTGGAGCAGTTTTTATTGAATGAAAATTATTGCACAATCTGGTTTGAACTTTCTTTTTTCCAGTCATAAAGCTGTGAAAGTTTTCTAAATGCTTTTACCTAAAGGAGAGGAATAGAACTGAAAGATTAAATGTAACTACCTATCTGTGTCACTGAAATAAACATAATCTATGAACCTGAATTTATTTTTCTTTTTTCTTTTTTTCCTGAACTTATTTTAAATGAGGTTATACAGATAAAATACACAAGCTGCATGATTTTTACCGTGTTTACACTTCATGTTAATCTCACAGTCGTATTTCTTTGAGATCAGCTGTACTCAAAACCGTACTATGGGTTATGGAAAGGCTGTGTCTTTTGAGCTGCCAAGCTGTAAGAAGCCCAGGTGAAAAAGTAGGATTTGTTATATCCTAACCACAGCGGCCCAAGTTTTTGGCTTATAACCAGAATTTTTGCCATTCTGTGTGTGCATTTCTTTTTCTCCGCCTATTGTTCTTTTTCTTCCTTCTCTTGGTTCTTTTTTATTCTTAGTGGCTGAACTTACAGTAATAAGTAAATTCTTAAGTCCATGATTTCTTTTTATTTGGAAGAGAAATGCAGTGCCCTCTTTGATGTCCTTTTGTGCAGAAAAGTTAAGTTGCTAATTTGATGAGCGGTGTTATTTTTTCACTATTTTCAATGATTATCACTTAAAAAAGGGCCAGAAGCAGCGAGTTGGAGCCCATTTAAGGGAGGTAACCTGTATTTCATTGCAGAAATTTGCCCTAGGTACTGGGGCCATAAATCTAGCCCAGAGATGCTTGGAGGAAAAGTAGGGAAGGGAAAAAATGGAAGTAAATCCACAGAAGCTAGACAGCCATATACACATGGCTTAAAAAAAAACAACACATCTATTGAGCACCAATTTTGTTCAAAGCATTGGGTGGAGTTCTGGGATTCAAAGATGAGCAAGACTCAAAATTTTGCACTTATGGCTTTGAAGCCTTGCTGATGAGTAACTCACCATGAACAGATTATGATGCAGTACCTTAAGGGCAGTGATTAACATATAGACATAGTAGGTTATGAGAAGCATAGAATGGGATCACTCAACAAGAATGAAGGAGTCAGTGAAGGCTTTCCAGAGGAGGTGACATTTGAGCTGAAATATAAAGGGAGAAATAGTTAGCTAGGCGAATCACTTAGAGCAGAGTGACTCTAAGCAGTGATTCAGCTACAATACTGCATGCATGAGGGAGTTCAGCCAGACTGGTGCCCAGGACCAACGAGTATATGGCACAGAATGGGGGGGTGGTGGCATAGTAAGACTAGAGGGTGAGCCAGGGCCAACACCTCAGATTAATAGCTTTTGAAGAACATCTTTATTTTCCTTTCTTTTTCCCCTACCTATGGTAGTCCCTAAGGTCACCCCATCTCTGGATATTTGCTAAAGGACTCATGGGGCTCACAATATTGTATTCACAGCAAAGATTCATGAGAACAGGAAGGACACATAGGTGTGTCATAAGGGAAAAAGACACAGAGGAACCTGGAGGAGTCCATGTCCAGACTTCCTTAATAATGTTCTTCTCTCCACGACAGATTACACAGAATGTACTTTTTCTCTGAAATGAAAGTGCAGCAACATGTGTGCAATGTTGATGCCCAGGGAAATCAGCACCCGCCGTTTTACAGGGGGCTGGTCACATAGATGCTCTCTGTCCAGTATATACCTGGACTCCAGACTCCCAGAAGGAAACTGGTAGTTCAGCATAAGCCATACATATCATTTGCACAAATTCTAGGTGCAGTGAACTAGTCTCTTTAGTTAACTGGTGCCTGGGGCTTTTCTGCCAGCCACGTTTCCAGGTGCCAAAGTCTGACCTTCAAGCAGGCCTTTCTTAGGATAGCAGTCTCCATGCTGCTAGGTTAAGTCTTTTCTGTATGCTACTTTTTAATATAATTTTTAAAAAGAAAAAAAAAAGAAAAATATTTGGTTAACTTCCAGTGAAGTGAGCTTATGCAGTTTTGCACTTATATGAATGAAGTTTAAGGTGTGTGGGAGTTATAAGTCTCTTTCTTTAGCTTTCATTCTGTGGTGATGGGAAAAGAAGCTGGCACTGAGCTGGTTTTGTGTTCTCAGAGTTGAGAATGTGATAGAGAAAGGAATTAGTTCATTTATGTATACAGTCCACCTGTAGAATATAAAATTAAAAGCTAAAAGGGGATGATTCATATATTTTTATTCATATATATTATTAAAAATGCTACCTTTAGTTTTGTGGAATGATTTTATAATACAATGGCTGTTGTAAAAACCTGCACCTATATATGAGCTCACTGACATTTTAAAGTGGCTGTTTTATTTACTGACTTCCTACTAGTTTTATGTTTTTGCTTTTTCTTCTTGTTTTTAATAGCCTGCTAAAGATGTTCTGAAATAGCACTGGTTTATTTGCATTCATTTATAAAACTGTTGCATGCAAACCTATTGTTTTTGTCTTGTGTACACATGAATGAACAGCATGCTAATGTATAACTTTTGAGTACCCACCCACACATACTCTCTCTAAACAAAAATAAAAGTAAAGGAATATAAATGCCTAACCACAGTGCTGTATACCTGAAACTAATATAATATTGAATGTCAACTGTAATTGAAAAGTTAAAAATTTTTTTTAAATAAGTGAAATTATGTGTTTATTAGACTATGTATAATTATATCCTATAAATGTTCTGTGTTTTATCAAACTTGTTGTTTTCCTATTTTGAACATATTTTTTTCTCATCCCAGGACATATAATCAAAGGATTTTCTTAGAAATATTTTTCTGCATTTCTATTCTGATTCAGGTGCTAAAACCAAGGTGCCCCTGTTGAACCTTTGGCTGACGTTTATTGTAGCATAGGGATTGCAGTCACCAATCAAACTGTGACATGTGACTCATACTTACATTGTGGACTTCTTTTTTTTTTTAGAAAATGTAGAGGATAGTACTGATGAGGATGCACCTTTAAATAGTCCAGGGTCAGAAGGAAGGTAAGAGAACCTTTGGGCACTTTATATATTTTACTTGTTTCTGTAATATTTGTAATTTTTTTTTTTTTTTGCTTCAAACATTTACCTGTATAAAACAAATAACTTTTAATTTTATAGCTAAATGAATAACACTAGAAACAGTAATATGAAAACCAAATTTAGTCATGGTTAACCACCACAAATTTCAAAATAAAAATACTGGAGTATTTAAGTAAGGAAAGGGTTTTTTAAAATAAGTTTAATTTTGAGTATTGTCCTTCTTTGTTTTCAATAGATCAGCATTACAATTTCTCCCATAGTTGTAAACATAGAGGACATACACTGTATGATATTTTTCCTTTTAATCTTGTGGTTATTTATTTGGATATAGCACACTGTCTTCAGACCTTATGAAGCTCTGTGGTGAAGTGAAACCCAAAAACAAGGTATGAGGAATTGATAATGCCTGTAAACATTTTCCCCTGTTGTTCTTTGTTAGCGCTATTGAACAAGTAGGCCTCAGACTTGACTCTTAACAGGTTAGCAAGTAGATATGCTTTCTCCACAGCTTCCATATTTCTCTTGTAAAAAATGTTATATTGAAAAATTTCTCTATGGTGGAATTTGCGTTTTACTGTATGCTTACACTTTTCTCTCTCGATATTATTATAGAGACCTTTTTTTTTTTTTTTTTTTGCTTTTTTCCCTCAGGTTTCATCTACAAGTTCATTACTTATTACAGAAGTTATGTGTTAATCTATTAAAGTTTCCTAAATTTCCTAATAACATAGGAGATAATCAAAAATTACTAAGTAATAGTAATTTAAAGCAGTTGGCTAATAAAATTGTAGACCTATAATGGCATATAGAAGAAATCATTTCCCCCATTGGTGGGAGATTTTTAAAATTTTAACATTCTAGTATGCTCTTAATAAGTATTTCTTACTTACTTTGCTTAACTATATCCTGAAGTGTTGATAATAAACCAACTCCTAATTATCATGTTGTATTAGAAGCAAATAGGCTACAATGTATGAGGTCTATCCTGAAAGTATCGGCCATGCAAACTATCTTAATTATACTGACATTGGCTCAATACTTTTTGGACAGACCTCAATTGAGTGTTGTTAACATTTGATACTAGATCAATAAACTAATCCTCTTGAGATGTTTGAAAACAAAGAATTCTTAGTAAATATTTGTTGAATGAATGGATAGAATCAGGACCTGAAAGAATACTGTACATACGGACAGAAGGGATTTAAGGCCCCAGTGG
Source organism: Noctilio leporinus (assembly GCA_004026585.1). Lineage (NCBI taxonomy): Eukaryota > Metazoa > Chordata > Mammalia > Chiroptera > Noctilionidae > Noctilio > Noctilio leporinus. The sequence continues at coordinate 204,608 of PVIW01001007.1, read as the reverse complement.
TTAGTCAGGTAACATAAAGGAGTAATTTGGCTGGATGTAAAATCACAAATCAGGGACATTTTGATTGAACAGAGGACATTCCCCTTCTCCAGTAAATAGACACTGTGCAACTCTTGTGATAGAATATGGGCCTAAGGTTTACCAGATCCTGTTGATTTTTAAAGAGAAGCCTTAAATATGGATTTTTATGGAGAACTTTTTAATCTTTAGAACACTGTGCAAAGCTATCAAAAAACACCTTCAGGCTATATGTGTGGCCTTTGAGCCCCAGCTAGCTTGTGTTTTATTCTTCTAACTGACTGAGCTCAAAGAAAACATTCTAGTATAGCTTGGATCCTGTCTTAAGCCGGGGAGAGAATCTCTTAAGGCAACCTTCATCTTTCAGGCCCTGAGAAAACCTAGTTATTCCTGCCTTTGTGGAACACCAAAGAAAACTATGAAGTGGTGGCTGAAGGGCCATCCTGAAGAACCACTGTGTTAGGAATTCCCAAGAAAACGATTCCTTTTTGCCCTGGCTCTTGGCAGTGGAGAGAATTGACAGTGTAAAAAACTTACTACAGGACTTTCTCTTCCCAAGTTTTCTAAAGTGCTACCTACTATTTGTTTTGAAATACAAAGATGCCTGGAAGAATCCTTTATTTTTCCTCTTTGAAAAAATGAAGTTGACTGTGTATTTTACATAGACGTGTACCAGCACTATGTGAAATGTAGGGGATATAAAGTTGAACAAAACAGGGCACCTACTTTTGAGAGGACCCCTGTCTACCAGGCACCATGATGGCCTGTTAATTCCTTAGTGATAACAACTCTGAGCAACAACAGGGTAATCACTTGGTTTTTAAGAGTGAAAAAAGGAAATGTATATAGTGAGTTTAGGTTCCAGGAAAACAACCTTTACCTGCCTCATCATGCTGCCAAGAACTGGTGCAGGCTAGTGCTGAATTATCCAGCAGGCAGTCTAAAGCACACAGATAAAGCATTAGGGGAACAGGGGAACAAAATTTGAGAAATAGCCATAAAAACTGATATTCAGTAAAGCATCTAAGCATGGGAAGATTCAGAATTTAGTGGACTTTCCCTGCAGTTGTATTTTGGTTCAATTTCTTTTTTTTTTCTTCATTATTATTATTAGCTGCCGGAGCTGGCCCTGAGTGGCAGGATAGCACCGTAATATTGGAGGCAGATTGCCTAGTGTGGAATCTGGCCTTACCACTTTATTGGCTCTATGACTTTGGACAAATTACTTAGCTTCTTGGTGCCTCATTTATGAATTAGGATAATGATAGTACATGCTCATATAATAATGTTTTTGGAACAATGCCTGACATGCAGTAGGTACAGTACAAATGCTGGTTATTACTCTGGCCTGTGAAGTGGCTTATCACCACCTTACATGCTATGTTTGACACACTATATGTTTTTATCTATTTCAAACTAATATTAAACCTTTACTTTCTAATCATCTCCTGTGCAAAGTTTGCTCCTGATTGCTTTTCCTTCCATTCTCTGACTAGGCCCGAAGGCGAACCACCACCCAAATGGAATTGCTGTATGCAGATAGCAGTGAACTAGCTTCAGACACTAGTACAGGAGATGCTTCCTTGCCTGGCCCTCTCACACCTGTTGCAGAAGGGCAAGAGATGGGGATGAATGCAGAGACAAGTGGTACTTCTGCTAGGGAAAAAGAACTCCCTCCCCCTTCTAAGATAGGCAGCATGTAAGTCTGGCCCAGCTACACTAACTTCCTTTCTCATGGCTTTTCTTTTTTAATATGCATGTTGCTAATTTCTTATTTCTATTTTTAAAATTTTATGTAAATGAGATACCTGGTTTTCAATGTAATTTCTGTTAGGTATTATCTCACCTAATTTTGTGGACACTCAAAATGATTTCTGATGGAAATGTTCTTTGTTGGATTACATTTTCTTGTTTCAGTTTTAGGGTCATTCCTATAGGATTATAATTTTATAAAGACTGAGTTATGAATTACAGATACAGTTTATTTAGTAATGCCAAAATCAGGTTGATGCTATATACCTATAAAACCATTATATAAAACAGAACTTTTAAAGACTCTGAAATTTGCTGTAAATTGTATATGTTCTAGTTCTAAGAATGTGGTCAGGATAATAAACCATTGCTCACCATTTTAAAGAAATATGATTTAGAATTTTAATACGTTTTGGGATTTCCTAATTCTTTGCCTTAAAACACATTACATGTCTGATATGATTGTTTGCACAAACTATTTTCATTAGTATTATTATGATTTGAAGGAGAGAAAATCCTCTCTCCCATCTGTGATGATCTGAACAAAAATTATTCTATTCAAAACAAACCTTATTTAGAGATTTTTCATTATTTTTCTTGAGGATAAAAAAGATTTCCTTATGCAGGGCAGTGTTCATGTGTGTGTATGTGTGCATTATGTATGTATGTGTGCTTTGAAAATTACATTAAAATTAGATCAGTCTGGTAGATTTAAATGATAATTGTCAAACTAACCCTCACATATAATCTAGCAAATGCTTGATGGGAGGAATACATCACAGCACTGACAAACACTGCCAAAGCAGCACACACGATATGACTCTGCAAATAATAAAATGTAACAAACTTTCTCCCTTTGAATATCTGTTTCCCATAACTTTATGCATTTTATGAAGTTATTTCTGTTGTCTTACATTTAGTAAGCTCAGCTGCAACCTTTTGTTCTAGAATTAATTATAACGTTGACAGATCTTGCATGTGCTTGACATGGCCTCTGTAATTAACTATTGGATTTGCTATTAGAGATTTCTAACCAGTATAGTTTATGGCTTCAGTGCTTTTTTTTTTTTTTTTTGATAAGATGACAGTAGAAGCAAATGCTTTTAGTGAAGGTAGTGAGATAGAACCGAGGACAGGTTTTAGGAACGCATATGTGTTCAGTGTAGTCTGTCAGATGAGTAGAGACATTTGGAACTTCAAGACTAAATCTATGGCCTGGAGTCCAGTTTCAGGTAATACCTTCTCCCCCCCCCCCCTTTTTTTAATTAAAAAAAATGTATCCTTTATGACAGGTGGTAGAAGATACCTTTTGGACTGTCTTTAGGTAATTTATTTTTAAGTTTTCATAAATTTAGATGCTTGTGTAATTTTGCACAAATTTAAGTGCTGGTCATGTGCTTGATGCAGTCACTTTTTACAAGCCATTACTGCATTACTTTTATTACATAAACTAAAATCATTTACTCAGGTGGCTTTTATGATTTAAATGATGCAGAATTTCTAAAATTTTATTTTCTCCGATTAGAAAAATCAGGTACACAAAGTTTAATTATACTTAGGTTTTTCTTTCTAATAGGAATCATGTAACCCTTACTGGGGATCTTGCTTTTTAATTCCTCAGTGGGTTTATTTTCCTTTTTAATATAATAGCCAAGAATAGCAGAAATTAATTTTCTCAATTTAAATTTATTACTACCATATACAAAAACCATAGCCTTAAATGGTTAATTGCATAACTATTATTCGACATTTAAAATTTATAAGGTAAGAATATTTTAATTACAAAAATTTATTAAAAATTAATAGTTAATTAAAATAATTGTGTTTTGTGTAACTATTCTAATTTATTAAATCTAATTGTTTCCTATATTCTGATATTCTAATATTTTTGTTCTTGCAAAAATGTAAAGATAATTTCTCTTAACTGAAGCGATTCTAATCAAACTTAAACACTTATGTTAAAAATCAGACATTTTAGCTATTTGGCAGTATTTTTATATTCAAAGATAAAAGGTCCACATATATTGGATATGGTTGCAAATTTAAAAGTTAAATATATAATTGTTAAGCTTCCATTAACCAAAAATATCTTGGAATATTTTCCTATCCTAGTTTTATTTATTTGTTTTTTGTTTCTAAGTAATCTTTCTCGAGTTCTAGTTAATAATCTATTACAAATTTTAGGTTAAATATCTTCCAAAGAAAGTTACATATACATATTTAGGATAAAATGATTACAGAATCATTTTTCTGTTTCAGTTCCAGGCAGCCATCTCTATCAGAAAAAAAACTACCAGAGCCCTCCCCTGTCACCAGGAGAAAGGCGTATGAGAAAGGAGAAAAATCAAAGGCCAAGGAACAAAAACAGTAAGTTACACATGCTTTTTATGTGTTAAATTATATAAAATGTCTGCCATACTTAGATGCTATAGAACAATAGTGAAATTCTTTTCCAGATTTAGGCTGGCTTTGTAGTTATGGCTAATTCGACGAATCGAGACAATCATGTCAGCTATTGGCTTGGCTAAGTGGTCTAAATTTCTTGGTCATACACACCTGTAAAAATATTTGAGCCCTTGTCTCAATTTTGTGTTATCTTATGTATTTTTCCATTATTTGTGCACACTAGTGCAAGAGTTAACATACACTTGAGAGACTTATTAAATTTAAGTCTTCTAGAAGAATTTGAAATTAATCTTGGCTGTCATTTTGATAAAACTACATTGACTTCATCTCCTTGAAGGAGTTGGCAAAAACTAATATTGGAGGGTGTGTGAGCTGTGCCATTTTCTTGCTGATATTTTAGGTTTAAATTACCATTATCCTCAATTAGTGTCTTGCTACATACTTTTAAAAGCTGTCAGGGTTACTTTACTTGAAAATACATAATATAATCTGGTGACCTGCTGGGTTCGTTGTAAATTGCAGCAGCACAACATGCAGAAAGGTGAATGAATGGCTCGAGTGCCATCACCCTTCTACCCTGTGGCCCACTTACCCCTCCCTCAGGTCACTGATGGTCTGCGCGTGGCAGGTGCATCTTTGACACAGCCTTAAGTGAGAGTATTGATGCCAATGCATGTGTAACTATTGGTAAAGTCGATTTCTTTAACGTAAAAGTTAATATAAAAAGAGGTGTTTATGTATTTTCTGTACCTGTGTGGACAGTGTTGCACCGTCCCTCTTCCCGGAACCGGCATGCACATGCTCTACTTTGACCACTGGGCTAGCTGACTTGAGTTTCATGGAAAATATCCTTCTAATCATCCTTGCCTCCTGTATTTAAAGGTGTAATTTGTCTCTTTCTACTGAATCAGAAGGCTTAAGAATAACTGGGAGATGTGGGATGGGGCAAATAATTTGAAAATAAACGAATGAATCAGTTGAGCAGGCAAATCACTCTTACATCCTCTGGGTGTGTTTCTTTGCCTGTGAAGTGAGCAACTTGGTCTCAATCCTAAAAATGTGTCATTTTAAATTTGGCTTGCCTACTTAACTAACACTGACTTTGGAGTTTAGCCAGAAGAACCTCTCCTTTAGTGCCATCTTGTGGCCACTGTAACAAAAGTCAGAGGAAATAAAATTGTGCAGAGTGCATTTCGGCTTACAAAAAAGGAGGAGGAAGAACGGAAGGGATTCTCTAATGAAAAGTTGTTTTTTTTTTTTTTTTTTTTTTTTTTTTTTTTAAAAGCATGTTTCATATAACATTCCTAACAAATCATAAACTATTAAAACCACCAATTTGATGTTCTTTTTTCTTGTAGCTCAGATTCTGGAACCTCAGAGGCTAGTCTTTCACCTCCTTCTTCCCCACCAAGTCGGCCTCGTAATGAACTGAATGTTTTTAATCGTCTTACTGTTTCTCAGGGAAACACATCAGTTCAGCAGGATAAGTAAGTCACTGTGGAAAAGAGCCCCAATGATTTATTACCATATTCTGAACCTTACTGTGCAGGCTGGAGGAAACATTTAGCCATCTCTCTGTGTGGGAGATGGAGTCTGACTTGGGAACTCTTGCCACATTTTATGTGTTGTTCCAACAGGAAATGAACCATAGAGACAATATGACAGAAAATGATTTTCCTGCTGAACATTATTCCCTGTTGTAGATTTGCGTTGCTGTACTTACAGCACTTGTCTTGCTCTTTCTTTTACATGTACATTAGATTTGAAATATCTTTGAAGCCACCTGAAGTTTACATTTCTTGGATTCTTCAGCTTCTATAAGCATACAAAAGCCTCTAATCCAGATAGCCCAAGTTGAAAAGAGGCAAATTATGTACCTTTGGTGGATGTAACAGCTTACAAAGACCACTGTTATATGTGGAACATGCTATTTTCATTTGCCCGTTCTATACAAATCCACTATAAAACTTCAATAATTGTGCTCTTGGAATAAAAAGGTACCTTTATGGGTGAAGAGACTAGGACTGAGGGTGGGTTGTTGGGGAAGGGAAGTTGGAGGGATGTAAAAAATACTACTTTTGTTAAATTTGGAGTGAAAAGGTATTCTCACATTGAGCCAGAATCTTTCTTGCAAGAATTCAATACTAACAATGCTTCCGTAAAGGTATTTATTAACTTTGGCTTATCTGCTTTGATTTTGGATGATAACATTGTATATGTGTGTACTTGATGTCCACTCTCCTATCCCAATTATTTATTTTCTATGTTATAATCAGTCTGGGTATATCAACAATTTCTGAAATTTATAGGATTTTATTTAAGATCTTTGACATGTTTAGATCATGCTAATTGGCTCTATCAACTTAGAGAAACAATATAATTTTGAAATAATTTTTAATTAATGTATAGATAAGTCTCGATTAGATCTTAATATAGTTTAATCAGCCAATGATATTTCCTTTCAATTGATCTAGATAGGTAAATATCATGATATTATGTTACTGGAAAAAAGACTCTTAACAGTGTTACACATCTCATTTAATTAAGAAAAGAGTAGAAAATTAGATATATCTTTGGGAAGTCCATTTCACTAGTGACATGAAAAATTACTAAATTTTCTCTATTTTGCATTCAGTTATAAAATTTTCTGTCAGTCTTTTGATAGTCTTGACAATCTCACCATAGTTCCACATTTTTTACTAAAATGTTTTATCAGTTACCGAATAATCTGCCCATGTTGTCATTACTGAAAGTTAAGACTTGGAATAAATGACTACTTTACACTTTCAAAAACTCACCCACCTTTTGAGTTACTTTCTTTTGTGCTCCTTGTTGAGAGTAGTATGTTTCACCTCCTAAATGTAGACCTACACACTATTTCTGGTTACATTCCATGCCAGCAGCACTCCCTCTCTTCATTCTCTCTAAACCTAATATACAAGCTAAATAGATTTCATAATAACCTGACGCACTGCCAGCCTTGGAGGTTTTAGGGTAGGGCTGACAGGGGTGGGTCACCTATTTTTAAATCCCTCTAAAGTTCCCCAGCTATTAGTGAGGGACTCCCTAGTTACAACTCCATATTTTTAAGATAAGTTACAATCAAAGATTATTAAATTATGAGTGATTTGCTTTCCTTTCAAACAGATAATATATTTTTACAATTGCCACATTAGAGCCCAAATCTAAAGTACTTATCAAGATGAATAAAGTGCATGAATAGTTATTGAAATGGAAGTTTTTCTCTTGTACTAGTCAATTAAATAGAAAGAATCTTGAAGTGATGTATTTTACTTACTTGACACTGTTCCTGTTCAGAACCTAAATTTTATAATTAAGGGTAGATAAGTTCTGTGGATCAGTAATAGAAATTTTTTTCTTGCCCCGAAGTCTTGGTATTTATTATAAAGATAAAATAGTTTAATTGAAGTAGCTACATATTGAATTTGCTGATATCCAGGCAAACAGAAAAGCAGGGCGCTACAAAGGAAGTGTTTGCTATATTTCTATTATTCACACTGTTAATTTTCAGTTCAACCTCAGTGTCTTTATCTGTTGACATCTGCATTCTTTTTCCTCATAATTCTAACTCTTTCACTATAGGTCTGATGAAAGTGACTCCTCTCTGTCGGAGGTACACAGGTACTTTCTTTCTATCTTTTCTATATTCTGGCATTTCATGATGTGTTAAAATGCCTGTCTAGAAACCCTAAGCCAGTCTAATTTTTTTTGCATGTATAAGTTGTTGTAAACCATATAAATGCACTAATATTTTTAAACATTAATTTTAACATTTTTGTTATGTACCTTTTTGACAAAGCAATGGCAAACCTTTTTGTATAATAACACAAAAACTTGTCATATTTGTTTCCCATATGTAATCTAGTTTTTTTCTTTAAAAGTAATTAAGTTCTATGAATACTGATTTCAGGAAAGTTTGCTCCTCAATGATCATTTTATTTCCAAAACCTTTGAGTGTGGGAGGTGACTAGGATGATATTTTTCTTGTTTGTTAAGCAATTTTAAATAAAGAGTTTTGGCAGGTTTCCTGATTTAAAAAAAAAGGTATACTTGAAAGAAGGATACTATGAGGCCAAACTATAGAAAGAAATAGAATGTAGAAGAGCTTCCTTTTTTTAAAAATATTTTCCACTGATTATGCTGTTTTTAAAATAACAGTATTGCATTTTTCATGTTATAGCCTTTTTGGACCCTTAATGTCTCTTTCTTCCTCTCTGTAATTTCTTCTTCCCACTTATCATTTGTCTTCTCTCTTTTTTGCACTCGTTTCCCCTGTTTTATGGCCATTTTGCTGATCATCAGTAGATCCTCCAGAAGGTAGGCAGAGGGAGGGCGATGCAATTAATCTCATTCACAGTGTTACATTTTTTACCTTCAATAAGGTTTGTTTTATGAGTTTGCAGTATTTGTTCTTAACTTAAAGAAACTATTTTGAAGCTGTTTCTATATTTCAGAATGTGAAAAGATTAATCCTAATAGAAAAGGATACAGTGGATATATGTTTCATATTTGTATATTTCTATATTCTGGTTTTTATGTTCTATAATATATTATAAATATTTTAGAACAGTTTGTGGTATCTAATTAATAAAATGCTATTTTTCTTCAGAACTGTGAATAATCATGATATTAAAACACATAAGAATGACCAAGTCTTTCCAGGAGCTGAACATACATTAGTCACTGGTGGAAAATGTTTCCTGAATACTTTTGTGATATCACAACCCTTGATATGACAAAATTATATTTGATGTTATATCATAGGGGAACCTTGAATAAATTCTTGAATGACAGAGTTGTTTTGGATGTTACTGGGTTGGCCAAAAAGTTTTTTCTGTAAGATGGCTCTAGTGGCACTTAGTTGTCTTTTAACTTCATTCAAAACAATTTTGTTAGATTATATTATATTGTGGCATTATAAAAATTGGCAAATTTTTGTGTGGCCATTTTAATATTGAGGATGGAAGAAAATATACAGCATTTTTGGCATATGCTTTATTATTTCAAGAAAAGTAAAAACTCAACTAAAATATGGGAAAAAAAACAATAAAGAATAGATTTGTGCAGTGTATGGAGAAGGTGCTGTGAATAGAGAAGATGCTGTGACTGATCCAATGTGTCAAAAGTGGTTTGTGAAGTTTTGTGCTGGAGATTTCTTGCTGAATGAAGCTCCACAGTTGAACTTGCTAAAGTGAATAGTGATCAAATCGAGACATTAATTGAGAACAATCAATGTTATAACATCTGGGAGATAGCCAACATACTCAGAATTTCCAAATCAATGAAGTTATTGGTGAAAATAAAAAATGTGTGTGTGTTTTTTTTAAACAAAGAAAACAAAACAGACTTTTTGGCCAACCCAATATACCATTAGGGAAGATTTAGTAAATGCTGAGGATAAAGCTGATACTTTGAGGAAGGAAATCTTTTGGAGACATAATGTCACACAATCTAGGCTACTGATTTCTTTTTTTTTTAGGATGGTTGGTATCATTAATGCAAATCAAAAATAGCTCTTAAACTGTTAACATGAACTTTTTTTTATAATCAGTTTGTTGGGATATACATACATATATTTTCTGTTTGAAATGTACCAGTAGCAATTAAATATGTATGAATCATATCTTTGAACATTTATTTGAAGAATTAGTTTGATGGCATAACTTCATAGCTAATAACCTCCCATAAATGAGGATTTCAGAATGTGAGGAAGTTTTGCTCCCATTTCAGTTTTAATCTGTTTAAATTATTACATTTCAAACAAGTTACTGAGTGTTCATTTTGAGATTCTCGAATTAACACATGTATGCATGTGTATTTACATCTATTGATAACAATTCCTGGTAAAATTTCTAGTGATTAGGAATTTCTTCTACTTTTTGAAATCATTACACCTGACCCTAAAAATACAGCTGGTTTCTTAAAATCCCAAATCTAAACTTACCTCCTTTAAATTTTTATTCGTTGATCTTTCATCAGCCCTCTTAAGCTATACCAGAATTGACCTCTTTTCCTGTGTGCGGGACATCTTTTTAGGCAGCCTTTTAACTGTGCTGTTGTGTCCTTGCCAATGAATGTTCTTTTATTATCTGTATAAATCTAATTTCATAATCTGCACCTTATATGATACAGTCGACAGATCCTTCATTGTGCTTTCACTTTTTTAGAAAGTGTTTAATTTTCCAGTGTTCTTCAAAGGTGGCATCTAGAACTCCACTCCATTCCAGAAGTGGCCTCTGTAAAATATAGTGGCTCTGTTCTTTTGTTTCTCCTAAAATACTTACTGCAATTGAACAAGTGATTGAAGTTTTGGAAGGGGAACCATTAATTGTCTATCTGTTGATCCTGTATACAATAACTAAATCACTTTAGTTTTTAAACATAGCCTACCATTAAGCCCTTTTCCTTCTTGAAGCATTCTGTCATATCTTTGACCAAATTTTGTTTAAATTTTATTTAGTTATCATTTTCATACTAAGTGCATATTTAACAATAAATGGATTTTGTTTGTAGGCAATTCAACATGGTAGCCAGCTTTATATCAATTTAATAAACATACTATGTCTGAAATCTTTAGGGGTAGAAAAAAGTTGACTAGATTTTAAAGGCCTCCTTTCTGGTTGACAGAACCATCAATTTGTTAGGTGTTACTACAAACACCTATGAAGCTGCTTTGCTACAACAGATTTGTACTAACCCACCATGTCCACAAGGCTATCATTTGAAAGGTTATTGCCTGAGCCTTATTGGAGTCAATGTATAATGTGAATATTACATTCCCCTATTTTGTTGCCTAGTAACCCTATAAAAAACTTCCTTCATGGGATCAATAAGTTCATGTTGTCTCTTATTGATGAGCCTTTATTTATGTGTTTATAATGATTTAATTCACCTGTAATTTCTGAAATCCACATTTTTCCTGCTGTTTGGAACCTGGTCTGCATGATTTTCCCCCTTTATTGATCTTTTAGAGTATCAGTGGAGGTATCCCATGGGTTTTTGTCCCCATGATGGCATATACTTTAAAAAACCTATGATAAAATTATTTAAAAAGCAAAATACATGAACTCATCAAATGTCTCTGTTGTTAGCTCTTCGTAGCTTGGGTTCATATTTCCTCTTAGTCATTTCTGTCCCTTGTATCCTGAGGAATGATTTCTTTCATCAAAATGATAGAAACAAACTTTTAAAGAATCCCTATATTTGTCTTAATGTAAGGACATAGTTCAGCACAATTTTTCCTCCTGCTCAAAGCACAGATACATTTGACTAACATTATTTACCATGTCTGCATTCATTCTCATCTTCAGTCTTCTTGGAACAATGATTTTAATTCAAATCCAGCATTAAACTTTTTAAGAATAAAAATAATGTTTTTGATAATTGGTGAATTTCCAGATAATTGGCTTAGGCCAGTAGCATGAAGCAGAAACTTCAGAAACATTAAGGTTATGGGAAAGATCCCTAAAAAACCTCACTGTTTTTTTTTAAATTCTCGTTCTTTTATCTTCTTTTGGAATTTTAAAGTGTTTTCTTTAAGTTTTTGATAGTTTTGAATTATTCTGTTAGCATTCTTTCCAGGCAGTCTTGTCCTTCTTTTTTTTCATTTTTCAAGTTTGTTTGAAATTTGCTTTGTTAGCATTTTAGATGGTATGTGTTATACTTACTCAAGAATGTCCTTTTGACAGAGTCACATCTCCCAGTTTTTATGATTTATACACTTTTATTTGTCAGAATTCATTACTCACACAACTCCCAGCATTCCTTCATTAAACTTGGAAGAGATGAACTTGTTAATAGGAAAATCCAAATGTATCATAGGCTTTGCTCTTTGGAAAATGCTGATGCTTTCTGGGGCCTCATTAGTTGATGTACTCCATTGCTTCTATTGCTCTCTCACACGTTGTCTCTGTCTTTCTGCTTAAAAAACAGTCAAGGGGGCAGTCTGAATTTTATTACTAATTAGTTAGAAAGACTTCTTAAAGTCAGAGAAAAACTAAAAATCGTCTCATAATATAACTACTAAAGTTGTCTTCTTTTCCCTTCCCATTTCAGGGGCATAATCAACCCATTTCCTACTTCAAAAGGGGTCAGAGCTTCTGCACTCCAGTGTGTTCACATAGCTGAAGGGCACACAAAAGCAGTGCTCTGTGTGGATTCCACGGATGATCTCCTCTTCACTGGATCAAAAGGTGCTAGTGGTTGTTTCATAGGGTTATTTAGCACATTCTTTAAAAAAAAGATTACATTTTTAACAAGCTTTGGGAATAAAAGTGAAACTGCTGAAGACCCTTACGAATCTGAGAGAGAATGTAGTTCAACCCCTGAATTGTATGATAATTGGGAAGAATGTAAAATCTCTGTTGATGTTATGTAAAGAGACTGCATCTCCCTAATGCATGCAAGTCCCTGAGCTTAGTAATGCAGTTTACATATAAATTTACAAAAGGCCATTAGAATGTACAGTGTGGTAAAGAAAATAAGATGGGTAGCAGCCACCATTTCTTGAACACTTACTATATGTCAGAGATTATGCTACACCCTATACAAATTATGTCTCATTTACTTCTCATTGTAACCCTGATGAGCTACATGTGGTACCCTCATTTTACACATGAAGACACTGAAGATTCAAGAAATTAAATAATTATCGCAGAAAAACTTAGTAAGTGGAAGAGCCAGGATTGGAAATCTAGGCTAATTTATCTCCAAACCTGCACTCTTAACCTATTGGATACGATTGTAGGTAACTAGAAATCAACCATATATGCTTTGAAGAATTATAGATCACGAGTTTTGGGGTTTGGAAGTGGGAGATTTGGCTAGCTGTGGGAAATAAGTAAAACTTTTAACCAGGAGGTATTTAGAATGAACCTTGTAGGATGGTTTGAATGTTGATAGGTAAGGATTGGCAACTAAGGATAAAGAACAACTGAGCTGAGACATGGAGGTAAAAGTGGGATATGTTTGAAAAGTAAATCCAATTGGGTTGAATAGTTTAATATATATAAGAAAAGTGGGTAGACAACATGACTAGAAAGATAGGAAGCACGGACAGGAATTGGGGGAGCTAGTAAAAATTATTTATTTATTGTTCATTGTCTGTGAGGGACATATAAGAATCTACCTAGAATTTAAGAACTGTAAATAATGGCAAATAGTTCCCAATTTAAAAATAATCTGCTCTGTGAAAATACCCTTTTCTAATGATTCAAATTAAATTGATCTCTCCAGGATAATTAGATAGTCAACATGTCAGAAAAACAAAATAGAATAGTTGTGTTTTTTTTTTTTCTGTTTTTGCATCAAAGTTAAATCCATCATGCCATGACCCCTGGAAAGAAAGGTGTCTGTGTTTATGCATGTGACATGTTGTGAGGGGTAGAGACACCATCAGAGCAGAATGTTTGGAGGAGGCTGATTCCAAATGGCCATTTTAAATTCAGGGACAATTGGGAGCAACACTCATTGATAAGAGTGTTTCAAAATTTTATGTAATAATTTTTTAATACTACATCATGCACACAGCAGACATTTCTGGCTTTATCTAATCCTTTATACCTGCTTTGCCCTTAAACCTGTTGCAGAGGGTCAGGGATGGAGTCAAGATAAATGCCTGTGGCAGATTAATGGAATAATTAGTTCCCTTAGCACATTTCCTTCTCATAGGAGAGAACTTGTTTAAATAATTTTTTACTGTTAAAAGAGTACCTACTTCAGTTTATATTGACAGTATTTCTCCATTTTTAATTGTTTGTTTTAGATCGTACTTGTAAAGTATGGAATCTGGTGACAGGGCAGGAGATAATGTCCCTGGGAGGCCATCCCAACAATGTTGTATCTGTAAAGTACTGTAATTATACAAGTCTGGTCTTCACCGTGTCAACATCTTATATTAAGGTGTGGGATATCAGAGATTCAGCAAAATGCATCCGAACGCTGACGTAAGTAACTGAAAGACAAGCGGCATAAGAAAATATAAAAAACAATAGCATTATAAATGCATTTTTATTTATTTATACCTTTCTACTTTGAAAAGGATGTTAAGATGTTTACAATAAGAACACAGGATTAAAAACTAGTGAGAAAATAAAATATGAAAGCTTAATACTGAACAGGAAGGGATAAATTATATTTGATTCCAAATATTAAGATGGTACACTTTTGTAGTATTTACTACTTGATGTAGTTAAATGGTTTATATTACTTGCTTCAAATAAATACCATGCCTTGGAAAATGGCATAAATCACCATTGTAGACAGTTAAGAAGTATTTGTAATCTTTAATTGGCAGGTATTGAATAATAGATAGGTTTATTGAGGGAGAATGAACTTACACAACTTTGGTATTAGCACAGATTTCATAACTGCAGGTTATAGTAGACAGCTGGAGGATGAGTTTGTTTTCTGTTTCTGTTATCATATATGTCTTTAAAGTGTGGAGCAAATAATGATTCTTTTTGCCATAAGACTGATGAACTATTTTAAAATTGAAATTGAGGTGAACTTTGCTGGTTTAAATAAGAGAAGGGAGCATAGGAAAAGTTAATTTTTACTAAAATGAGGGATTTAGAATAGGGATTAATAATGTGTAAGATAGGGATTATTGACCATTGATTGCTAATTTGTATTTGGAAAACTAATTATTTATATACAAGTCTCTTGAGGAAAACCTTATTAAAAAAGATGTTAGAAATTTCTCAATCCAATTGACTCCCTAAAGTCAAACTTGACAAGATTGATTATAACTTGATATTTTAGAAATTAGTTCAGAAAGTGTTTCAAAATTTAAAAATGTACTTACCATTTAGACTTTATCCAAGGAGACAGAAATGTTATGTATGTTTGAGTCTTTAGCACAGTAAATAACTGCATGTGTGAATGGGCTAAAGTAAACAAAAACTGAAATAATTTAAACAGTTCTTAGAATCTTTAATAAAAGGGCAAATTAAAAATAAATTTATTTAATTTTAGAGAGTGGGGAAGAGAAGGAGAAAGAGAGGGAGAGAAACATCAATTGGTTGCCTCTCATAGACACCCTGCCTAGATCAAATATACAGCCCAGGCATGTGCCCTGACTGGGAATTAAACTGGTGACCTCTCACTTTGCATGATGCCGTCCAACCAACTGGGCCACACCAGTCAGAGAGAAAAGCGTAAATCTTACAGACAAAAGGAATATTGAAAGGTCTGACCCTCAGAAGGCTTCTGGAAGCTGCCAGAAAATGAATGACCTTCTTTTAAGAAA
Organism: Noctilio leporinus; assembly: GCA_004026585.1. Lineage (NCBI taxonomy): Eukaryota > Metazoa > Chordata > Mammalia > Chiroptera > Noctilionidae > Noctilio > Noctilio leporinus. Next base: position 189,163 of record PVIW01001007.1, on the reverse strand, counting down.
ATCTTTGTCACGTAATTTTCTGAATGATATTTTGGTCATTCCTCACTCAGGGTTTGCAATTCCTTAGTTTTAAAGAAGAATTGCAAATGAAGAGTTTTAAACTGTATCATCTTGTTTTGTTCATTCAAAACATTTAAAATGCCATTGCATTATATGTGTGTGAGGTGCCCTGCTAAGTTCTGTGCACACAGTGACCAAATAAGACACATTTTATTGTTTCTTATAGCAGGTTTCCTTGGACTTCAAGGAGTTTTAAGCTGAACTCATGGACAGAAATGTGACTTCTTTTCTTTGTTTTATTCTGCCTCTGTTAAGATCTTCAGGTCAAGTTTCTCTTGGAGATGCTTGTTCTGCAAGTACCAGCCGGAACGTAGCTATTCCTTCCGGGGAGAACCAGATCAATCAAATTGCACTGAACCCCACCGGCACTTTTCTCTATGCAGCTTCTGGAAATGCAGTCAGAATGTGGGATCTTAAAAGGTAAACTTTCTAAGGAAATGTACTCCTTACATATGGAAAATACAACTGTCAGACAGTTTTAATGCATGTGAAATCTAATTCTTTTAACCCCAAAAGTTAATATAAAAACCATAGGCTTTTCTATTCAGCCCAACACCCCGAGAAGTCTCTTCTGTACTCATTAGCAAACTCACAATTTTCCTTTGTTAAATTGCATTGCTGGGGGGAAAGTATATGAAGGAAAATAGAATTGAAACCTTAGCTTTTTAAAATATTTGTTTACAAATTGTGGTGTTTACTAGAAATAGATCAGGATCCTCATCCTAATTTTACCAGCATTCTTGAATTACTTTTTAAAACGTTATTTAAACTTCTTGTTATCTGTAATATTTCAGTTTATGAATTTAAACAAATGTGGGCAAAAACCTTAAAAGAGTTTTTGTGAATATAAAATATGTATGTATGTATGTATGTATGTATAGAAAGATAAAGTGGTTAGAAAAAAAACAATGATTAATAAATTGAAATGAAGGCATTACATCTTTGATTTCATTTGATTTTCATATACCATATGAGTTTTTATCCTTAAGTTGAGTATTTTATTTTAGTTTCTTATCTAGTTCTTAAAAGTTTTGGCAGTAGTAGACTATGAGTTCACTAGTTAACAAATACTTACTCAACATGAATTCTAGCAGGAACTGCCCCAGCACTGTGTTAGTTCCTGGGAACAAAACCTACATCAGACAAGTGGGCTACCTACCTCCTTAGAACTAATGATATTATAATGGAGGAGAAAGGCCATTAAACAAACAATTACAGGAGACTGAGTCAGGTTTCCATTTGGGGTAATACAGAGTGGCCCCCATGTAGAAGGGCTTTGTCAGTGGTAAATAAAGGGATAAAAGGATATTTGAGAAACTTTGAGACTAACTAGTCGTAACATTTCAACAGATGACTGATAGAATATAAAAAGCATAGTTTATCTAGCTATGTAGATGAGAGGAAGAGAGGAATCACCATCCTGAGTGCTGTTTTAGAAATAAAATGTAGAAAATGTAAAACAGTGCGTGCTTAAGAAAATTGGAAAAGTGAGGAGTTCCTTTATTCTTGAAGATACTACATTTGACACATATTAGGAACTCCATTGAAGAAAATAGTCAAATCATGAGATAAGGCAGAAAAGATACCAGCGTTTGAAAATCTTTATACTTTTTTATTTTGCTGAAGAGTTAGAGCCTGTAAAACCTGGTTGAGTTTAAGTATAGCATCATCTTAACTAAGTAACTAAGAGAATAGTTTTGAGAAAGGAGAGCCAAATACATCCCTGTATTCTGGCAGGTTGATTTGAGGTAGGACTGGGACTGTGAAACAAAGGTTTGTTGTCATCTTCTATTGATTGACATACATTTTCTACCAGCCAGATGTATGTTATGGTCATTTTCATATCGTTATAACAACTGATGAAATGTACCATCTATTTCCTGATGTACATATACACATATATCTAAATACATGAGTGCCTATATCTGTATTTGTATATGAGACTATTTGTGTGTTTAATAAAATAATCTTATTCTCACTGTATTGTTATTGATCAAGTAAGTTATATTAGTAATATAGTTATTTTAATCAATATTCAAATTGGACCTAATAGCATCAGTCATATGTCCATCACTTTGAACATTTAACAGATTAAAGTTTACCTGTATTTAGGTTGGACTTAAAATGCAAATTTTTAGACTTTTATTGTCCCTTTGTTTACTACCTAAATGACATTAGTCAGCTTTGGAATAACTTCTTTAGGACTCTTCCCACTCCATTGTAGGAATAGATTAGTTTGGCCATTTTTAAAAAACTCTCATTTAAACAGAGTTGCACAGAGGGTGGAGCTAAAAATAAAAATAAATTAGTGAACTATTTTATCAAAGAATGTAGATTATATGGAAGCTTGGCCTTAGCATACTAAGAAATATTTTCAAAGAAAATAATTTTTCTTTCTTTTTAAAGGTTTCAATCTACAGGAAAGTTAACGGGACACCTAGGCCCTGTCATGTGCCTCACTGTGGATCAGATTTCCAGCGGACAAGATCTAATCATCACTGGTTCCAAAGATCATTACATCAAAGTGTGTATAATAGGGTTGTGGAATTATAGTTTGAAGCATTCAAACTTGTTCACCCTTTCTCTAACTTTTCCACTATTTCTAGCTTTTGCTTTTGCTTTCTTAAATAATTACTGATTTTATCAACTTATTTAATCATGTATTCTCATTTTTGGTAGAAGATAGGTTGGGAGGGATTTTAAAGATTTTTAACTCAGTCATCCAACTAATACTTGAGTCTCATTACCACCATCTTTTATATTGAGCATATTATGGTTTTCAGATTTATAAAACTAGCAGATAAGGTGAGGAAAAATGTATAGTTTGACTCTGAAAATGTTAAATTTGCTAGACTAACAGAGGACATCCTCATGTAGGCCCACAGATTATTAGAGAAGCAAGTCCAGAGCTCATGGTAAGTTGTAACTAGAGATGAAGGTTTGATAGCCATTCAGACAGAAGCAGATGTTCAAGGAATTAGAGGAGATGATGACATGAGCAAAGGAGAGAGAAGTTGACAGGATTCAGCCTTGGGAAAACCAATAGGAATAAAAAGGGGGTACAGTAAGAGAAATAGAAAGAGTATAAGTACTCTTCCCAGAAGCTTTCATTAAGAGAGAAAAATAGGTGACTTGAAAATAGAATGGGGGGAGAGGTGGAGCTGGGTGAAAGAAGAGACAGGATTAGCCAAAGGAAATACGTATCCCATAGCCACAGACAACAGTGTGGTGATGGCCAGAGGGGGGTGGGAGCTGGGGCTGGGAGGAAGGACATAACGCAGTGGAGGGCATCAGCAATAGTGTCAGCAATAAAAAAAGAAAGAAAAATGTAAAAAGAAAATGATAGAAGGGAAGAGGACTTTGTATTCAGTAGACTTGAGCATGTTTATATGCTTAGGAAATGAGCTCAGTACAGAAGAAAAGCGGGAGGAGAGTGAATGGCAGTTGATGAAGGCAGTAGGAGGCGTTAGAACCAGATCAAAGGTGTGAACCTTGGGAAGAAGTAAGTACACTGTAGCACCTGAGAGGAAGGGAAGGCTAAGAGGATATTGAAGATAAAAGGAAACTTAGGAATGTAGGAAAGGGTCTAAAAGTACACTACCCATCATGCTAACCTTTTCAGGAAACCACCAAGTCAACAGCTTAGAGAAATGAGGGCAACTAAGGTGAGCGAAAGTTATTGAAATAAGGGGAAAGTTTTAGAATACGGTGTTAGGGGAATTTGAGGTAACTACCAGGACTGAAGAGCTTTCTAATAGTGTCCAAATACCAATCCTGTCATTTATTTGAATTTCAACAGGGTTGATATTTAGTATTTTTCCTATTGAACATATCATTTGTACACTTATACATGAAAAAAATTTTGCCTTTCTTAAAAGTCTACATGTGACATGTAAGCAAAAGTACTGTGAAAATAGGACTTGGGTTCATCCTGCGCGGTTCCTGCCAGGTTAATTTAGTTAACTTGATAAGGTACTCTTAACAAAACAAGTCATATTGGTTAATATACATGTGTATGTGTTCTGTGCATGAACACACATTAAGTGCTTTGTCTTAAGTTGAAGATGATGACTGCTTTCTTTCTGCTTTTATCAGATGTTTGATGTAACTGAAGGGGCTCTTGGAACAGTGAGTCCCACCCACAATTTTGAGCCCCCTCATTATGACGGCATCGAGGCACTCACTATACAAGGGGACAACTTGTTTAGTGGGTCCAGAGACAATGGAATCAAGAAATGGGACTTAGCACAAAAAGACCTTCTGCAGGTATGTAAATCTTTTTTACAGAGTGGGTACTTCACAGCCATTCAGTAGTCTGGATAAAAATGGGAAGATCCTCCACGTAGATCATCTTCATTGTTTGGGAATAATATTAATGAGGGCTTCCTCTTAAGGAGTGTTTCATTCTCACCCACCCAAGTTACTAATTATGAGAAGGGTAGCACTCAACATTTAATTATACCTCATAGATTAGAGAAAATAGACACTGACAAAAGTTGAAAGATCTGGGATTATCTCATGCATGTGCTCATTAAATAAAATCACTCTTGGAGTAGAGCAGTTACAGTTTTTCCTTTTGTTTAGTTTTATGTACACACATTTCATAGAGTACCACATTTAGCTAAAGTCAAAGTAGTGTAGATGATTCTTCATCTTAGAAGAACATCTTCATGCATCCAAAAGTGATGGTTCTCTCATTTCCTACAGAAATTGGGTTGAAATGTTTTGTCAGTACAGTCAAACATTGGTGTCTTTTCCTAATTCCCAAAAGAAGAAATTAATTAACAGATGAAATTGTTCTCAATTTCATCCTTTACCCTATACATGCACAGGTGTGTATGTATTGCAGTTGCTAGACTTTCTTACTTGTGACTATATAAAACAAAATAAATAAGTAGCATGAATACTAATAGAAAAATGGCAACAGATGCATATATTGCATTGAAAAGTTTTATAGACACACATTCATCATGTGACATTATATTATGTATATAAAAATATTTGTGCATAAAATATAGTTATTCAGTCTGATGTTATAATTAGTTTGCTTATTATAAATATGTAGGTTAGTTCCAGTCTTCTACAAAAAGCTTTGGGCTTCCATGTCTTTTACCAAAAGCTCAAAGCACTGATTTTATGAGGCTGTTCTTAGATTCTACATACCAGGTTGTAGTTTTCAAACTTGTTGTATTAAATACATTTTGAGAAGGTGAGATGTTTACTACCTATGAAGAAGAGGATGTGATGTTTAAAAGATTTTGTATACTTTCCAGGTCTTTCATTTTTAAATTTTTATTATTTATTTATTCTTTTCTTTTCTTTCTAGGTCTTTTACATTCTATAGATGTTTAACACTATAAGTCTTTAATAATGAACATGATGATAATCAGAGAATCAAATTAGGGAGAAAATTACAGATTTATTTCTTTAAGTCCCTGAGAATGATTGCTTAGAAAAAGCATTGTTATAATTTCCAGGCCACTCAACATTCCAAAAATTGAGTTTTGTCAGTAAAAATGTTTATAATGTTTTGGGGTGTGAAAATGTATGTTTGGAAGAGTCTCTTTAAGCTTCTGATTTCTCTTTTTTCTCTCAGCAAGTTCCAAATGCACATAAGGATTGGGTCTGTGCCCTGGGAGTGGTGCCAGGCCACCCAGTTTTGCTCAGTGGCTGCAGAGGGGGCATTTTGAAACTCTGGAACGTGGATACTTTTGTGCCAGTTGGAGAGATGAAGGGTCATGATAGCCCTATCAATGCCATATGTGTTAATTCCACCCACGTTTTTACTGCAGCTGAGTAAGTTTTTCTTCTGTGATTTTTCTCTATATTGGCTACTTGTGTTGAGATTTCATAAATATTACATGTTGTAAATATCTGGAAACATAGAACATGAAAACCTTGAAGTTCCACTTTTATTATAGTGATTCTTATGTCTGCCTTAAGATGTATGGACTGCACTAACATGCAAAATAGTAACAGACTCGTGGATAGAGAGCAGGATGACAGCTAAGGTTGGGGGAGGGTTGGGGATGGAGTGATTGAGCAAAAAGGAAAAAGCAGTGGTGGACATGGACAACAATGGTGATTGTTGGGGGTGGGGAGGGGGTCGTGTGGGGACTGAATGGTGATGGAAAAAAATACAACCTCCCCAAAGATGCCTTATTTACATTTTCTGATGTAAACTGTGAGTGCTGAGCTTAGGCTCCCCAGCCTTCATATTAGTGTTTTCCTGTATCACCATTCTGCTTACACTAAGGAGTCTGCGGCCAGATGACTCATCTCTAAAATTTTTTTTTTCCAGAAAGGCAACAGACTTGCTTTTCTGTGTATTTCAAACAGGTCATTTAAAATAACTCTTTGTGCCTATTCCACCTCCTTTTAAAGTATAAGTACGTAGTAATAGCACCTGCTCCCTCCTTCTTATGGATGGCTGGATTGACCAATTAATTTGTTCATTTATTTATTCACAATGAATATCCCCAATGTGCCAGGCACTGTTCCAGGATCTTGGGAATAGAAAAGTGAACACAACAGATCCAAGCCAAGGCCTAGAGTCTAACAAGAAGAAAAGAAAAGAAAAAAGTAAAATATGTGAAATTGTGATATGTGCTATGGAGAAAACTGGAGCAGGGAAAGGGGGCTGAGAACAGCATGGGGCAGAGGTTACATGACAGGGTGCTCAATGAAGGCCTCATGGAGAAAGTGACATCGAAGAAGATGCTTGAATGAGACGGAGAGATGTCGTGATCATACAAAATGGCATAATGTGTATATATTTGCTTTGGAAAGGAAAACATGTGCACTGTAATGTGAGGCATTGGCCTCATCCAAATAAAATGTAGTTCCTCATGAATTCCTGTCTTGAAAATCTCCCTCAGTCGTTTATGCATCAGTCATGTTGCCTTATTTAATGTGAGCACCTTCTTGATTTGTAGTATCTTCTAAGTGCATAGTAACCATGATTTTACTTTGAATCCTCTGCTATATTTCTGGGCCATCTCTTATAATTTGTGCTGTTTTTATCAAATTCATCTTTTCATTTAGAGTTACCTTTTTCACCTCTGAAGTCCGTCAAAGCCCATTTATTTTGTGTTTTTCTAAAGTTCCCACCTTCAATGCTTTGTTGATGTTATTTCCACCATGCAATGCTACCTTGAGTCACTGTCTTTGTTCATTCCCTTGGATACTTATTGTATCCTTGATAATTTACTGAAAGTAACTTAATACCCTGCGGAGGTGTAGGGCACTCAATGTCAGTCTATAGAAGTATCGTGTATCATTGAAGCTGGTGGGTAGGGTATGATTGATTGTTTTTACCTCTCTTCTATTGTATTGCCTTATTTTTGAAGACCTGAAATTTTCTCAGTTTATCCATAGTGTATTAGATGGGAATGTATTTACTACATCACTTAAATATCAGAAAAATAGCCAATAAAATCAAAAGGCCTATTTTCAAATTAGTTCTACTTATTGCTATTTTTAAAAAACATTTGTATAGTGCTTATTGTCTGTCAGGCATTGGTCTAAGTGCATTCCAGGTGTTAATTTAACAAGTCTTCATAAGAACTCTGGAAGGTAAATAATTATAATTCCAGTTTTACAGGTGCTGAATGGAGGCGATTCATAACCTGTATAATAATTGTAAAATCCTTGTATAGTAAAGTCCATCCTATCTGATATTTCTGTATCTGTTGTCATTGATTGATTTTTCTTAAATTATAGGTCTCACTTTTCCTGCTTATTTTATGTCAAGTAATGTTTTATTGGATACTGATCATTACAATGTTGTGTTTTCAGCATCTGGATTTTGTTGTATTCCTTTAAAGACTCTTGGGTTTTGTCAGACAGTAAAGGTACTTGTGGTGCAGCTTCTTCTTTTTGAGACTTGTTTTTAACTCTTCTTGGATTTCTACTGAATATTCTGGATGTTTGGTGATAACTCTCTACTTTGCTGTTCAGAACTTAATCATCTCATAGCCCTCTGTGAACTCTGGAAACCAGCTTATAGCTCACTAATGCTTGTTTGTTTGTTTGTTTTGTTCTGGCTTTAGTTTTACTCTTTCATGTGCAGCTTAGCATTCCCTCAGACACGATGGGCCCTCTCTGAAGTCTTACAGAGGTCTTTCCCCATAACTCCTAGTTCTTTCTGAGTAGCTCTCTTCTCTTCTCTACTTGGTTTCCAAATCTGGCACTTCACAGATTTTCAGTTCTGTATCTCCAACTTAGTGATACTGTGGTTCATCTGTTTGGGTTTCCCCTTCCTGCATTGGAGTCTGGAAAGTGCTTCAGGTTGAAAGTCAGTGCTGTCACTGAACTCCCCTTCTTGTTTCCCTGTCCTCTGGGACCACAGCCCTGCACTACCCATTGCTCAGGGGTGGGAAAGGTTTTGTTCCATGTATTTCATTAAGTTTTCGCTTAGTTTACCACAAGAGAGCTAACCTGGCACAGGTGCTCTGTTATAGCCAGTAGTGGTGGATCAAACCTCTTGAACTTAATATGTCCAAACCTAAACTTTCAGCCTTCCCAAGAAACTGTTCATTCTATTGATTTCTCCATCTCAGTTGATGACTTCACTTTCTTCTGTGTTGCTCAGGCCAGGACCCTTGATTCCTCCCTTTCTCTCATACTCCATACCCAACCCACCAGCAAATCCTATTGGTTCTACCTTTAAATTGTATCTTGAATCTGACCACTTCAATTTACATCTTCTGGGCCCCAGAACCAGACTGTCTGGATTCAAGTCTTGGCTCTACTACTTACTTTGTGATCTTGTGCAAATTACTTAACCTTTCTGGGTCTCAATTGCTCATCAATAAAAAGGGAATAATAGCACTACGTACCTCTTGTGATAGTTAGAGAATTAAATGCATTAATATATGTAAAGGGCACATAGTAACAATTCCTGGCACATACTCTTGCCATATGAGCTATTTTCCACATCATTATTTTGGGTACCTGTTAGACATACTTAGGAAACAGTGTTCATTTTTTACTTATATCCATTGAAGACCTATTCAGAAAACGTTTCCTTGATAAGTAATTCTAAGAGCTCTTTCTTTATTTTTCTGCCTCTTCACTCATGTTCATTTTTAATTTATTGTTTTGTAGTGATCGAACTGTGAGAATTTGGAAGGCTCGGAACTTACAAGATGGTCAGATGTCAGACACAGGAGACCTGGGGGATGACATCGCCAGTGCTTAAACGTGAATGAAGATAGTCATAAACTGAATACTGTGACAATACTCTATGTTCTTCATGGGAAATGTTACCCTATATTTATTAGGCAAAATATTATGAATGGGATTAACTGGAAACTATATCCGAATCCAACTTCTGAATATAAGTGTTTTCTAGTAAAATTGTGTCCTCTCCTGTATGCTCAATATTAACATCTCCAAATACATATACATCCTAATATCAATTATACTGCTTGATTGTGGCTGGATTTTCGTGGCTAGCTATAAAACACATTTTCAAATTATTTGAGTTACAAGATGTCTGCTTTTGTGACAGAAAATACACTTGGAATATAAAGCAGACCCCTGTTACTCATGTAGGCTGTTCAGATGATTTACGTATTTAAACATATTGGAAATGGTTAGTCAAATTGTGGTCTGTTTGTTTGGTATTTATATCAGCCTATGTATGGAAGATTCCCAAATTTCAAAGCCCTTTTAATGTAATGGGAAAAAATGAGAATATGAGAATAGACTTGATTTTTCATAAGGTGAAATTGAGCTTACCTACTAACAAAGAATGTTAAACAGTTTGTGTTAAATGTTGACGTTTACTTGTATTGACCAAAGTTTTGCAGCTGTGTTATATCCTGTGCTCAGGACTAAAATGCCCTTAATTGTTTTATTAGTGCTGTGCAAACATTCTGTGATGGGAAATGTTTTGATGCCCTAACAGAAACATATTTTGATCTATTTTCCTATGGAGTTGTTTCTATGATTACCATTTAATTTCATTTTTATTTAATAGTAGTATTTCCTTCCCCTTTTATCTAATTTTTTATATGCTGCTAAATATATTTTAAATATACTACGTTTGCAAACCATGGTAGCTATGATAAAAACTGTATCGTCTTTGGTGGGAAAAGCTGTTGTAAATAGGTAGATTGTAAAGAGAGGATGTCTTACATTGTAACTGTATGAATTTTTAAATGCTGTAGATTGGATTTTACAAGAGGATGTATAATTTTTGTCTGCTCGGAACATTAATTTGTAAATTCTGCAAGTTTCATTTTTATTTAGGTGGTATACCATCTGAAACTGTTGTGATTTTTGTTTTACTGACACTGTCTGCTGGTAAATGAAAGCTTAGCTAGGGCTTAAATAAACACGTGGCTATGAATTCTTTTGATTCTGTTGCTCTTTTTCTAATTCTATGAAAACAGTCAGTGTTTGCAAAACTTTATTTTACCTTGTGTGATCTAAGGAAAGGCATTTTCTTTTGTGATCCAGCACTTCATGTATGTTATTTTCTTTGCTCACTAGACATGATATAGTCTTGAAAAGTTTACACCATAACCTAATCTTGATGAGCCAAGTAAGCTCACTCTTTAAAGGAATGAAATCAAGCTATGTAATTTAGGCATTTGAACATAGATGGTAAAACAAATACAAATTATTCCCATACAGTTTAGCACAGTAGTTTTTTGGTTCCTTGGGGCAGAAACAGAGGCAATGGTGACAAGGGGTGTTGCAGGAAGTGAGTTGGAGGTGTTGTACCTCTGGGGTCCCAGCTATGTTCTATGGCTTGACCAAGGTCCCATCTGTCATATTATGCTGTATATATCTCGTTCCTATTTTTTGTATGTATGTTATAGTTAAGAGGAATATTTAAAAAGATGGTGGCACAGTGGATAAGGCACTGGCCTGCGAACCCAAAGGTTGCTGGTTCGATTCCCAGTCAGGGCACATACCCAGGTTGCCAGCCAGGTCTCCAGCCAGGTCTGTAGCTAAAAGCAGGTGAAAGGCAACCACACATTGATGTTTCTCTGCCTCTCTGCCTATCTCTCTTCTCCTCTCTCTAAAAAATAATAAAGTCTTCTTAAAATTAAAAGAAATATTAAAAAAAGACATGCCAAAGAAAAGATTTTCCTATAAAAGAGAAACTCAACTACTTTGTAGTTTTGCCTTCTTTCCTGAAGGAAGATGCTATGCCTACACCTGAGAGACATTGTCAGGACTATTTTGAAATTCAGTTCTCTCAGGGTGTTTCTTTTCACAGGAGTATTGCCCAACAACTTGATGATTAATTTATTAAATCAATGTTTATTGAGTATATATTTGGCCCAGGACTCGGGGTGAAGGAATTACAAGACTGAGATGAGCCTTGGCCTTTGAGTGGAGAGGGAATAAATCCAGCACTTACCTAACAGCTAGGTAAGTTCTCTGACAGGCGAAATCTGGCTGCCTTGGAACCTGTTAGAGGCATCTGAGCCTGTCAGTGGGTTCAGTCAGAGGCCTGTTATACGATCCTGTGTTTGCTTGGGCAGAATACAAAGCCCTGTGTCTATTTTCTCTTTTAAATGCTGGTGACTCAGTTAGGGTTTATTGGATTCATGCAATTGAAGTGAATATGTAAAAGAGTCAGTCCTCTTAAGACTTAAATGTTGAAAGATGCTGGGAGAAGTTATCAAGAGGGTATGATTGCTTGTTGACCTGGGAGCTGGGCCCGGCCATCAGCGGCCCCTCATCACCACGCCTGTCCTGGGAAGGTAGGTAAGTTTCTCCACCTGAATGTTCCATCTGGGAGCTGTTGAAGGAGGCATCCTAGAGGGACTAAGGTGTTGAGAGCATGGGGACAGGAGAGATGACCAAACCTAGTTAAGGCTTCAGTATAAACTTTTAAGACTCTGGCTGGCAGGGGCAGAGATCTACTCATCTTGTGGTCACCCTGAGACAAGGTGCTTAAGAAATTCATTGCTTCTTAAGCCCGACACCCACCAATCTGTCCTTCTTGCCTTGCACGCAGGGAGGGAGTGAGCTAATTTAGGAACCAGCAAAGGATAGCCTTCACTCCTAACAATGCCATCCTGGATCCCTCTAAAACCTAAAGATGGGTTACTTCACATTACATATTAAATATAGGTGTTGTCTTCCCCAAATAGCATCTTTTTAAAAAAAGATCTAATTATTTTTTATGGAGGGGAAGGGAGAGAGGCAGAGAGAGAGAGAGACATCAGTATATGGTTGCCTTTCACCTGCCTCCAGCTGCTGACCTGGCTGGAGCCCTGGCTTGCAACCTGATTATGTGCCCTGGCTGGGAATTGAACCAGCGACCTTTGGGTTCCCAGGCCAGCACCTTATCCACTGTGCCACCAGCCAGGGCCCAGCATCCTTTTTTTAAAAGATACATTTCTTACAAATTCAAATCCCTACATTTTAGTTAAAAAGTAATGCCGAAGTTTTGTATACTCTGTCACATTTATTTAATTCCTAGATGACGTGGCATCTTTTATAAAAGTTTAAAAGAATATTAATATATAACAATGTTGTTTCATTAAGGCTGTTTCTTAAGCATTACCTCCAAATCATTTTGAATTCTGTTTTCATTATCGGAATAAATAGGTGGTATTACTGCTGTGTTGCTGGGGATTTGATTTGCCAACTACCGTGCAGGTGCTGATAGTTGGAATTTAGTATTTGCAGATTACAGACAAAACGTACAGATTTCTATATTTGAGCATTGTGATACAAAAACAAGAGGTATCCTTTTAGTTTTTAAGCATAATGAGAAGCTCAACCAATTTTAAAACATCACAGCTGCCATCAATCCCCCCTTTTTGATGAGGTTAATAATTGTAATAGCCAACATTTGCTGAGCATTTATTCTCCCCCTTTGTTGTTGACTGGGCTTCCCCTGAAACAGAAGAAATCTAAGATGCCATTAATTGTCAGAGACACTCAATTTCACTGATGTCCAATTGTAAAAAAAAATGTGCATCCTAGAACTGGTCAAGTACAGTATTGTGGGGGATTTTGTCAGACAGTAGTGACAAATGTCCATATATGGCAACTGATATCATCTTAAGCCTGGTCTAAGATGTTTTAGTGTGTGTTAGACTTAGGAAAAGCACGGGCCACCTTTTTCAGACTTTCAGCTTGGATTCCACATTTAACCCAGCTTCCGCCAAGCCTGTGAGCCCACAGGCTATCATTTGCCAACCCCTTCTCCAGATTGTTACATGGAAGAGAGAAAACTATCGTTCTGAGCCACTAAATTTTAAGATCCTTTGTTACAGCAGTCTAACTAATATGGTCTATATCTACATAGCTAATGACCTAACAAAGTATGTTCTAGAAAAGGTTTTCTGCAGAGAGGGAGTGGTTAAAAGGAATTTCATGGGCTTCACATCCCAGGAAGACAAATTCATATATTCACTCAAACAAATTTAAGGGTGCCTGGCAGTAAATCATCTTGTTCTTAAAAATAGAAGAATACAGTGATACCCTGACTGGTGTGGCTCAGTGGATAGGCGCCGGCCTGTGAACCCAAAGGTTGCTGGTTCAATTCCCAGACAGGGCACATAACCAGGTTGCAAGCCAGGTCTCCAGCCAGGTCTGTAGCTGGAGGCAGGTGAAAGGCAACCATACACTGATGTTTCTCTCCCTTTCTTCCTCCCTCCCTGCCCTTCTCTCTGAAGATAATGAATTAAAAACAAAAAAGAATACATGATAATTTTCAGCATATTGAATCATAGTGTATTCAGGAAGGCTTTTTTTTTCTTCTTTTTTTCTCCTAATTTGAGTGAAGATTCCTACAGGGTAGTAAAATCCAGCCCTGCTGGTTAACTCTTTGATCTCCACTCTCTAAGAATAACCCATTCCTTATTAAGTTCAAAAACAATACATTTCTTCCCTTAAAAATATTGATTGGTCCAAAAATTCTGGCCACCATAAGCTTTCATTAAAAATTTGAAATTTCAAGTACCTTGATGTTTCGTCACATGTGCCTCAAATAAAAGTGATAATAAGTCAGCTATTTAAACAGAAAGATTTGGATGAGATGGCATAGTAACAGTTTCTCTTGGGCTTATAATTTATTCTATGAATAACTGAACTTCCTGATAAGAATTTTGCTTAATAGGGGATTCCTTACATCATCTCTGGGGTCCAAGGGGGTGGCATGAAGCCATCAGGCAAGGCATTGGTGGTACCACAGAGCGGTCCACAGTGCGCCCTTGGGCAGCTGGAAGTGCTGCACTTGTGAAGGATCCTAAGTCTGGAGCTAGCAGATGTTTGTCACTCTTTCAGATTTCTTAGCACCTCTGAACAATTTTCTATGTTAGGGTATTCCCATCTTTAGAGTTACCCCTCTCACTGTAGATGCCAGTTTCTCATTTTCTGCACCTCCTCTAGTGGCCAGGGTGGCAGGTGACTTAGATTGGGCCCATTAGAGCCACTGGCGACAGACTTTGAATTTGAAGCTAGTGATACAGAAATATTGGCACTTCACTGAACCCCTGAGATGGGACTGGTGGGAGCCGATGCCATTTTCCATGGGTGCGGTGGAAGAAGTTTGCCTGGCATTATTGATATACAAGTCTCGGAGGCTGTGCCTTCTGCAGGAAGAAGCAGCCAGTTGTGAAATTCGATTCTGGGCATTGTTCCTGGTGGTGCCGCTGCCAACTCTCATTCCTGGCCCCTCTGGAAATAGTACCTGATCACCTCTAGTAAATTTCTTTTCTGTTTCAACTGGAAGGGTTAGTTGCTGCTATTTGCAGCTGAGAACCACGGTTTATAAACTGGATCGAAGCCCAAGACAGGTGAGGGTGATCTCTTGGACACCCAGTTTCAGCGACAGAAAGCAAAAGACAGAGGATGATTTTCTTTTTCTGACACGTTCCCATTAAGTACCTCCCTGGATTAAAGCAGCTTTATCCATTTCACACTCCTAAGAGAGACTCCCATCAAAATCTCCAGAAGGGGCTTGCGATTCCAGGTCCCTCCATAATGAACATTTTTCTGTTTCATGAATCGTTAATGTGTTTTGACTGTTTTCCTTGAACAAGGAAAACTGTGTCCTTCCCAGATGACTGTTTGGATTGAGGCAAAAATGCATCGGCGGTACTGTTTAACGTGCCTTATTTTAGTATTGTTGCTCATATTTGATGGGCAGTTTTCCAAAACAGGCCAGAAAAATCTTGCCCTTTTGTATCCCAGTTAAGCCAAAGGTTGTACTGGGATTTCTCCTGGAGCCCATCTGCCTTAGGGAAAGTATTTCCCAGGCTGAGAGCGCTGCCTTTGTTTACTGAGCGAGGTCTGGTAGCTCCTTGCGGGCCTAGCTGTAGAGTGGGGGTGAGAAACAGTCAACTGACCTTCACTGCGTGAGCAACAACATCTTGGCAGCTCATTAAAATAATTAAAGATTCCCACCTTCGGGTAGGAAAAAATCTAGAAATTATTGTATATTGCATTTGGTAGGGAATAAGAGGCAAATGAAAACGATTTGGCTGAGCTCTCAGTGTTCTGAAAAGGTTTGTCTTGAATGAAAAGCTGTTACAGTGCAACCTCGCTGAGGGGAGAGTTAGCCTTGAGTTGGGCAGACTTTAAGACACAGGGTGCTTTTCTCAGACTTTAATTCAGGAGTTCATTCTACTCTTTCGTAGTACTAGTACATACAATTCAGGGAAACCCCATGAACTGTTTTGATTAGTCTAAACCAGGGCTCGTCTGTCAGCAACAATCAGAAATTACCTGGAGGGCCTGGCAAGGCACAGGCTACCTGGTCACACCCTAGACTTTCTGAGTCACAATAATTTGCATTTCTAACAAGTTCACAGATGACTGACACTGCTGGTGCAGGGCCCATGCTTTGAGAAGCCCAGGTTTCCTTGTTTCTCTTCCCTTTGCAGTGTGATTCAAGAATCTGGTTCAGGCTAAAAACCAAGCATACCCTTGGCAGTGATTATTAGTCTAGGTAAGGACTTCTGACCTAGGTTCTGGGTCTATTGAAGGGAAGGGTTACTATTATTTTCAAGCTAAAAATTGTCTTGACCCCTGGCTGATGTGGCTCAGTGGATTGAGCACCGGCCTGTGAACCCAAAGGTCACTGGTTCGATTCCCAGCCAGGGCAACATAACCAGGTTGCAAGCCAGGTCTCCAGCCAGGTCCTTAGCTGGAGGCAGGTGACAGGCAACCATACATTGATGTCTCTCTCCCTGTCCGCCTCTCTACTTTCCCCTCTCTCTAAAAATAATGAATAAAATATTTTTAAAAATTATCTTAAAAAGTACAACTGACCTTTGAATAATGCGGGTTTGAAGTGTGCAGGTCCACGTATATCGGATTTTCCCAATGAACACAGCCGACCCTTCCTATCCATTGCTTTTGCATCTCAGTATTCAACCAAGCACAGAGTGAAAACTATTTTTGCATACCTGGCCTGGGGTAACCAGCCGCTAATTCAAAATGCTCTTCTCAGTCCACATTGGATCTGCAGATGTGAAAGGCTGACCGCAGAGTTGGTGTTAGGTGCAGATTTTTCAGAGAAGGGTAGTGGGTACCTCTAAGCCCCACGTTTAAGACTTAGCTGTGACATGGTGGGAAGTCTTGGACTACCTTTAATCTACCTTTATCTCAGGTAAACAGAAAATGGAAAGTTGTTCTCCCTCTTTTCTCTGAGAGGTGATACTTGCGTTTTAGTTTAGAGAGGTAGCAGCAGGGAATAAGAATAAGAAGGTAAGCGGGGGAGGGGATCCATAGAACAATGAGGGACTGATCAGAGGCCAGATCCAAACAAACCCCTGGTGTTAAGGACTGTGAACTCTGGTCCAAGGTGAGGAGACTGACAAAACCTTCTAAATACGGTGATGGCAAATGCCTCTGGTAGCGCTGTGCAAATGGATCGGAGATGTGTTGTACACAGAAAAACTCCTAGGGGCTGTGGGAATAACCCAAGTGAGAGGCATCAAGGGCATGAAGTAGGGCAGCAGCCTTGAACATAAAAAAGCAGTTCAAGATGTGAGAGAGAAAGGCCTCTTTAAGGGAACATTGGGATGCTGGGGCAATGGATCCAAGTGGGATCTGCACAGCTTGGATATGTGATCCAAACAGCCCTGTCTGCTGAGTGGGGCCATGCACAGATAGGTGCCTGGGAAAATTCATGCCAGCAAGAGTGTCAAGGAGAACAGTATGTACCGCCCATAGGTTCTTAGCTGTGCCTCCTTGTCAAACGTGTCTAGAGTGACTTAGGCAGTTTCCCTCTTGAATAAAAGTGTCATGGCTGATTGACAGCCATTTTAGTTGACATGAGTGACTCCACTCTGTTTTATATAGTTCACGCTATCTTGATTGAACTAATGCCTATTTCTGGTCCTATTCTCCACAACAGACCGTGTCAGCTCTTGCATCAATCCCTTCGCATCTCTAACCTCCCTCCATCTCCACTGCTGCTCCGCAATATCATTTCTCTGATCCAGGCTTCTGCCAGACCCTATTCTTTGGTTTCCTCTCCTCTCCTCTGATCACCCCTCCAAACTGTTCTCCAGAGTGATGTTTTCCAAATAAAATTTTATTTCAGTCGCTGTCTCCTTAGGACAATTCAGAGGCATTTGCTGGTTCTTTGGAAAAAGACCAGAGTGTTGGGGCTCTCAATGACCAGGCCTCTGAACTTAGTCAACAAATCTTTGCACATAGTAGGTTTGCTCAATGAATTCCAGTCCATCCAACAGGTTTTATTTCAAGCTTGACTTCCTTAGGAAGTCAGGATTCCCGAATGCAGAATACATTCCCTTAACAACAAAGAGTTGTATCCCCCTTTCTTCGTATAACTTATGTGAGTTTTAATTACTTATTTGTGCTTATTTGACTTGTGTGCCTTCCGACTTGACTGCTAACTTCTTGAAAGGAAGGTCTGTGGTTTTTTCACCCTGTATCCCCTACATTTTACACAGTGCCTGCCATACAATAGGAACCCAGTAAATGTTTGTTGGATCAAAGAATGAATTCATTTAGGAGCAAGATCTTGAGTTTTCTTTTGGGCATCAGAGACTGGTATGCCTGTGGGAAACCCAAAGGAGTATCTAGGGGATAGTTTTACAAAAAAGCAGGCTTAAAAATGTGAAAAATGAAGAATAGAGTTGATAGTACTTAATTGAATATTTGAAGTTGTGCCTCATACCTTGCTGTCAGATGAGAAGTGACCAGTGTTAGCCTAATCTGCCCATGAAATTGTTTTCTATTTAAGCAATGGAAATGTCAAGATTACTTGAATATTTTACAAAGGAAACATGCTGATAAAGTTGGCAGATAGTTTATACTTCAGAAATTTAAAGGGAAAGTTTACACATTGTACTGTCACTGAAATCTTTAAAAATATAAGGAAAAAGTAATTTCCAAAGAATTGCATGAGTGATGTCAAAATGTGATAAGCTGAACAGTAAAGAAGAAAAATGATCTTATCCTCTGTACTAGAAGTTATTAGTACAGCAATCAGGATAACTCCAAGCGAATTAACTTCTTCTGTTCCATTAAGTTAGAATATGGCTTTGAGAAGAGTCAGTGAGATGATGAGGATGACAAAAATCAAAATGACCATCAGAGGAAGATAAAAGTATCATGAAACGGATGTTTTCCTATTCACTCATAAGAAATTAAAAAGTCGGGGGAGACATGTCATTTTGATATGAGTGACAATGGATACAAAAGGGTTGTCAACACTTGACATCTTTAAAAGTTATTTTATGGAAAAAATGTTTTCTTTGCCAAAGCCATTTCTTGCGCAATGCAGGGAGCACTGAGCATGGTTAGCATTAGGATGCAGGTGCACTAGAGTAAATTAGTAAAATACAACTGGCTGCATTATTCATTGTCAGCACTTAATCCTCAGGGATTTTAGTGAAATTTCTTCAAATCAGTAGAAGTCATTTTAACAGTGCTAGTAATATATCTCAGAGTAACTTCTTCAATAATAGTTTATTTGTAAACTTTACAATGATAATTCAAAAGAGATGGTATTCTCACAAATGGACTGTGTATTATTTATCAGGATCAAACAGGATCAAAGTAGTTTCCTACGTTGGAAGTGGAATGATGAAACAGCACAGAAAGCAGAACTATTACATGGAAGTCTGATCACATAGTATATATTCAGTTTGAACTTCTTAAAAAATTTCAAGATTGTATCTTTTGCTAAACATTGGGGAATAGAAGATAGATTAGAAGAAGAATTAAGACAATATAGAAAGTTAAGTGGAAGATCTATAAGGACTGAAAGATTAAAAATTAACAAGTAACTAAGAAGTATTAAAATCAATATGTAATTTCCACAACATAGGTGCATGTAATTCTGCCTAAAAATATACATGCATATAAGGTGTATGTACATTTCTATAAAATATTTTGAAAATGACATTTATCAATTGAATTCAATATGATGACTGTATTTTAAGTGTCCCAGCTAATTTAATAATATAGGATATAGGAGATCCTGTTATAATACCATATATGCATTTAAAAATCAGTGGAAGAAACAGGTAACATAAACTTCACCATCTTAATCATTTTAAAATACACAGTTTGATAGTATTAAGTTTACTCACATTTTGTGCAGCAGTTCTCTAGAATTTTTTTGTCCTGCAAAACTGTAATTTTATACCTACTGAAAAACAACCCCCCATTTCTCTCTCATCCCAATTCTACTTATTGTTTGTGTGAGTTTGAGTATGTTAGATATCTCATATAAATGAGATTATATAATATAAGATTAAGTTTTTGTAAGTAGCTTATTTCACTTAGCATGTTTATCAGTGGAGAAATGATAAGCAGTGATCAAAGCAGAAATTATGCAAAGATTAGGCATTTTTGTTCATTCATTCAATAGTAATTTGTCTTAGAGATATAAAATGACTCAGACGCAATTCTCCAATTCTTACAGAAGTTAGTTTGTCAGAGGGAAATTTAAAAAGAAAATTATAGTGTATCATTATAAGCACTGTAGCCAATTCTACCTGGAATGATAAACAAGGTCAGAAAAATGCTTTATAAAAGCGGGGCCTTGAGAGTTTTGAAATGCTGTAAATGTTAGTCCTGCGGAAAGGGGTAGAGATGGGGAGAAGGTCATTTAAGAAGGGCCTTCAGCAAAAGCCCAGGGGTTTGACACCGTGTGATATGTTCAGAGGAGCTCTATGCTGCTGGACACAGTTGAAGCATAGCTTTTGCATATCATGCAGGAAACAAGAATTTTATCATATGTCCAATGGAAAGTGAACAGAAGGTTTTGTGCAGGAGAATAATAGCATCTGATTGGTGTCAAGAAATATAATTCTGACAGTAGTGTAGAGGATGAATGGAACATATATCTATTGTCATGATATACTGTAGCCACTGCAATAACCCAGAAATAAGGTAATAGTGAAGCGTGAGTGACAGTGGTGATGATTAGGAAAAAGGAAAGGGAATTAATTTTTAAAAATATTTTATTTATTATTTTTCAGAAAGAGGGGAAGCAAGGGAGGCAGAGAGGGAGAGAGACATCAGTGTATGGTTGCCTTTCACCTGCCTCCAGCTATGGACTTGGCAGGAGACCTCGCTTGCAACCTGGTTATGTTGCTTTGCCTGGGAATCGAACCAGCGACCTTTGGGTTTGCAGGCCGGTGCCTTACCCACTGTGCCACCAGCCAGGGAGGGAATTAATTTTTATGGCATCAGTTAATACTGCTGTCAAAGTTTCAAGTTTACTTAAAAACCTCATTCATTCATAAAAAGTTGGGTTCTTTACTCTGAAGCCCCAATTCAGGATTGGTGGTGCCAGGATTGGCACACACTGGCTTGAAAATAAGAATTCTTGGAGCTCAAAGAAGCGGTCAAACTGGAGTCATTGGGGAAGGCTTCTGTGAAAGTAGTTCTTGTACTCTTCACCATGTCTATACAGGATGGGGAAGAAGGCCTTGCAGTTCTCCTACCTGTTCTTCATCTTTTCAACAGGATAGAGAACATGCAAAATTAAGAAGGAATTAAGAGGTAACTTGCAAATTTGCTACTGGTGCAGAAGCCATATTTTTGTAAATTCATGAATCAGAGCTCTCCGGATATTTCAATTGTGTACTAATTTTGGTTTATGAATACAAACTGTTGCTTTGTCCTAAAAGTGATCTCAAGGAGTTTCATCTAAGGCCATTAACCTGGCCGATTTTAGTCTCTTAGGGTCATTATTCTTGAGACTATGTGGTGATGAATTGTAGGTGCCCAAGGCTATTTGAGCAAAGGTTGAGAGATTAGGGAGGGGGAAGGGGAAGTGGGATAGCACAGTCATTGGGACCCTTTATCTCTCCCTTTGTTTAATTGTTGACACTATTACAGCTGTTTGCCATTTTACCTCCCTTTGCCCCCTTCTACCCAGCCCCTCCTCGGACTTCACCACACTGGTGTGTCCATGGGCTACATACGTTCTTTGACTAATCCCTTCAGCTCCCCAGCCCCTCCCTTCTGGAAGAGACTGACCCCACCTGTGATATTTTAACTCTCAGGTTTCTTGAGTTAGCTTTTTCTTGGTAATCTTGCAGTGTTCTAACCTGCACATATTTTAATCTTTATGGGAACATTCTCAGGAACATTTTTTAGTGTTTCCACCAGGGGAGAGTCATGTCCTTTACAATGTTGGTACTGTGAATAGGAAAATGGATCATTTTTTGAACTTGAAGTGGGTGTGAGTGGAAAGAACTGATTCATTCTGATGGCCTGTGGACACTAAGGCAGATCTGAAGCTGAATTCCAGCAGATGACAGAGTAGGGAAGGTTAAATATTATTTATAGGGCTACAGAGTCTTTAAAACCAGAGTGACCACTTGATTAAATCAGTTGCTGCAGAGGATTAAATTGAGTAGCTACCTTGAGACTGAAAATTCATAATTCTTTAGTCTCCTGTCTAGCAGCCTGAGGAAGTTTGAGGACTTAGATGTGGCAAAAATTATGTGTCCCATGAAACCATAAAGAATAAATACTGCAGAACAGAGAGCAAGGGAGAATTGCTTCTGAAAAATTCAGACTCTTAATGAATTCAGGCTGTCTTGTCACTAATTCCACTTTAGCTTGTGAGAAGAGAGTTGGCGGCTGGAAGAATAAAAACTGTTTCCACTGGGGTGAGTGTGATGGGTTTGGCTTTCAGCAAGACAGAGGTGCCATCAGGGTGTTAGGTGGAAAGAGGAACAGACTCATACTCAGGACTCAGGGGGAGACATTTGAATCCTGGTGCTGCCCTTAAAATGCTCTAATGGGTGTGGGTTAGGTTCCTACAATCTGGGCTTTTTTTCCTGGCTCTGTCACTAATTCTGTGTCATCCTGACTAAATCACATGGCCTCTGGGTCTTCACAGTCCACATCTACGAAATGAGTCAGTTGGTCTAGGTGAGCTTTAGTATTCATCACAACTATAAAATTTGATATTCTATGAAAATACACATCCATTCTCACTGTAGGGTTTAGCAACCATCCAGACAGCTTGGGGTAGATCTGTGGAGGAAGTTTTCAGCACGATGTGGAGGGGGTACCTTTTACTAACTTTACCCAGCAGCACAGAATTTGGACTTAGTTATATAGAAGATTAGGCTCGTGACTGTATTCCAAAAGAGCTGGGAGAAATAGGTCATATAAAGTTTCATCTAAAAGACATTAGTACTTTTCTTTCTACCCCATTACTTTACAAATGAAGAAGAGAAGGCATCCCAAGATTCTACAAGATTCATTTATGCAGGTTCTGTTCTGGGTGAAAATACAGAAGCAAACAAAACAAAGTCTCTGTTCTCTTTAGTTTAAGTTTCAGAACCAACTTTATAGCGTTGTAGATGGTGATACATGGGAGAAGGAAAGTACAGTAAGGGGGAAAAAGTGTGCCAGGGTTCCATTTTCTTTAGGTTCTCTGGGTAGGCCTCTCAATGAGAAGACATTGGAGTAGAGCCCGAGGGAAGATATTGTTTCATATAGAGTGCAAAGGATTGGAGGCAATCCGGGAATAACGAGCAGAACCAGGGTTCTCCCATTCACTCACTCAGCAAGTACCCAGTGCCTATTCTGTGCTACGTATGCATGGTTTCAGCTCCAGGATTGCAATCTTATTTAGATTCACAGCATTTGTTTCCAACCACTTTAAATGCTGCATCCTTGGTGTAGCTCTCTGTTACCAAGCACTTTATAGGCATCTAATTGAAATTCATCTTCCAAGAACAATTTCATGAGATTGCTTTATAAAGAATAAAAGTATGTGGTATCAAGAAATAAAGAAAAATGAACTAGTGTTATTTATTCCAGTTCCTATTGAATTAGATGGAAAAGACTCGCTTCTTTGTCTTGTGAATAACTGTGTAAATTTTCAGAGTGACTCCTTTGATATTATTTAATGCATGCGAACATTTATTGAACATCTACTTTGTGCTTGGTGTGGTGTTAGAAAAATGAATAAAGTATGAACTTAAGCAGAGAATTACAAGAGTGGTGATAAATCTTCTAAGAGCTAGCATGAACTCAGAGGATGACAAAGTGCTGTTCTTCCTGGGGAAGTCAGGAAAAGCTTTATATATCAAGAAAGGCTTGGGTGGGAAATTCTCAGTGTTGTGCACTGCATGGAGCAGATACTTTAAAGTTTTTATGGGGGTGAGGCTAACAAGCAGAGAATTAGTAGAGCACATGCAATAGCCTGTTCTCTTACTGACCCACAGTTTTGGTCAACGGCTAGGGTACATATGTGAAAGCCAACTTTCCAGTTCAAAGGAGGAGTTCCAACCCAGTAGGCTCTCCATATTAATAGGGTCAGAGGAGCAGGGGGTGTGCCTGTGACTATGTAACAATGCGTGAGAAAATGACCTGTTATTAAGGAAGAGCCTCTGAAGCTTAGCAGCTGGTATCATCCAGAATTATGTGCTAACTCAGACCTTTTGAGCCAGCTGTCTGCTAATCTACCCAACAGGATGGAAGTGAGCCTATAGACCCATCAAGATCTGTCTCTCTGTCTCTGTTTGAGGGCAGTCATTACATAAAAGGGAAAGCGTGTGGAACTGGAGGGAAACCAGAGATCATAGCTTGTTTGGAGGACAGTACCTTTCCTGCTTTATTTTTCTTCTTCTTAGCAGTTATCATTCTCTGGTCCACAAAATATTTTGCTTATTTTTTCTCAGTCCCCTTCATAATGGAAATTCCAAGAGCTCAAGGACTGATTGTTGTATTTACCATTGTGCCCACAGAGTGCCTGGCACATAATGGACCCCAATAATTAGTTTTCACCTGAGGGACCATCGGCTTTGGGGCCAGTCAAAGAGAAACCACATCAAGAACAATTAATTTTCAAGGAAAAAGCTGCTAATAATTTCAAATAATCAGAAATACCAAGTCAGACAAGGGCAAGTTTGTGTTTGGCCAGCAAGATGCAACTCGGAACATTAGAGAAAGGAGAAAGGGTGGAGGCCGTTCCAGGGCAATGAACTGGATCAGGAAGAGAGGTGAAGATGCAGAGATAAGACATGCACACCTTGTGTTGTGAATCAAGCTGGTAAATCAGGACCATAGCTGGAGATTTGCTGAGTATAACAGGAGGACTCAAGAGTCTAGAGGTCTTGTTTCTTACTCTTACAAGATTGGTCACTCAGCTTCGATTGTGCGGGATTTTATACTTGCCCATAGTTTTCCATTTTTACTTGTGGTCAGGTGAGGTGGGGTGAAAATTTTGAGTGCTTCCAGCGCCCATCTTACTGCTATTTCTTGCTGAATATTTCAGAAATATGTTCCTATGTCCCAGGCATTTTAAGGCTTGATTATATGAAATAGAGTATTTTAGTCTTTGTCCCCTGCTTTCATCCGCATATAAGTCACCTTTTCAATAACATTGTTGGCCTTTTAAACAATGGGGCCAACAATGCGCTCCTTTCAGTATTTTTTCCTGATCGGGATTCAGTGAATTGCCTCTAGAGTATTTTGTTGAACTGAAGAATGTGACTTGGGTTAAGAACCTATGTTTTTAAAAAAATAAAATCTGCCCTGGCTGGTAGCACAGTGGATAAGGCACTGGCCTGCGAACCCAAAGGTCACTGGTTTGATTCCCCAGCCAGGGCACATAACCAGGTTGCAAACCAGGTCTCCAGTCAGGTCTGTGGCTGGAGGCAGGTGAAACGCAACCATACATTGATGTCTCTCTCCCTCTCTGCCTCTTTCCCTTCCTCTCTTTCTAAAAAATAATGAAATAAAGTCTTAAAAATAATAAAATAAAATAAAATATATTACTTACTGACCATTGCTTTTTCAATCCCTTTTGCCAGAGCCTGTTTCTACCCACCCTCTCCAGATTGGCCATAAAAGTAATTTTCTAACCTTGATGTACCAAGGTGCATACTAAAATAAGATCAGACTCCTTTTGTACTCTATAATATTTTCATTGCAGAGTTTAATTGACATATCTTTTTTTTTATTCTTTTAATTTTCATATTTCTAATACCCCATCTGTATGTGCTGCACGGCACTGCTTGATAATGTGGCTCTAGATAATAGAAATCCTTAACATCACTCAATTATCCTCAAAGGAAATTTTTAAAAATTGCCCTCTAAGGAATTGAGGGGAACCCAAGAAGGAATTCAATCTCTGATTAAGAATCAGCATGTATTCTTTTCCCCAAAGGGGAGGGGGGTGGGGAAAGCAAATAAATAAAAGGTAGAAAATGAGACTTGGGAATTGTAGTTTCATGCTGCTGTGTGAAATGAAACCCATATGGGAGATGAAAGGCTGTCAGTAATCCTATAGACAAGATGCATTTTGTTCTTTCAAGTGAAAAAAAAAAAAGAAAGAAAGAAACTGTGTCTTTATTCCTAAAATATCTTGAAGTGGAAGTAAGAAAAGTTTATTTCCACCATCATCATTTTCTATTTCAGACTGATGTTTCAAATAGTCAGTAGAAATCAACAGGGACCTCTTAAAGAAATTAGTATCAAAATACAAAAACTCTGTGTCATCTGCTCCATGGAAACACTTAGTTTTGTAAGTGCATTTAAGTCTTGGTTTGCTGTTATATTTTCTCCATTTATGTCCATTTTCTTCTCCTTTTGACTGATTTGAAATTTTTTAAATTTAATTTCTTATAGTATACTGAATTGCAATAAACTCTTATTTGGCATTGACTATTCTTCAAACATACATCTGGGAGGCAAACTGTTGATACTTTTATCTTTTCATGATTACTTCAATGAATCCAAATATACAATTATATCTATCTCTCTTATTTTTTTTTTACTTTATCAATAGACAGTTACCAATTTAGTGAAATTATATAATATTTATTTTTTCTGTCTGACATATTTCACTTCAGTCTAGCTTTCTTTTGATTAGCACTTATGTAAGTATGCCTTTTTCCATCTTATTCATTTATTTCCTGTCTAGGTGGTTTATCTAAAATGGGTTTCTTGTAGACAGGGTATCATTGGGTTTTGCTTTTTTATTTTATCTGACAATCTGTTATTTAATTAGCATGTTTAGATTTTTTGCATTTAATGTAGTTACTGACATGGTTAGATTGAAATTTAGCATCATATCAAGGGTTACTTCTCAGTTAAAAGATCTAGTTATCTGCAGAGGGTGGCAAGATGCTGCTTCACAATTATACGGGCCAGGGCTGTGATTCACCTACAGGGGCCCACCGGATGCTCCAATCAGCGTCCCTGTCTGGCACTGCTACTTCAAGGACCATTGGCTCTGCTGGATCAGGTGGCCCAAGTGACAGAGCATTATGCATGACAGACAGCTTGACCTGTTGCAGAGCCTTCTCTTATTCTGGGCTCCACTCAAAACTAGCAGCTTTTTGGGTCACGTGGTAAATGGGCTGGAGTAGCACCCAACTGAAGAATGTGCTATCTTAAAAATCCAAAGAAGCCCACCTAAGTAGGGAGGGTATTCTGTTGAATACAACATTTAAATATTAATCTCATACAAAAATACTCTCCCAGAAACATCCAGAATAACATCTGGCTAAATATCTGGGCACCATGGCCCAGCCAAGTGGGCACATAAAATTAACCATCATTTGTGAATATTGATTGAGAAATAGAAGGTTTTGGGACTTCCTGAAGAGCAAATAGAAGTTGTATTAGACCTAGAATGTGAGTATTATCACATGCTGGGAGGCAACTAGCAAATTGATACTGTGTGTAAAGCTATGTGCTATTTGTGTACCTGAGAGGTTTAAGTTTAGTTCCTTTATTCCATCTCTACTCAATTTGCAAATGGTACAAAATGGTGCATTATAGCCTGGATTTGCTTCAAAGCTTGGTAGTGTCTGTGTTATAGCCATTACTTACAACCATGGTCCGATTTCAGTGATGTCCTGTACCAAATCTAGATACAGAGTAAGCCTTAGTAAAGAAGATTGTACCATCACCAACTAGGGCAAGTGACTGGATGATTTTCCCACAGAGACTTCTGGAAATGGAGATTACATGAGTTCCCCCTCCACTAATACCAACCTCTAAATGATATTGCATAACTACTATATGGGTAGCAATTTACTTTTTAACTGGATTTTTCTTTTCTTTTATTGTCCTTATTGCAATGAAATGACAGCTTCCCTTAATATACAATCTTCTGGATAGCAATACCTTATGGAAAGAATATAAACATTAAATAAATATTCGGTAGCTAATAAAATACATGATAGGTAATATCCTACATTATTAAAAATATGGTAGCTAACATATGGTAGCTACTTAAAATGGGTATGTTCATTTTTTGTTGTATACAAGGCATTTATGTGGATATTTTACCCCATGTTGCTAAATATAACATATAAAAATTACCATAATGCCATCACTAATATTAACCAAAAGGATAGTATTTTTATATGGGATACCACCTCCTTGCTTAGACACAACAAATCTATAATTTCAGTGCACTCTATGGGGAAGGATATATCTTTGTTTAACCCTTTCATCTATAAAGAAGTGACCAGAGTGCCTTGTATATTGCAGATATTCAATAGATATTTATTCATAAGCATGTGGCTATTTTGGATATTCATTGAAGGAGTACTAAGTAATAAGAGGCAAATAATTGAGATGCAAGATGTAGGATTCCATTTCGAGGTTAAAAGCCAATGATTATGGAAAAGTATGATCATAAGTACTATCTCTCGAGAGTGATACACGTGAGTTCACACCTTCTTTGTCCTTTGTCCCTCTTGGGTTGAGACAGGAAGGCTGGCAACATCTTCAATTGAGGTCATTTGTTCTACTGAGCTATCTGGAGCAGGGAGAAAACTTCATTCACTTTTGGGCTGAAGAGTAGCTGAGGAACTAATTGGGGGGACAAGGGGGCGAGACTGCATGGCACCAGAACACAGTGAATATTGTGTTTGGAATTGAGTTTCTACCTCCTTCATTCCTTTAAATTCCATTGGACCAATTATTTCTGCAGTGAGGTCAGTGTGGTATCAAAGGACACCTGCCTGCTTTCCCCAGCGATGTGGCTCCTTCTGTAAGAGCCGTATTTTCTTTGTTAGGCTATTGCAGAGGACTGGAAAGACGGATGATTTAATTCTCCACACTCACACTCTGTGACTCCCAGGGGGGACCCGACTGCATCCGTTTTATGAACCTTGCCTTCCTTTCCCCACTGCTGAACCTATAAAATCATTTTTCATCAAGAAAAGAAAAATATTCTTCCCAACAGGGATTAACCAGTTGTTGATTTAGATTTTATATTGATATTTTTGTCCTTTGGTCTCCATGGCAGCCAGCCCTGACGCAGAGCCTATAGTTACAACAACATCGACAACCACCAAAAAGCCCCCAAAACTTTAGTTTATAGCAGCAAATGTTTTTATTGCAAAACTAAAACCTTTTCCAGAACAATTCAATATTCCAATAGAATCCTGGGTTTAAAATAGAGCTATAAAACAAGCCTACCATAATGCAGCTATAAATTATAAGTCAGATATTATTATTGATTAATTTTTCTCCACCTAGTTTTAAAGTTCAGTATGACTCCTTTTATAGAACAAGAAAGAGAACGAGGAGAAAGCACTCTTGCCTACTATATGGGAACTTACTGTCCGAATTGGGTATTTGGTACATCCGGGAGACAAAAGCCTCTGTACCGCATGACTCCACATGCTAGAGCCTGAGACTCAGGAAATTGGGGTCAGCTCCCTTTAGACCATCTCTTTCAACCATCTAGGTTTACAGATATAAACACCAAGTCCCAGAAACACTGGGACTGTGTCCTGTTGAAACAAGTCTAGGATTCAAGGCTCCTGACTTTCAGTAGTGAAGCAATTTCCACTGTGGCCTCCACGGCTGTCGGACCTTTTGGAGAATGTTTTAGATGAGCACATGCATTATTTTAGCCACCAGGTGCTGCCCAGCTTCTTTTAGTTAAACGGAGCTTGAGACGGGTTTGGTTCAGAGTTCAGTGTTCATGTGCTGTTAGGTTTTTCAGGAGCAAATGACAGTGGTGTTTTATTTGATACAGCTCCCTTCTAAATTATAAAACTTTGGAGGCTTTCTCTCATGTGTTTGTGATTACCCACTCACCAAAATGATCCAGGGAGGAATTGAGCTTCACATGCATTGCAGATAGCTCTGTCCTTGTGGAAGTTACCTCATTAATATCAGTTGCATCCTATGTTTTCACCAAATGTGTAGAGAAGGGTCATATTCAATCATGTGTTGCTCCCTGTGAAGAATAAGGTTTAAAGGCTATAGTACCTGCTCTCAAAAGGCCTAATTGATTCCGTGTGAAAATTAGGATTTATTTTCTGTTTCTGTGAAAAGTGCCAATGGGAATTTTGATAAGAATTGGATTGAATCTATAGATGGCTTTGGGTAATATGTATGAATATTTTAACAGTATTAATTCTTCCAATCCATGAACATGGAACATGTGTTGATGGACTTGTGCCTTTTTCAATATTTTTCATCAATGTTTTATAGTTTTTAATGTACAGATCTTTTACCTCCTTGATGAAGTTTTTGGTATAGTAAGGCCTGTATGTTTGTGTATATTGTAGTGAGTCACTTACCTTTTTTAACCACAGAAATTCTGTCTACATTCATGTGAGGTAGAAAGAAGAGGGAAGGGGATAGGATAATTTTTAGGAGTTTGGAATGATTAACCACAATATTATGACTTTAGATGAACAACAGAATAGGAATGATGGTTGGTTAAGGAGAATTTGGGAAAAGAAAGTGAGTTTAATTTTGAATATTATTAGGAGAGGGATGGTTACGTACGGACTCTGGATCAGCAGTGTTTGGCTCATCCAGGTGTGGATTATTTTGGTAGTTCTTTGGAAGTAAAGGTTTAAGGTTCTGGAGTTGGCCTTAGCTGGGAGATTTTGGAGTGACCAGCCCAAAGCCATAAACATAGGTGAGATTGTCTAGAGATAGTATCTAGGATGAAAAAAGCAGAGTACCCAGAGCAGGTACCAAGTACCACCCTATGACAATGACAGCTAAGGGAAGATGACAGTGATGTTATTCCTGTACCAGGGCTGGACAGTAATGGCTGCCATTCCTATTCGGTTTCCTTCGACTTTGGGCCTCTTTAGTTTTATTGCGGCCTCACCCCCTAGACCCTAGAATCTAGGAAGCTACAAATAAAGTCATTGCCAAATGAACGTATTTGTAGGAAAAGGTTTTCTTTCTTTTTCTTTTTTCTTTTTTCCATCCTGGAAAATTAGGTCTGAGAAGTACAGCATGATTGGGATGGGGAGAAGGAAAAGCTGCTTTAGATGTTCACTTCCTTAATTTTACCCCTATGAGGGACTGTTTGTTTTCGTATTTTTGGGATACGTTTTTTTTTTAGAGTTCAGCTTTTTATTGTATATGTGACAAAGGAGATTTAGTCAAAAAGACCAAAGCCCATATCATCTTCAGACTCCTAGGATTCTTCTTTCTTTGCAGCGGGGGAGGGGCAGGGCCTCCTGCTGGGGCAGCACCAGCCCCTGCGCTGTACCAGGCTCCCAACCTTGACATTGGCCAGAGTCTTTGCAAACAAGCCTGGCCAGAAAGGTTCAACATTTACACCAGCTGCTTTAATGAGGTCATTGGTCTTATCCTCCGTCACTGTCACCTCATCGGTGTGCAGGATAAGGGCGGATTAGATGCAATTGAGCTCAGATATGGAGGCCACGATGTTGGGTGACTGTTGGGTGGGCGCTGCTGGGAACGGTGCTCGTCACCAGATGAAGCCAGGGCCTCACCCCAACTCGACCTTAGCTTCCTTGGAAGGAGTGAGCTCCTCAGTGGCAGCTGGGGAAAGTGAGATACTTCTCAAGTCTAATTTTGTTGGTTTGTTTTGTTTCCATGGTACTATTTCAGAGCTTCCTGAAGCTGAACTATTCCTCATTACTTTTCTAAAATTGGCAAGCCAACAAGTAGACTCAGTGCAAGACAACTGTGAAGAAATTTTGGTAATTATCTCCTCATCATTTTCTACGCACTTTTACTGTGTGCAATCTGTAGCCATGCAAGGAGCTTAATACACTTGAGTTTCTTATATACCAAGGTTGCATTTTAGTCATAACACATAGAAGAATATTTACTTTAAGAATAAATTTATGAGTTTTTAATACATATGTGTATTGTTTAAATATTCTGGATTATTTCTAGAGAGGTCTCTAGGCATGTCCCATTGTTATTTACATCAGTCCTCCAGCCTCACTTTTCATAAGAATCACCTGAGAGCTATTAAAATGCAGTTTGCATTTAACAAACTCCTGGTGATGTTGGTGCTGCTCATCATGGTCCAGACTTTGAGTAGCAAGACTTCAGATAAAATAGACAGATTAAGTTGAGATACATCAGTTCAATTTCATATTTTGAAGCCATTATAAAGATGAGGTCACAGATGGAGAAATCTGTGAGATATGCTCTTTAAATTAAAAAAAAAAAAAAAGCAAAATGAAGACCTGTATATATTATGCTTTCATTTGCATGTTTTCAAGGGAATTTTTATATACAAAGAAAATTCCTGAAAAAGTATGTAAGAAACTTAATTAGAGATTACATTTGAGGAAGGACAGTGAGGTCTGGGGTAGGAGGGATACCTTCTTTTATAGTATATGACTTTAACTTGTTTTGTTTTAACCAAAAAATATTTTAAAAATAGAAAGGCATATAGAGCACATTACAAAGAAAGTGAACTCCCCAAATATAAAAAGGGTTTTGGGGGCATGTTTGCATCATATCTTTTTTCCTGTTAACATATATGCTATTGGTGAAGCACTTGAAGCTCTTTTTTAAATCCTTTTTTGATCCTTGTTTCCAAAGCTACCAGCATCCTGAGGTTGGTATGAATTTTAACCACCCATATTTTTATAGGTTCATTGCATAGGAAATCTCAACATACATGTTGGTTTTATTTTAAAATTTTATATAAATGGGGTCATATATTAATTTTTAAAGTTTTTTCCATGTGAGTCTATTGCTCTTTTAATAAGATAAAAGGAGCAAACTGAAATCAATAAAACAGGTCTGTTGAAGCCACATGGTATAGCTATGATGTAAGCATGCACTGGGTCAGGAATCAGAGTTATGTCCTTAAGGTGGATCCCCACTAAGTGGCTTGTGACACTGGGTGTGTCATTAACCCCTCTGGGTCACAGTTTTCTAATATGCAATCTAGATGCTCCTAGGTCCCTGTACCATCTAACAACCCACTTATGAAATACATTAATGCATATTTTTCCTATTCTCAGTTTACAATTGACTAAGGCCTTGAATTCCCATTCAGATTCCAGGAAGCCACCACTGTGCATGGCTGTTTTTGCCACTTGATTGCTGATTTGATTTCAAGATTTTGGCTGATGATCTGATCCCAGGCAGGTGACAGAGCAGAGGAGAAGCAACAAATGTGAGTGACAAACCACCTGACAAAGGTGTGGGAGACATTATCTTTCTAGCTGCCTTCTTTGTTCAATACTCAGATGTAGTCTTTTTACAGATTGAGCAATCAATTTCTGAAGTAGTGTCAGTGAGTGCTCTGGTTATCACCTGGTTTATTGTTCTCACTGTCATCATTGGGTTTTCTTGGCTTAAATATGCTGAGGGTGTGAATCATAGAAGTGCAGCCACCTACTTAGGGGAGCCTATTGCCAGCCTTCGCTGGAGCGGGAAAGAGACAAAGTAGAGGGCCAGCCGTGTCTTCCTCCTCCACCTTGTAAGCATTTGTTGGAAAGATGGGAAACAGAGATGTTCAAAGTCAAGACTGTGAAATCAATAAGAGAGCTAGGTGAAAGTTCTGAAGGGCAGTTTGAAATTTTGAAAGGGATTGATGCCACTTACTACTTTATGAAAAGCTGATCTTATAGTAAATGCTATCTGAAATATCAGCTATATAAGAGAAATTACTTTATGATGTCTTTGCCAGAAAGAACCTGGAAGGTTTATTTAAGCCTCCATTCAAGATGGAAAAGACTCACCAGATGTATAGTATACTTTCTTGAGTAAAAGATTTATTATATCCCTAGGTAGGTTCTATCTATAAAATGCAGTCAACCTGTTTGAACATAAATGCCAATTTAATGATGCCAGACACTTTTCTTTCCCCTGTTTGATATAAAGGAAATAAGACAATTGTATTAGTTATTTTTGACTATAAAACACAGTCTCCCCAAACCTAGCTGCTTAAAAATACCAAACATTTATCACATCATGCAGTTTCTGAGAATTGGAAATCTGAGAGAGGCTTTTCTGGGTGATCTGACTAAGCATCTCTCCTGGGGTGATAGTCAAGATGTTGGCCAGGGCTGCAGTCATCTGAACCTGGGATTGGTGAATTGATTTCCAAAATGGCTCATCCACATAACTGTTGTCAGAAAGCATCAGTTTCTGGATGGCTATTGGCAGGAAGCCCCAGTTCCTTACCACATGGACCTCTCTATAGGACTGCTAGCATGTTCTCATGACATGGTAGCTGGCTTCCAAGAGCATGTGATCCAAAAGAGAGAGAGAGCAAGAGGGTAGGTACCACAATGCCTTTTGCAATTTAGCTTGTAAGTCACAGACTGTCACTTCTGCCACATTTCAGCCACAGAAGCCAATCACTAAGTAACCCAACATTTGAAGGGTAAAGTAGCAAAGAATTAGTGGACAGATTTTTTAAAAGAACTACAATAGTGAAATTAATTAAAAAGGTTTCAGAAATATAAAATAAATTACAAGATTGCAAGGGAACATAATTTTGTTAAGCAGCCCTTCACTTATATAATTTTCATAGAAAGAATTAATCATAATAACTAATATTGGTTCAACATTCGACATATCACATACCATGCTTGGCCTCTCACATCATCTATTTTATCCTCAGCACAATTCTGGGAGACAAATTCCCCTTTTACCACATTTCATCACAATTAAAATGCCATGAATGGTAACATGCATCCTTATGTACCATAAAGAAACAAAAATGCCCATTAAACCATATCACAACACCTTATGTACTTGGTACTTATTTAGACTTATTTAGACCTTTTTTGGGCAGTCGTATATCACTCCGCATACACATAAAAAAACATAGTGAAAGAAATTGTTATTCCTAAGACGTTTTTACTTTGAGAGTGCAATTGTTTGGAATCCTTGACATTGTTGCTTCCTACCAGAGAACCCAGCCTTGTGTTCCAGGCCCTGCATATGCAGCTGACTGGTATAACCTAGGAGAAGAGGTCCTAACTCCAGCCTTGAAGTTATAGCCATCATCTGGCAGTAGGATTTCAGGGGTCAGACTAGAAAAGAAAATTAGAAAGACTGCTGTCTTTCTAATAAGCATGGGATCGTTTATTTCCCATGTCTTATCCAGACACATACACTTATATTTAGTTTTCTCAGGCCCTTAACCACAACCCCTCTCTTTTGAGTCTTTGATCTTTCATAATGAGCCCATATCTTGTTCCATATTGGGAAATTTTTTTTTTACTTATTCTGATTTATTCAATGGGTTATCATCAAATGGTTCTTTAAAATGATATGGATAATTGAACGGGAAATTGCATCTTCACAGTATATGCTTGCTTTTCAAATGAATAACTTTTTCCTCTCTATGAATTACATTTTCTTTGCTCCAAATACCCACATAAGGTAGCTTTACTTTCACTTTTGCTGTTTGCTTTAAGAAAGAAGAGTTCCTATTTTATATTTAATATGGTTTCTTCATGTTGGGTATGCATGCTTCAATACATCTCTCTTGGATAAGGCATAGAAATTCTGTTAGTAGAGAAGAGAATAGAGCAGGGAATTAACATTTCTCAGTGTTCCATTACAGATACAATATTATAGTACAGCTTTCCGATGCTGAAGTGTGTGTGATTGACCATTAGGCCTGTTCAGCTTCTTATTTCTCCAAATTTCACTATTTTCACAATTAATCAAATCAATGACAGTTACTGCTATATTTTAAAAATTATGGCCATAGAGCCCTGGCTGGTAGCACAGTGGATAAGGCGCCGGCCTGCAAACCCAAAGGTCGCAGGTTTGATTCCCCAGCCAGGGCACATAAGCAGGTTGCAAGCCAGGTCTCCAGCCAGATCTGCAACTGGAGGCAGGTGAAAAGCAACCATACATTGATGTCTCTCTCCCTCTCTGCCTCTCTTCCTTCCCCTCTTTCTAAAAAAAGATAATGAAATAAAATCTTTAAAAAAAATTATGGCCATAGATTAGAGAAATGAATATTTTAATGCAAAGAAATGGTTTCTGCTTGTGAGACTTTTTCACCCTTTAGTTGGAGTGATTACAGCTTTTTAGTTACAGTTCCTGGGCACTTTCAGCCATCTGCATGTGTAGTGATTGGGTTCCAATTGAGCCATGCTGACAAGGAAAGCAACACTGAGAAGAACAAAACTAAAAATCTAAAACTGGTAGCCACCATGTTTTTCTGGGGCTTTTGGAGGGGCTACAAGGATGCATATCAGTCCTTAGCAGATGATTCTGGGCAACAGGAGATGGGATACGAAAGCTACTCTGTACTTTCCAGAAGGAAATCATGACAGAGTCTGAGTATAAGAAGCGAGAGTGGGAAGAGATGGCAAGTCCACCCAACTGTCTAAAGCAATGTGCTTGAGGGGGATGGAGAGTTACCAGGTACCTTCGACTCTCTTCCAGAAAACGGCTTCTGGGATGGTGGAAAGCAGGGTTGTTGACACTGTTAAGAAAGTGCTTAGAGGGGCAGTGTGGCATAAAGGAAAAAGCACAGGCTTTGTGGACATATGTACCTACCTGCTTAGGTTTTTGGCTCAATCACTTCCCACGTGTTTGAAGTAGAACAGGCCTCTCAAAATGTAAACTATCCACAAATCAGCTGGGGGCTTTGTTAAATGCAGAATCTGACTCAGCAGGTCTGGGTGGGGCACAAAATCTCACATTTCTAATGAGCTCCCCAAAATGGCAGTGCTGCTGACCTGTGAACCACTTCTTGAGAAACAAGGGACTAGAGGAACTGGCTTTATTTCCAAGTTTCAGTTACCTTCTCTGAAATTGAGAAAAATCGTATCTAATTCCACGATTGTGGCTTTGGTAACAAGTAATATACATAAAAGATCTAGCACAGTGCTTGGTACATGGTACATTCAATAAGTGGCACTAACGTTGAACAACATTTTCTTTACTTAATCAGCTTCAAACGTTTTGCCAGTTTAAACCGAGGAGCAGGTACTTAGGGGCATTTCTATTGTGACAAGGTTTGGCTCTCTAAGGAAGCTTGAATTTTCATGTACATTGTTGGGTTCTTTGTTTTCTTTTTCTTTGGATTTTATTTTGTATTAGTTTCAGCTAAGTGGTTAGATAATAATACATTACATAGTTTTCCCTTGATATTTCCAGTACCCCAACTGACACCACACGTAGTTGTTGCATCATTACTGATTACATTCCCTAAGCTGTACATCTCTGTGACTATTAAGTAACTACCAATTTGTGCTCCTTAATTTTACCCAGTCCTTCAACACCCCAGGCCTCTGGCAACTACCAGTTCACTCATGATGTCTACAAGTCTGTTTTAATTTTGTTTGTTTATTTATTTTGTTCTTTTGATGCCACATATAAGTGAAATGATATGGTATTTATCTTTCTCTGACTGACTTATTTCACCAAGCATAGTACCCTCTAGTTTTATCCATTCTGTTGTAAATAGTAAGATTTCATTTTTTATGCCTGAGTAATATTCCATTATATAAATGTACCAGGTTGTGTTTTTTTTTTTTTAATCCACTTGTCTATTGATGAGCACTTGGGTTGCTTCCATATCTTGGGTTCATTTTTTTAATAAGTGACTATTTTAGCTACCTGAAATTTTCTGGTTTTCTTTTTTCCCTTAACTAATATAGAGTCAGAGAAAAAAAATATGAAACAAACAAAAATTTTAACAATTACTATCACTTTGGTCACTCTTTAAAAGAAGGAGACAAACCAGCTGGGATTCTAAATGTGCCCTTCAACGACTCGATGTAAAGGCACCGAAGAAATGTGCCCGCAGTCTGCTGAGTGGCCAGGACCTATGAAGAGCACTCACTCAAGGGGAAAAGAGGAGCATTCTAGAGTCTCAATGCTTTTTTTCCGTTACAAAAATTCTCTGCAGTTCTTTTCCATTTCAACAGGCTAAGGTTTCACCACTTGGTGTAATTTCTTCAGTAGCCGCTTCTCATTTTATCAAGTTAGGCCTTTGAGAAAATTAGTAGCTCTATTCTGGTCAAAGTACACAAGTCCTGTAATTACCCAGCGCCTGTCGCAGTAACAGTTGATGCCATGCCTTTTCCCCTGCGGCCAAGGAGGCCTGCCTGGTTGCATGGGAAGTGCTTAAAATGTTTTCTCAGGAGGCAGTAGCTACAAAGGGGCTTCCTCCCTTTCTATGCCAGAGGTAGAAGATTAATAAAAGCATCCAGCGCATGCTGCCATTGTTTTCCCGTTCTTGGCACAGCCTGCAAGTGGCTTTAACTTGAGTTGAAGATTTTGTGAGCAGATGAAAATCCTAGTCAAAAAAGACGCACATTGTAGAAGTGATCTGGGGATCTTTCATACATAACAACATCGAGGAGTTATATTTGTTTTCTTTGACTGGGTAGTTTTAAAAAGGAATGACTATGGGTTGAATTTTAAGTTTTCAGAAATAGCTTTTAAAAAAAAAATCTAACTTGTTAGAGCAACTCATTTTCTTGACAGGTAGTTTTGAAGAAGAGTTAAGTGTTTAAGTCATATGATACAGCACTTTTTTTTCCCTACATAGTTTAAAGCAATTTTATATGAATGGGATGATTTGCTCTCAAAATGTATTTGGAATACAACTAGAGATGCCACTGTTATCTTAATTTTGAATATGTAGAAGAGAGAAAACTTACCTTGGGGGGAAGTTTCAGATTAGATTTAGATGCATCTGTGCCCTGGAACCTTCACATTGTCTCACTCTCTTGGCATGGAAGGATGTTATAGCTAAAAGTGAGCTTTTCTTTTTTTCCCCCACCCCGCCCCCCAAAGAAGACATCAACTTCCTTGATCCTACCAGATGGTCAAGCAGTTAAATTATTTAACCAGAAACTATTAAATAAGCATTGTTTATGGGCCAGGTATAGTGATTGGTGTTGGGATAAAACAGACAAGCAGGAAACCAGCATGGTTCTCATGCTCACGGGCCAGAGATGCCAAATATAGATTTGGAACTTATATGCAAGGTTGGACGGAAGACCTCGGTTTTGGAGTTAATGCAAACAGTTACTGCATCTCCGGGAATTGATGAGATTGGCTGGAGCTATAGTTTAATCCTTAGTTGCATTTTAGAATAGTTTAAGAAGCTTTTTTTAAAGAAATTTTTTATTGAGTTTTTAGAGAGGCAGGCTAGAAGAGAGAGAGATAGAGAAGGATTGCCTTGTTGTTTCACTTATTTATGCATTCATTGTTTGATTCTTTTATGTGCTCTGACTGCGGATTGAACCTATAACCTTGGCGGATGGGAACAAAGCTCTAACCAATGAGATACCTGGCCAAAGTCAAGGAGCCTTGAAAAACTCTGAAGCTTAGGCTCTATCCTAGACCAGTTAATTAACTCAGACCATCTCCTGGCTGTGGGCTCGATGTTGGTGTTTTTAATAGCCCACAGGAGATGCTAGTATGCAACCAGAATTGAGAACTCTTGTGTAGAAAGGGGGAAAACAGGCAGATAAAAAAAGTAATGGGATTTTAGAAAGTTATTTTTAAAGAGGAGGTGATATATCACGTTCTTAAGTACTGAGGAAAATGGTCTGTGGAATAAAGAAAGGGTTCTGCTCTGTTTTGTCTTCCACTTTTCATATACATGTGCTTTTGAATTTTGACACTCTTCCTCAAGTGTCAGAATAACAAACCAGAATTAGATATTCGCAGAATTAGCTTTGCTTGGATGCCTGTGGAGCTGGCACGGAATCTGTTGAAGTTTCATTTGAGGAAGGGTCAAACTAGTGCTGGAAACATCACAAGAAAAAAAAATGCGTATGTGGTGGCAGATGAGACTTATTATGGTGATCATTTCACACAATGTATACAAATATCAATCCTTTGTGTTGTATACCTGAAGTTATATGTAAAATATACAAAAAAAAAAAAAAAAAAAGGAAAAGAAAAAGAAAGAAAGAAAGAAAGAGTCTTGGAAAGACATTTCTGAACTTGACTCTTTCTGTTCTTCTGCAAGAAGAGATTTGAGCTTGTACCTGTCTCATTATAACATATTCTTTTCCCTAGTGTATTTCCTCCTACTTTATATTTCAGATTTTATAGCCATCCTGGCTTTGCTAGTATTTTTTTTTTAAATCTTAGGATTAACAGGCATTATTTATTACCTATGTACAAAATCCACAGTGGGACATAATTCATATCTGCATTTAAAGAACTCCGTGTTCAAGTGGATAAGTATTTTTTATCCTGAGCGTTCACCACGCAATAAGCTCAGGCAGTGGAGAGGGAACATCTAACTCCCACTCTCAAGGAGCTATAGCACTTATTAAATTGGAAATAAGTGCTGCAAGTTATAGCAAATCATGTTAGAAGAGCTACAATG
Source organism: Noctilio leporinus (assembly GCA_004026585.1). NCBI lineage: Eukaryota > Metazoa > Chordata > Mammalia > Chiroptera > Noctilionidae > Noctilio > Noctilio leporinus. The sequence goes on along the minus strand of PVIW01001007.1, from coordinate 149,115 downwards.
AATGTGAGAAGGGTGTTTTCCCCTGTGCAGTGGGAGCAGCCGGGTTAGAAGGGCTGCAATGACATGTTGACCTTTTACTTCAGGCATAATGGAATTCTTAACGCCTCCTTCCATCTCCTAAAATAGTCATCTTTTCCTACTCCATGAGCCCACTTTGCTTTGTCCAGTGATGAAAGACTCTCTCTCTTTGCCCTCTAGGATCCTGTCATTTGGATAAAGTGTTTATTTACGCTCTTTCTTCTGAGGCAGATGATTCTTTTACTTGGGACTCTACTTCACAGGAGCCCCAGAATGTTGTGTGAACCTATTCTGGTATTTATTTCTTCTTCTAAGTCGCTTTTCTCCACAACAGGTCTTGACTCCTTTCTGACTAAACGTGGTCAGCAGCATTGCTTTGAGATACGATTGGTCAGGCCCTGGGGTGGCAGGCACACTGTAGAACAGAGCCAGAGCCCCTTTGATGGCCAGGCCTGGCATTCATATTGCAAATTGGGCAGGAGAGTCAGGGAGAAGATGTTCACCTCCATCTCCTTATCCACTTTACCAGGCAGCATGCCCAGTGCTTTACATACGTTGTATCAAAAGTTTGCCTATAAAGCCCACCTTAAACATGAGCAAAATAAAAAGCAGAAAGCATGAGGTCCCATCACTTTTTCATGGCAGAGCCTAGATTCAAAGCCAAGTTTGACTTCAGAGTATGTCATAGAGCCTGCAATCAAATTGTATGTCAAGCCAATATCCATTGGCCTAGGCTGGGTATAGGAGACAGGCTTTGTGGCTGGGATTTGTGGTGCAAAATCCAGCTGACATGGGTAGGCAACCTATATAATTAGAGGGTGTCTATTTCCTATGCAGCACAAAAATCTTTTCCCCTTATCCATTGAGAATGCCTTTTTATTTCTTAATTAATTAATTAATTGAAAGGTTTTATTATTTTCAGGACAGGGGAAGGGAGAGAGACAGAGTGGAAGAGAAACATCATTGTATACTTGCCTTTCACCTGCCTCCAGCTATGGACCTGGCTGGAGACCTGGCTTGCAACCTGGTTATGTGCCCTGGCTGGGAATTGAACCAGTGACCTTTGGGTTTGTAGGCCGGTGCCTATCCACTGTGCCACCAGCCAGGGTGAGAACTCCTTTTTAATATCACCCTTTCACTAAAACATTGCAGAAAAAAGCAGGACAGACATGTACATCCCAAACACATAGCACTTAATAAATGCAGTGTGTTTGGGGTAGTACTAAGTATAGCTTGATGCATAGAAAGAAGACAATTTTCAAAATGTAATGACACCTGTCTTGAAATGTAAATAATTAGTAATAAAGAGAGGTTTTCTAAATAATTATTTTTGTAATTACTTTTGAAATAGGGTACAGCATGAAAGGTCCCCAAAACAGATATGTTACAGCACAGCCCATGGTTAGGTGATTGAGGAAAGGAGAGCAAGTGGAAGACACTGTGGTTAAGATACTTTGCATATGCATGGCAAGACGGTAGCCAGATAATAGCTGTGCTATCTACTGCCTTGGGGCAAAGTATGTAGTGACTTTCAGAATGTGTCCTGATTCCTGACTCAAGGAGGAGAGGCAGAGTCCCAGGGATCATTAAGGCACTCTTGCACTGACTGAAAATGGCAGCCAAAGGAATGTAAACAATACAGGGAGACTAGCAAATGTAGCTCACCTCACCGTAAGAGGAATTGGAGATGAAGTTGCATTAAAAGTTCTAGGTCAGGATTTAGAAGAAGGGTGAGCAGCCATAAGAAGAGCCATCACGTAGCAGCCATGTGGGAAGTTGAATTATGCGGTTTGTAGAAATGTCCAGCCATGCAGCCTGGGCTAGCAGGAAAGCAGGCACACTTTGGCTTTGACATGTCTGCTCCAGCTGACTCCAAAGCCACTGAGGACTCAGCCTTGAAGACCCAGACTCTATCTGGACTCTTGGAACTCAGTACATATGGAGAGGGCACTTTCTTAGGACTTGCACCTTTCCTAGACTTCCCCATGATCCAGTGTAACATGGCACATGCTTTTCTGGGCTTTATATGGGGGTTGAGGACAGTGTACCACAGATCCTGAGGAGAGCTGCTGCAAGAGGAGGATGACTTTAAAACCCACAAGTGCACTTTCCATGAGACTGGAGGAATGTTTGTCCAGCCAGCTTAAGTACAAATAAAAAATTAGGGAACTATTGGGCTTGGTTTTGGCTTGTAGCCTGGTGAGCACCAAAGTGTTGGGTCTTGTAGGGAATTAAGGCTCTAAGTTGAAGTGCTCCCAGTCCCCGCAAAGTTGGAATCTTGTAAATAAAAATTTGTTTTTCTCAACACTAATTTTTGGGTGATACACCAAGGTGGCATGTGCATGGGCCCCTGTTTGCTCAGTTACACTTTAAGGAGCTAACTTACAGAAATATTATTTGCAATAATCAGTATTTCACTACTTTTCAAATCTTAAGCATTTTTATGACTATATTTTTGATTATTAAGTTTGTTTTAAACAGTAAACTAAATATGATTATCTTCTCTGGTGGTGACTAGAGGATGTTTGTAATCAGTAAATATTGCCTAGTTAAATTGCAAAATACTGGGACCTGTCTGGTATTAGGTTTGATGCAGACAATGATTTTGGGTCATTTCAGCTCTCACAGTCATATTCTAGTTAGGGATGCATTAGTTCCATGAGAAAATTCTTTAGAATATACAGCTTCCTTATGTGTCAACATCCATTGTAAAGGTTTATTAGAGGGCAATTAATTAAATGAAAGTCTTTGATTATTTTTCTCTGGTTACAATCTAGCCATGTATTTCCATAATAACTCAGCAATTCTTCTAGATTATTGCAAGCAATGTTCTGGATCATTTGTGGACTTTCTGGAGGTGTTTTTGTTTGTTTGTTTTTCCTGCTGAATGATGGAGGTATGGGGCCTTAAAAAAAAGTATACCCTTCCTTCTCCCACCTTCTTGGTTCTTCCAGCTGGGCTAATAATCAGATTTAACAGAGAAAGATTAACAAGAGAAAATGTCTAAAGTTTATTTTACAAATGTACACTTTTATGCTAAAATGAGACCCAAAGAAGCATTGGCAGTTGAGGTTTATATGCCATTCTGGACAAAGGAGAAGGAGGCAGGGGTCCAGGATTTTGAAGGAAAACTAGGCAATTCAAACAGATTCCTGCTGGCCAACCCAGAAACAATGGGACAGGGGTGAGGGTGAGGGTTGTTGCAGAGGGACCCGTAACAGGCTACCACACTTAACTTAAAAGACAAGGTGAACATGTTACAGAGTGGGAGAAAACCAAAATCCCCTACTCTTTGCAGTTTGGGGATGGGGGTGGGACACCGAAGTAAACCATTTTCCTGAGAGAGGTACATTGTCTATGTGTGGCTGGTAGCTAGTGTCTTGGTTATGCAAATGACTGTATAAACCTCTTCTTCCAAGAAGATAGGAGGGGTTTTTGACCATAGAATGAGGAAGAAAGAATTTACAGGGCTACACGAGATTTCACAGGTGGCCATGATTGTTCACCCTATTGCTTAAAATAAGGAGGCAGACGTGCGATCTCTCTTGCTTTCACTCTTGCTTTCTCCCAGACCAACATGAAGACAGACATGGGGTCTCTCCCTCTCCCTCTCTTCCCTGGATGACCCACAGGCAGACACGCTACCTGAGAACTCACCTTGTTTGAGAAGGGTGTGGGGGGCAAGGGAGGAAAAGAGAGACATGCAGCTTGCATAGAAATAAGGAATTACATGTGGTATCAGAGTTGGGGAGTGTGAGCAAGATCCTCCCCTAATTGGGTACAGCAGCTGCTGGGAACTTTGAATTTATAACTGGAATGCTAAGCTGTGAACTGTTGTATTTCTGAAGAATGGTATTGCATGCTTATCTATTTTAAAGCTAGCCTAATTGGGCAGGACTGTACATTTTGGGTGCTCTTAAAGGTAGTGAGATTTAATAGCAGAATTGCACCTTTAATATAAATTTACATACCCTTCAAATAAACAAAATACCTTTCCTTTTCACCAAACTCTGTTATTAAGAATCATCCCTGGAGGTGGGCAAAATGGGCCCATTAAAACTGAAGACCACCCCAAAAGGTCCTGTTACAAATATGCTAAGCTTCCCTTCAGCAGGCATTTTTATCTATTTTCCCTTAGGCAGGAAAGAGGAGAGTCAAAGGTTCTTTCTTAGTCTTCTTGTTTCTTAAAAACCAGCTTAAAAATCAATATCCTTAAAGTTATATTTTAGGGTGGCAAAACTTAGATTCCCTTCAGAGGAAATGCAGGCAGTATTGTATTGCTCTGATCTCTTCTGTAAATTGGAATTCCAGAGTAAGTAAACTCTGAAACCCACTGACATAGCCCATATCTCCCCAGATCATTATAGAACCCATTGAAGAATATACTTGCTATTGACTGATGATAGTAGTCATTTTCCCATGCACCCAGAACTTTCATCATTTTGTCCTTAAAAAAAAAAGGCTATTGTTTTCCCAATAATTAAATACTATGGATTATATGAAAGAAGTAAAAGAAGTGTTCTGGTTCTTTAGTAGTGCATATACCAAAAGGGACAAACAATAATTTTCACTCTAATGTATGCTTCTAGTATAAGGATTAGCAAACTCTCTCTCTCTCTCTCTCTCTCTCTCTCTCTCTCTCTCAGTAAAGAACCACATAGTAAATATTTTGGACTTTGTGAGCCATATGGTCTCTGTCATGATTCAATTCAACTGTAGTAATATGAAGAAAAAGCAGTCATTAGATGATAGGCATGGCTGGAATTGGTCTGTAGGCAACCTCTGCTCTAAATATTATAGGACTCAAGTCTCCAATTTTGTATATCACATCATTAGAGAGAACCCAATCAGCATTTGCATATATATATATATATATATATATATATATATATATATATGAATGCAAACAAGTGGCCACATTTAGTGATAATAGTTTTCAAAAATTGTGAGAAGACAGATTTTAATGAATGCACTTAGAATTTTAGAGAGTAGTTTACTGTTAATGTTTGCTTATCTTGTGATTTTAGGTTATATGCTTAGAAATTCAAATATATTTTTCATATCTGTATAATATTTTGTATACTAATTATATATTTGAGCATTTTAAAAATATTTTTTGAATGGGTATTCACTTTTTTTATCCTTAGCTATCACTGATAAATGTTTGTCTGCACTTACATTATGCCAAGGCTTTGCTTGGGAGAGATTAAGACAGTTTTTATATTTCACAGACAAAACTATTTGCTAGAGAATGGTCCTTATGATTCAACTCAAATATATTTTGATTCAATTTATTTTAAAATTATAGTTGACGTACAATATTACCTACTTTGATTATTTTAATATCTTTAATTGAGGACAGAAGTGATCATTTATTGCTTTTAAGTAATGTCCAATTTTCTCACTATTTACATGCTAAATTTACAAAGTCACAGGTAAATCATTTCCTCTTCAATGTTACTTTACTTACTGTCTGTAATACATATTGCCTGTGACTTATAAGTATTTTCAACACCTAGCTGCAACATTTCAAAAACATTAAAATGCCCTTAGGGGAGGATTTAAAAGATTATATATGATTACAGAAGCTAAAATCTTGCTTTTTAATAAATGTCAGAGTTATAGGGAAAAATTATACCAAGAAGCATGATTATCAATGAAATCTTTAGCTATAAAAATGCATTAAGCAGTGCTTGGAATATTAAAGGATACTTGTACTTATGAATGTAAAATATTACTCTGTATCCCTTTCCGTAATATGGTTGGCTTCAAATAGAGCTATTTTCATGTACCAATACATCACAGCTCACTCTAAAGTCCTTGTCAAGAGACAGTAATAGGGAAGTTTTTACCAGGCATGATGTTTTTTACTAAGTGGCATACAGAACCTGATTGTGGATATAATCTCAGTGCACATGTTCATTCAAACATCCATCCCTCCTACCCATTAAGTCTCCACCTGACCCTGTAGGCACAGCATTTCAGCTTCTCATCTACACCCAAAGCAGAGAGGACCTACATTTATTTGTTGTGCTGCTCTCATGGAATGCTTACTGTGAGGCTGTCCTGTGTAAGAATCCTCATACCAACCCTGTAATCTAAGTGTTGCCTTTGCGCTCACTTTATAGAAGCCAACTGAGGTACCCAGAGGTACAGTATCTTGCTTAAGGCCACCACAGAGGATGTAGGGTTGCCAGTTCAGGCCCGAGGCTATGGTAGTAACAGTCTTAGCTGCAATGGAAAGTAGTTGATATTTCTAAATTGCTTTCTTCCAGAGACCTACCATATCAGGTTGTAACCACTCCAAACTATGCAATTGTAGTTTTCGTTAACACTGAGTCCACATGAAATGATGGAATCGTTTATAGAATTAATTTTTATTTTATTCAAAGTAACATGTACATGTAGTTTAAAAATAAAATTTCCAGTTCATACTACTTTATGAAAATCACCTCTGATATTTACCTGTATATTTATGAATTATTAACTTCCCTTTCCAGTGGTTGAGGATTTAACCTCTTATTTTACCTCACCCACCTTTCCTTCTTCCCAGTCTCCCAATATAATCATGTCGCATTTTTAATTATGCTGTTTACATTTTCACGATAGCAAGTGTTGCTCATTAATAACTTAGTAATGTTCTGTGATCGTATTTTCAGCCTCATACAATATTCTTCCCCCTTTTCTGGTGGTAATACTGACCATTACTCATTTGCTTTTTTTCCTATGTATTTGCATTTAAAAAAATGCTTCATCTAATCTTTACATGTTTATGAACCTTTTTTCAAAAGCTCAAACACTCAAAATAACCTCTTATTCCCACTTCCCCCACTCCCCAGCCCCCAGACCTGTTTTCTGTATCCCTGTGTCTCCTGCTCCAATCTAGATAAGGTGGCTCTGTCACCTGGCCCAGAGTTCCCAAATGTAGCTCTTCTCTTCACATCCTTGTTTTGTGTCTTTGATTTGGATCCTGTGTCTTCCCCTTTCTTGGGTCCATTCTTTTATTTTGCTGTAGCACATCTCTTTGTAGCTTCCTAGAAAACTGCACATGAGAAGATATTTTTTGCGTCCTTGAATATTTGAATACTTTTATTGTATTCTCACACTTACATCTTAGTCTGGATAAAAGCCCAACGTGGAAAATGTTCTCTAAGAATGTTGAAATTACTATTCACAGTGTTTTCTGTTGTTCAAAGTTGTTGTCAGACATCAGTGCTATTACACCTCTTTCTTTGTATATGACTTTCCTGCTCTTGCCTGGTTTGGAGATCTTTTCTTTAACTCTGTTCTGAAATTTTGCAGTGAGTATTTATATGGATCTTACTATTAGCCAAAGAGATTGCCACGTAATTATCTGGTCTCCTGCACAAAATTGCAGTTCTTGGAACACATCTGGGAAAGGAGTCTGAAATACTCACTGTTCATTACAAAAATATTCCCTTAATTCATTTGTTTTCAGCTTGCTGCCTCATTCCAGTCCTAATGGGCTAAGAGAGAAACTTCTAATCTCTTGTAAGGGATGTGATCAGAAGGGAAAGGAGGAAGCTCTCTCTAATCAGATACATTAGCATGACTGAACATGTGGTTCATAGACTCAGACGTTTTCACTATTATGGCAAGGAACTACAAATATTGGTTGTGGTACCATATCAGTGAGGTATGATAACTAAGCTGGAACTGACTTTTGGGGTGTACAAATTAGAATTCATTGTTATAGAATTAAAGCTTTTGGGTATAATCATTTATCTAGAGTTGTATATTTGGGGAGCTTCATAAATTCATTTATGGTAATCACCATAAAGAGAAATAGAGTCTGGAACATGATTGTGGAAACCGACTGCCATAGCTACCACTAAATTTTTGCATAGTTTTATACTTTAATTTGTTTTATTTATTTGGCTTTGATTTGTCCTGTGACATAATGATTATAACCTTTTACAAAACAATATTCTGACTAGTGAAAACAAAAAATGCTGCATATAGAAATAGGCCTAACAACTAGACTCTTGGGAGTGAAAGTGATTTTATGTATTTGAGAGGTTCACCACATGAAAATAAACGAATACTTTAAGCTACTCACGTAAAACCTAAAGAAGTTATGTCTTCCATAATTAGTTCAAGAACTTTCTATTAATATGCTATCTACAGTTCCACAATCAAATGGAAGAATTCTGTACCTAGTTCCAACTCAGATTCGGAAAAGCTCCCTCGAGACCCACCACCCTCACCTATGCTTTTCAAGAACTTGTTAACTGCGCCTGAATTATGTTGCCAGTTGGAGTCCTTAAATAACAAAAGGCCTCTTTAGATATGTGTCTTTTCAGTATAAAGAAGTATAATTCTAAATCTTTTTCTAATTTAGGAGTAAGAAAAATACTACTGTCACAATCTAAACTTAATGGCATTAAAACTAGGAAAACTGCTTACTGGAACTACCTATTGGGTCCACCTTTACAAGGAAAAAATATATATTTACCAAGTGTTTATGTTTGCTAGGGCTGCCAAAATACCACAGATGGGGTGGCTAAAGCAACAAAAATTAATTTTCTGACCGACAAGGGATCCAGCTGTCTGCGGAGTTGGTGTCTTTTCAACCTTTCTTCTTTGCTTGCAGGTGGGCCACCTCCTCAGTTTTTTTGTGTTGTCCTCCCTGTGTCCAAATTTTGTTTCTGTGTCTAAATTTCCTCTTCTAGGGATACTGGTTGTAAAGACTTCATGAACTTAATTATCTCTTTAACCTGTCTTCTAATAAGGTTACATTCTGAGGTAGTGAGGGTTAGGACTTCAAAATATGAATTTTAAGGGAGGCAGGGCACCCATCAGGCCTTAACACCCAGACTTTCTATTCTATTCCGCAATGTTTTTTTCTCTCAAAGTAAAGAGGTATTTGGATTGAATCTGCCCAGCAGTAAGTTGTGTTGCATACACAGGTTGACTTAGATACAAGTCATATAACCAGCTGTTTAACCAGGTGTGAAACCACAGCATTTGTTCAGCTCACTTCATGGTGAACAGAAAGGGCAGTAGTTACAGCATTCTCCACATGTGCTAAGGACATTTCATACATAATCTATTCTCTTTCCTTAGTGACATTTCACGTATGAGTGAACTAAAAGTCAGAGATCTAAGTAATTTTCCCAAATTAGCATGGCTTTTAAAAGAAGCTTGGATTTGAATCTCTATTTGATTTCAAAGACAATATTCTTTCCGTTACTTGATGATACTGCTAAATTTGAACATTCTCTATACTGGCAAATGTTTTAACCCCATAACTCAACTTTGTACTGACTCAGATTTTTACAAAAGCAAAATGTAAAGGAAAAATTTTAACATTTTTGTGAAAATGTTCTGTGTGTGTATTCATTGATAAATGTACACTACAAGAAAGTATTCAGTGGCTGAAAAATCCTTAATGATATTGTCAATATTATGATGCTAAATTATAACTCATAAGAGGAAATAAGAAATGTAATTAAAATGCTTAAACTTGGCTTTAAAAAACTTAGTTCAATAATTTATATTCTCTAGTCCTTACCACACAGACACTTACTTGCATAACTTCATTTTTATGCACTTGTGACAAGTGTCTAATTTGTCATATATTTGAAACACATGATCAAATGGATCCATGCAAGAAAGGTTTATCTAAAGAATATTAAATTTCCACAAAACTTTATGAAAAATATATGATATCTTTACTATTTTAAAATAAAAGCACTGAAGGGTTCATTTGTCTATGCCCTGGTGATTCCATGAATGCTATGAGAGACCAAGCATTTGTTTTGAGTAGTTTTACTTACTTATTAGCTTCTCTGTGGAGGAAATTCATGTGTCAGACACTTGACTTCTATATGTAAGATTTCTTACACATCTCATAACAATCTATGTAAGTTTTAGGTTTCAAATATTTTTATTTCTAAGAAGATAAATTGCACTATTATATTTTGTGAGTGCACTAGAAAATCTTCTGGTATTCTCCATTATACATGTAGAAATACTTTTTTTTTTTCCATGAAATTCTAGGAAACAGTGATTTTCTTATGATTTCTTTAGAAATGTCCTTATTCCATGGAGGTCACAATAGCCTTGAAACATGTTAAATTTTTAAAAGTGAATTGAAACAGTTGGTTATGGTAAACTAGGATGTAGCGTGGAGAACAAATGAAACCTATTATTTCCTCTGTGAACAACCAGACACAATTTTAAAACCTGAGAATTTAGGGTGAAGAAAAATTTTGGACAGAGAGGATAAAATTCACAATAGACATTTAGTTACCTGCTGTTTTGAACTATGGGGGTGAAATTTAAATGACTAAAGAGTGAAAAACATGATTCTCTTTTAGGTGAAGTCTTGCAGTTAAAGGCAAACAACAAATTAATAAAAATCCATACAATTTATCTATAAAACATACAATGGAAGATTATAATTAAAGTATTGCTGACATTAGATTTTGGTATTTTATTAAGATATAAAAATTAATTTTTACTAGAAACTATAAATGTGACATGGTAATAGATTAGCATTAAATGTAAAAATTATAAAAAATAAACATAAATATTATTTATTGCATATTTGTGACAATGTGGTTGTTTCAGTAGTAATACAATTCTTTACATGCTACATTAAAGGAAGGTATTTGCATTTATTAGTGAAATTGTTGTGTGGTACATTTTGATGTTGATATGAACAAATATGAAGTTTTGAGCTGATACTTGAGTTAAAGGCAAAGTGTCCTTGGGACTGTTGCAGAAGATTCATCCCATGGCATTTTATTCCTTTTTCAGGAATCAAAATATAAAATAGTTTGTAAGTCAAGTAAAAAAATTCCTTTGACATTATAAAAGATAATCACCATTTCTCCAATGTGAAAATAATTATACAAGGTCTGGCCTGAAAGTATAGAGCACAAACTGTTTTAATTATCTGGACACATTGGCTTGATACTTTTTGGACAGACCTCATACACACATATATAATTATGTGTATATAAACTTACATGATATATAGAGTTGAACTTCAATGTGTTTTTTATTTTGATGTATCTATTTTAAAGATTTTATGTATTATTTTTAGAGAGAGGGGAAGGGAGAGAGGCAAAGAAGGAGAGAAACATCAATGTATAGTTGCCTTTCACCTGCCTTCAGCTACGGACCTGGCTGGAGACCTGGCTTGCAACCTGGTTATGTGCCCTGGCTGGGAATCCAACCAGTGACCTTTGGGTTTGCAGGCTGCTGCCTATCCATTGAGCCACCATCCAGGGATCCAATGTGTTTTTTAATTCAATTATAAAACATGAATGTTTAGTTTTCTATTATTACTTTAATGAAAGGCTGCAGAAAACAGTAAAAATAATAAAAATTATAGAAACATATTTTCTGTTTTTTTTTTTTTAAAGATTTTATTTCATTATTTCTAGAAAGAGGGGAAGGGAGAGAGGCAGAGAGGGAGAGAGACATCAATGTATGGTTGCCTTTCACCTGACTCCAGCCACAGATCTGACTGGAGACCTGGTTTGCAATCTTGTTATGTGCCCTGGCTGGGGAATCGAACCTGCGACCTTTGGGTTTGCAGGTAGGTAGGCCCCTTACCCACTGTGCTACCAGCCAGGGCGAAACATATTTTCTAAGTTTATGGGTGGATAAAAATATCATGTAGCTCCTAAAAAGAGAGTTAACTTGTAAACCAATTTTATGAAAGTATATGGCAGCAACAGACCAACCATGTTCTATTTAATAATTCTAACTAAGCTTTTTACTAATTTGTTAAATTTTGAATTTGTATACTGCAAGGAGACAGTTTATAGTATGGTCCCATAGGAAATTATCTTTCTCCTTGGTTGAAGGCAGAGCTGGTTGCAATACCAGTGACCAGCTCACTCAGACTTTGTGCTCTAACCTTCTTTGGGAAGGAAAAACAAATTATGGAAATGACCTGTTTTCTTGAAATAATCTAAAATATTTACTCATTGACATACGGATCATTCACTATGATTCAAAACATTTTCAGATCTTACTTAAATGAGGGTAATTTCCAGTCTAACAGTGATGTAAAAGAATTGTTAGTAATACCATTATTGCATCTATTTTTTTGGTCAAAGATCCAATATTATGTCTACAATTAAAATTATGAAGAGAAGTATTTAACAGTCACCTGCTTCAGAAAAAAATGACACAAAAAATGACACTTCAGCCAACAAAATCTTCCCCTCAGTATGTTTCAGAAATTCCTTACCTTTAATAGAAACAAGAAAGAAAGTGCTGTGATTTCTAATTCAATATAAAAAGGCAACACTCTTTGATATCTTGCGCTACCATTTTTTATAGTAGTGGAGATACAAACATTATGTCTGAATAATATTCTATTGATTTCATTCTAGCTCCTTTTGGTTTTCTTTTTTTCTTTTCTTTTTTTTTTTTTTTATAATTTTATTGTTGTTGTATTACATCCATCCCTTTTTTACTCCCCTCTGTCCCCCTCCCCACCCACCTTGGTTTTCTATAAAATAGATCTGGGTGGCCTCAATTAATTTGTACTGTCATTTGAGTACACAGCCAGTCAAAGATGTTTATTTCTTCTTTTTTATTGTATTTTTCATTATCATTTATCCCCCTTTTATCCTCTTCCACCTCCACCCACCTCCCTCCCCCTTTCTGAAAGTGACTAAATATAGTTCATAATCAATGAGCACTTATTGAGTAATTCTGCTGTGAAAAACATATGGTAAGGAATTTAAGATAAGGTATCAATAAAATAGAGGAATTAAACTTAGCTAACATGAAAGAATTGAGAATCAATATAGAACAGCATAAGTTATAAATCATTAATATGGTCAGAACATTGTGTAAGAATTCTCGGAAGGGAGAGATCACTAGGGGATGAAATAGGGAATGCTTATGAAGAAAAGCAGGACAGACCTGGATATGAGCCTCTTTAGAATTTAGTTTGGTAGAGGAACAAAAACAAAATAATCAATGCTTCTTTGACTAGATATAAAGTACAAATTTGTATGTTGTCAAGGAACCTATATTTATAATAATTTTTATCATATAATAAATTCTTTATATGTCCAAATATAAATATTTTTGGCAACATCACTCAGAAAGTGTTTGTATTATATTCAATTTTTGTAAAATTTCTCTTTATAGGCATGGTTTCAATTATTTTATTTAAAAAAACTAAAGAACTATTAAATAATAAAACAGTATGAAATATCCTCAATCCTTATTCTAAGAGGTCATTTGGTAAAATCAATAAAAATAAGAGCAAAAATATTGGCATCAAAATAGAAATCATTCCTGGGTGTTTGTATCACATGTATACTCTTGGGTGTATGTTCAATATCACAGAACAGAGTAACATTGTAGAAATTATTAATAAAAACCTACAAAACTAACTTCTTTATAAAATACAAATGTTATGCAAAGATCAGTGTGGCTTGAGATAGAGTTTATAGTGATAGCATCTCTTGTTCCAAAGGCTCTATGTCTAACAATTTAGCTGTAAATGAAAATATATATTCTGGGCAACTGTGTTGGATGTTCAAAAAAGTTAATTGGTAATGAAAAAGGCTCTGATATCAAAATGCATGTTTAAATAAAATTGTTGGATGCAATGTCAAGGTGGAAAAAAGTGATACCAATTAATATTGTGTTCTGCTTAAATTAAATGCTATGAGTGGATTTTGTTTATTTTACTTAATTCAAATGGGCTATATCATTTTTTAAAAGGGGGGTCTCCTAATTGGGAAAATGTGGATTATATTATATTCAATTTTGTTTTCTGTAAAGATTTATGTGGCTTTCTGTAGGCAACCCCAGGAAATGTTATTAGATAACTTCTAGGATGAAACCAAAGTCTATGAAACAATGATATCTCATTTTTAATGCCAGTTTATTTAGTTAATGATTAGATAATTGATACCAAACATTTATTGCACCCAGCATAATTCCACCTATTTTCCATTTGCCTTCAATTCTTGTTGAGCAGCATGAATAGCCTGTTTCAGAAGAGCTGGTTAAGATGATGTCTGCAAATATTTTATCCAAACTAATGATTTCTCATGTTCAAAACTAGATTATTTCAGATCTTTGGAGTTATAGAATTATGGAATAGATAAATATTCCTTTTGGAAGAACAATAAGCATCAATTTAAGAAGAGGCAAATTCTGTAATTTTATACTAGTATGATATGGTTTTATTATTTTCAGAATGATTTAAACTTGTTTTCACTATGTACTTCAAACTAATCTAGGGCTATCACAGATGGATTTTTTAAATAATTTTGACATTAGCTTTTGAAGGGATTATATTTCTAGAATTATGACAGCATAATTCTTTGTTTGACATGTCTGAATAGATGCCCCAAAATTTTAGGTTCTAAACAACCCAAAAATTTTAAAGAAATAATATTAAAAAATAACTACCTTGAAACTATTTGGGTTATTTTATATTTTAAAGAAACAAGAAAGCTGTCTCTGCATATATTTCAACAGCTTTGTGTGTTTTGTCTGAACAACCCGCAACCCCATGGCTCAACCCCACTTGGTACTCCAATTCCACATACCATCTTGGCTGCCTCAAAAAATAATTCTGGACTAGGATATAAATACAGTTGGGTGGATAGTAATAATACAAAAGTTGTGTAAAAAATGAATATATACCCTTTTTATCATTAATTTCTCCCCCAAAATAAAGAGAAAGAAAGGTTTTACTAGTCTGTGCTGCTGAGGAATGTGTAAAGATGTTTAAATGGTAAGATTGTCAGAAGCTCTGAAAAGTATTTTCATGGCTAAACTGGGCCAGGCCCTTTCGAAGTACATTTTATTTTGAAAAAGCTTAACAGTGCCAATATCCTGGAACTGAATCAGGCATTTGGGGGATTTGCAATCTATTTCACATATTTGAAGTTAATGCTGACTCTTGTCCTCATGAGCTACTGACATTTGAACTGTTGGTTGCTTACAGTAGTCACACTATGAAACACAGGACCTAGGCCCAAACAGTCTAAACTGTTTCTAAAGAAACCTATAGGAAAATGTTTAATGATGTATGGGGCAGTTCTGACTTAATACACTCATCAAAACTTTTTGTAAAAAATAATCAAATATTTCCATGGTGCTGTTGTATGTATGAAGCTCTTAGGACATACATTATGCTGCCAAATGTCTATTTCCCTTAAGGAAAGTATTGCTACTTTCAGAGAGATATTAAAATATTTAGACAGCAGGGCAGCAAGAGGAGAGGAAGGGCAGGCCAGGCAGCTGAGAAAGTGGTGGGTGTGTGTCCGCATGTGCAGGTGATGGAAGACAAAAGGTCAGATGGTGGAGGGGCTGCCCTGTCATCCTAAAGGATTTGGGCCTTAACCTGGCAGCAATGAAGTCTTTTGAGAAGACAAGTGTGTGTGTTTGGGCTTAAGTCATAGAAAGACCATTCAGGTGACATATTAAAAATACTTTTAAAAGTCAAGCAATGGAAGTGATTGCTGTTACCCAGGTCAGAAATGAAGAAGGCCTGAGTCCAGGCAATGAAGATGGAGCCCTATAGACTCATACAAGACTTCTTTGAGAGGTACTAAGGAGGTAGAGTTAACACATTTTGATAATTGTTGTTGGTTAAGTGGGGTCAGAGTTAGCTCCCAGATTTCTGTCTTGGGTAGTTAGATGAATGATAGTATAACTTTTGAGATGATGGAATGGGACTGAGGTACCATATTTGATGGGGAAAATGAGTTCAATTATAAATATATTGAATTTACAGGCATATGAGAATTCTTAATATAGTTCTATTTCATAGGAGGGAGAGGGATTGGAGATTTAGATTTGGTGGTTTCAGAGGAAAGTAAGTAGCTAAAACTGTGAGTGAATTGAAAAATATTACAAAAGAGTATATGGAACGAGAAACAAAAAGGTCGACAGAGACCTGGTGAAGCACTGCCTTCAAAGTAAATAGTCTCTTCATATATTTATGAATATGTTAATCATTACTAGTTAGAAATACATTTTAATTTTTTAATCAAGGTTAATTATTTTTCTCACAAACTCATTGACATTCTAAAAGTAATTTCTTGATTTGACCTTTATGGAAAAGCTTGATGAACTTTCTTAAAATGATTTACTAATTATTTAACTTCATAATGGTGTGTTGCTATTAAAAGTGTAATTGAAACATAAATGTAAGCTTTCAGTTACTTACTCAATCCAAGCAGTTTAGAAAACCTGCTTTTTTTTTTTTTTTTTTTTTAAACACACTCTCTTCTGGTATCTGCCTGTCTTGAAACTCGTCAAAGTCACCAGCAACTTTCATGTTTCCAATGCCAATGCTTTTCTGTCACATTCTTCTTCAGTCTCTCAGCAGGACTTTTCACTATTTCCTTCTTGAAACTTTTCCATGTACATGTTTGTAAATTCAAGGATTAGCTCTAGTGAAGGCTGTCAAGAAACGGGTCATCTTTTTGTAGTTCGTAAGTGGGATGGTTGAGTGTCTGTGCTCTTGAGTGAGATGTGCCTCCGCCATACCTTGTTACAACATCAGCATGTTACCCTTCTGACATGACAGAGAAAAAGAAGAAAAAAGAAACTGGTAACAATGGTAACTGTCAAAAATATCCACAAAAATACACACCTAATCACATAGTGAATCTGGAGAATGCCAAAGCTAAGAGATACATAAAAGCAACTAGAGAGAAAAAAAAGAAATTACTGTCAAGATACTGTGCCGACAATTAGACTTATAGTTGTCTCTTCACTGGCAACAAAAAGAACCAGAAGACTAAAGTGATCATTACAGTGAGAAAATAATTATCATCTAGAATTTTGTTCCCAGTAAAAATATATTTCAATAACTTAAACAAAACAAAACAAAAATCTCAGAGAGCTTGCCTCAATAGAAAAACAAAACTTAGTAGGCTCACTTCAGGCAGAAGGAAAATGATCCCAGATGGAAGGTCTGAGTAGCAAGAAGGCGTGATAAGGAAAATGTAAATAATTCTAAACATTCATTGACTGTATAAGGTAATAGCCATCATTAAAACATTGAAACAATCTGATTAAAACCTAAATGCATGACAAAAGAGCGTGTCTATTGGGAGGGAGTCATCTGAGTTAAAGATCTTTGTTCAGAGGTCAGTAAAACCACTGAATATGTTTACATGTTGCTAAGTTATAGCTGTATGTTTACATTTTTGTAGTAAGCACTCACAATAAAGAAGTAGAGATAACTCCTCTAAGTATATTGACTGTTTCACTAGCCTAGGCTACACCATTCTGCTTTTAAAACTTACAATATTAAATTTACATGTCCTACCACAGAATCTAACATTGTCCAGGAAACAATTTCTATAGTCTGATTTTGACTACCATTGATAAGAGAAAGTTGGAGTAACTGTTATGTCTGTTTCTACCTCTCAGACAGCCTGGTTTCTCAGTACTTAGATCTGCAGCACCTGGGAGGAGCTGATAGAAATGTACATTGGTTTTCTGTTTACTCTTTCTATGATAAAAAGTTGATGTTCTTTAATATGCTAATGAAAATAACCCAGGATTTACAAGGGCTGAACTTCTTGTATTGGATTTCTCAAATGTTTGTTTTAATCAATCCGAGGCAAAACCTTATTTCTTTGTTTTTTATTTCTCTTTCAAATGATCTGTATGCTAAGGAAGCTATTAGCTATAATAGCATTTGTATTACAGCTTACATGGCATTTTGTTGTTTTCAAAGTGCTTCAGCAAATGTTTCTTTTTTCATGAAAAGACTTTCAAGAGGTAGAAAAAACTGATGTTAAATTTATTTTCAGAAGTTGGCACTGCAGCTCAGAAAGGTTAAGTATGTAAGTTGCTACAACTGATTGACAGGAGAAAAGAACCCTTCTGATTTCTTACTGTGAATGGACGGTCGGTATATTTATGACTCCTCAAAGTGCTGTCTTCTAAACAGTGTATAGTCATGCTAAGGACACAAAAGCTTTTAGGGAAATTTGCATAGAAAAGTTTGCATTTGTGTATTTGTGCAGCAGATCCTGATGAAAAAAAAAAAAAGAGAGAGAGAATTTGATATGCCACAACAGGAAGTAAAAATCTCTTTTTAGTTAAAAAAATTTTTAAGAAATACATTTAATGGCAAATTTTCAAATTTACCAAGCTTTAATATTATACTTAACAGTGTCAGATTGTGTGTGTATCATGTAACACACACATATAAGAATATTTTGTTTAATATTTGATGGTAGCAATCAAACTTCATACACAACCATATTCCTGCATATGGGTTTACTTTCAGTTTTTTTCTTTTCTGTACTTAAATACTTTAAGATGTGATTATGAGACCTATTTCTCCTAAGAGTGACATTTTCCTTGAAAAAAAAATTATTTAAAAAACAGTAAGGAAGCAACTTCATAGTTATGGATTAAACTTTGTATATACCTAAGCATTCATCTCAATTTTGTTTGCCTTTTATATAGTGTTTGGATTCTCTGGCATTGTCACTTTTTAAGGTTTATTGAGAGTAGGTTGGCCAAAAGCCACATGCTTTGAAGGGGCTGATGTCCCTGAAAGGACTATGATGATGAATAAGTATGCATTTTTGCTTCAAAAGCCAGCCAAAGAAGTCTATTCTATTGCTATTGCTCTTAAGAGGAAGTTAAGTTCTGGCAAGTGAGATGTCTTTTGAAGTTAATCAATGAGTAGTCTATCTCTGATACAAATATAATTAAAATCTTACCTTTACACCAGAATAGCTGTTTTAAGAAATCCTCAGATTGAGGATATACATATTGATTTTAGGAAGAGAGAAAGGGAGAGGGAGAAAAATATGGATTTGAGGGAGAAAAATCCATTGGTTGCCTCCCATACACACCCTGACCAGGAATCGAACCCATGATCTAGGCATGTGCCTTGATGGAGGTTCAAACCCACAAACTCTTGGTATGAGGGATGACTCCAATCAATTGAGCCACCAGCCAAGGCTTTGGAATAGGTTTTCTAAAGTTGGAAATACATTTGTGATTTTCATTCTATGAGTATATTCTCTGAATTAAAAAAATAAAGATATGTTGTGAAATCAAATAATTCAGAAACCTATGATAATAAATTACAATCTCCTGACCAAGGTTCACGTCTATTCCCATCCTCACAGTCAACATTTCAAAAAGACCATTCTACTTTTTTAAGTTTTTGTGATTACTTCCCTAACTATAAACACTTCTGTCTTTTGGACAATGGCTGATCCTTCCATTGTAAAAAAGGAATAAAGCTGTAGGTTACTTATATCATATCTTCACTCTCCCTGTCTTTTGCTTGGTGTGGGTGGGTTAGCTTCTTTTTGGTCATTATATTGGTTAGCTTTGTTAACTGAAAGTCACACAGTCTCTGCAATGTTTCATTTTTTGTAGGTTACGTCTTGACTATAAGAGAATATGATGCAACGCACCTTCCATTTCTTCTCTGTTTGCTCCCCTTCCAACTGCCTAACAGCTATAACTTTTGCATTTCATCTGAAAAATTGTTAGTGTATAAATTGTGTTTGCTACTCCAATGGAGACTTTGGTGCTTTGTCAGCTGGCTGTCTTGAAAAGTTGACAATTTGTGAATGGCATTTTTATTATTAATAACTAAGTAAATACTGCTCACTAGCTTAAATAGGGCATCAGTGTGATATTCCCTTCACTACTGGCCTCATTCCTAACAAGGTCAAATAGCTTAACCAGATTCTCTCTTTTTATACTTTGTCACATGCATAAGAGTTTTTTTGTTTGTTTTATTTTTACCTTATGCTGAAACCACAACTTTCTCATGACAATTGGGAACATGCCTCATGGAAGTAATTGCCTACTTTCACACTGAAAAATGTTTCCATGCCTTCAATTATTTCTGTGCTATAAATTATACAGTCCATTGCACCTAATTTCTTTTACCTGGAAAGCACCCTTCTTGAGTAATTTATTGTTCTAAACTAATCTGAATCATGTCTACTGCCCAGCTGTCTTCTTGGGATTTAGGATCATGTTCCTGGATTAATCCCAGCTTCCTTTAAGATCTGTGGTGAAGACAATTTTTTATTTCCTTTTGTAAGAATTGAATTCTTTTGTTTTTCTTTGAACTGTCACTTTATCTTGGTTTGAGATTAGGGTAGGATACTCTAGAAAAAGGAAACATGGTACCAAACATTGGCTGCAATGTGATTCCGTATCTGTGGGTTTTGGAGAAATGGCTATGGAAGCCTTTGCTGGTTGGCATTGTTGCCTTAGAGTGAGGCTTGTCTGGTTGCTTTTGCTTCATTAGAAAGCTTGTTATTTATTTTACTTAATTACAGAATTACAAAATGAAGCATCAATAAGTAATGAATGACTTTTCAATAACTTTCACAACGGTATCTTAGATACAATTTCCAAGTGAAAGTTGTGTCTTGATCTTCAAGCTTAGAATGGTGTTCAGATTCATACCTCCACATTATAGAGTCAGGAAAAAATTTGAAAGGGTATTCATTTTCTAAAGTAATAAGAACACACTGAAAGAAAAGTTACTCTGTGCTTAGTGCCCATGTACTACATGTAAGATACTTGTTTCAGTGGAGGCTTTTTCTACAAGTGAAAGATACAGGTTTTTCTAGACTAGTGGCTATAAACATAAAAAGCCAAGATATTTACTGGTTTTACATTTGGAACAACATTTTTACAAAACATGGTTGAAAGCATAGAAATGTAGTGCATATTATCCGTATACCTGCCTGAATTCTTTAAAACAAAGTTGTAGATAATAATGGAGTGAATGAAAGGAATATATGTTCAGATATATTCTGTTTTAGCTTGATCAGATTAAGACCCAACTAAGCCTACCAGCTGAGAAATTAGCAAAATCCCCTAATTTTTGACATTGTCCCCCCAGCAGGCATCACTGCAGTCAATATTAAATTGCCTCTTTCAGTTACCACCTAATCATTTTGCCTTTCATCATCTTGTTGTCCAAAGTGGTATGACAACAGCATGGTACTTCTACTAAGTGGCAAGTTTAGGGTAAACCTAGAAACAGAATGAAGCACTTGTAAAAATATCATTATTTATTGAATTTTGAGAGCTTGAAGCTGTTTACATAATTTTAATGAAATCTTTTAAAAGCCTAGATTAATTCCAGGGTTGAATTATTTGGTCCAAAGATATACATATGAGGATGGACCCCCCAAAACTGGAAGTTATACAAAATTGTGTGTTTATTCTTACATGTTTAAATGTCAGTCACCAGCAAAGTACTCTCCATTTGATGCAATACACCTATCAAGATGTTTTTTCCACTGCTCAAGACAGTTTTTGAACTCATTGGTTTTGATGCCATTCAGTGCTTCTGTCATGTTTTGTTTCATCTCTTCCACATCAGCAAATGTTTCCCTTTGAGGGCTTTTCTCACCTGGGGAAGCAAACAAACAAAAAAGATTGCTTAGGGGGAGATTGGGTGAATAGGGAGGGTGGGGCACAGGGGTCATGCTGTGGTAAAAAACTGCTGACAGTGCAGTGTGGGCAGGTGTGCTAATAATTCACCCATCATGAAATGGGCAAACATGTTGAAATGTCTTCAAAAAAAATTCACTGAAGCTGAATGCAGCCTCTCACAACAATGCCAGCTGGTGCACTGATACAGATGGGTTCCTAGAACACTTACCTAGTGGGGGAACCCTGTAATATAAAGAGCCCACCCTTCAAAAGATAATTATGGGTTTTTTGAGTCCCCTTCGTACATCCTATAAATACGGCATAGAAAAATATTAGTATTCAAATCACTTATTGTAACTCAGAACACTGTGATTCTGGGGCACATGTTACAGTATATTTTCATTGTGGTAAGATAAAGAGAAAAGGGAAAAACTAATGCTAGCATTTGAAACTCCTCAAAGAAGATAATTGGGTTTTCCAGAGAGAAATCAATGTTATCTATAGCTTTCTGCTCACAGCAGAACCTCTCTCTTCTCTTTCTGTTTGCTTTGTGTCCATCTCTTGTTCTGAGTAGCATGTAAGGTCATTCCTATAGTCACTATTACTGAATTACCATTACATTTACTCAGGTAATATTTAACGTATTCCTAAAAAAGAAGATACAATGGTAATCAAGTTGTCATTCTACCCTCTGGGAGTTCCTGGTTTAGTGTTTTATTTCCCCCAATTTGTGAAATAAAACAGAGGAAAGTAGAGTTGACATAGAAGGGTTTGAGGCAAAGACCAAGAATCTTTTTTTAACTTCTCAGACCATGACCTGATTCTGAGCAAAACGTTCAGGTTCCTAAATGGTTAACCCATTTATTTATCTGTAGGATATGGCCATATAATTATTCCTTGAAATTTTAAAAGCCACTGCATACTTGAGAAGGTGTAGAATTGATACTAAGGATACTTGTGAGAATAGGTGCTGTGTTTCATGAAAAATACGAGGGAAAAGACTCCTTTATAATGGTGATCTTGTTTGCTTATAAATGGTACAAACTAGTTCTACAATATGTGTAATTAAATGTATTTTACTATAACAACCATTTAAATTGGTGTCCATAAGAGGTATAGCATTTGACAATAACTCTGGAATAAAATCCTTTATAAATTATCCTTCACTTAAAGATTATAGATGGTGCCTTTCAGTACTTGTTTTCAATTTCAAAGTACCTAATGAGAGCCACTTTATTTACCTCTCTCCAGAAACTGACAACACTTAGCATAATTTTAAAATTTGCAGATTAAATTGCAAGTGCCATTAGTGTCTTCCAATCAGACCCTATACAGTAATTATTTTGTTATTAAGAATAATTATTATTTACAACTGAAAGTGGTTGTAACCTAGTCCTTATGGGGAACCTGTGAGGTTTTTTCCCCCTTTGACCATACTGAATCGAGAAATGACACTTTGTCACCGTCTGTAAAAGCAAATCGAACTTCACAAAGCATGAGCAAGGAATATGGATTTTATTGAGGATATTGTAAATAAATAAATGAAGAAAAAGGTACAATGTTGTGCCACACTTAACGATACATACTCAAAATCCCCATCAAACATTTCCAGACTCCTCACAATTCTTTCAGCTAAGGTCCAGCTCAGCTACGCGTTTACTAAGTGCCTTCTCGCCAAATCCTTCTTTGCTGCTCACAGCCAGTTCTTAATTCTAGATACACTCACATGCCTATGCTCTGTAAGCCGTCCTCTCTTGCATTTCCACACTCATGTCTCTCAGTTCAGCATGCAAGGCATCCTATTCAGGGTCAACCCACTTTAGAAGAAAGCAGGGGATTGCATATTCAAAGAAAAGTGCACAAGCATTTTGTTGCATTTTTGAAAGTTGGCAGCTATTTTCTTGGCACATTATCTAAAGGAATGTGAGCAGAAATGAAAATTACACGACAATGATACCAATTGGAGTTATTTCTAGTTCCACTTCCTGTAATGCATGATAAACTTCAAACGCTCTCCTTTGTGGCAAAACTATTTCAAACCAATTTTCTTCATTTCACTGGCAAAACAAACCATGACCTACTCCGCTTCTGTGCACTAATACAGAAGGCCACCACGTTTTAGTTTTCTATCCAATAAATACAAAATGACTCATGATGTGGAGATTACTTGAACCAAGAGCCAGAGCACAGCTGTGGTGGTCCTATGTATACTCGTCATTAGTAAGCACTGAAATCCAACTCAAATGAGTTTTAGTACAAATGCAGGATTTATTAGAATGCCATTGGGACAGCTCAGCTGGTTGATGGAAGAGACCGCTGGAACCTGGCGACACCAGATAGACTCAGGACTTGAACATTGGAGTTGACTTCCAGGAGTCTCCACATTTTGCCCCTCATCTGTCCCATTTCATGGGTGGGACTGTGGCGCCTGTGTCTCAAGTAGGAGAGGAGGCTCTATTTTGTTCACTTCACTTAGGAAAAGACCAGAAATGGCCTTCGTTGTCCACCTTGTTAGCAACCACACCTGAGCCAGCCACTGCAGTAAACAACAAGATGCCATACTTAGCCCAGGCGCACGTTCTCCTGTAGGGAAGGAGGCAGAACCCTGTTCACAGTAGTGGAGGCCATTGCCCTGGCTAGACCAAACCAAGACTGGCAGAAGAGTCGTATTCATATTTGGGATAATTGTTCTCCTTTTTATCAATGGCTTGAATAGTATTAATTTTTTAATTTTAAAATATGTTAGTCTAATATTTTTGTGGAAGATGTGGAGGTTTATCTATTTTAAAAAATTTTAATCCTCCCTAGAGGGTATGGTTTTTGATTTGAGAGAGAGAGGAAGGAAGGGAAAGAGGGAGGGAGGGAGAGAGAGAGAGAAAGTAATGTAAGAGGGAAACAGTTGCCTCCTGTACATGCCCTGACCAGGAATCGAACCTACAACCTTTTGGTATATGGGATGACACTCCACCAACTGAACTACCCAGCCAGGGTAAGATTTAACTTTTAAGGTGGAAAAGGCTTGTATAATGTATTATAATGCATGTTGAAATGATTATTGTCAACTCACAATATTCTTACTTGCTTTCTTGGCTCCATCTGCCTTTTCTTGTGAAATTAGTCTTGTTCATGTTAAAAAGAGATCATGTCCCAAGGCTCTAATTATGTACAAGAGGAAACACAGCTGTGAAGTCATCATTGTCCCTGAATCTTCCATGTATTACTTTGTGCTTACACTGTGTTAGCTGCCATAGACACATAATAATTGTCAGGAATCCTAAATTCGGTTATGGTTTTCACTGGCAAAGATGAATTTGTAGGTGGCTTAGATATATACATATGAAAATATATTTAGATTCATCTTGGAATCATGAAGATAGCTCTGGAATCCTATACTGGCACCATTTGCCAAAAGAAGCCATTGGTATCTCATATTTGGTCTAAGAATGATTTGCCCACACAAAGAGATTTTACAAAGATTTCAAAGGACAAAACACACACACAAACACACACACACACACACACACACACACACACACACAACAAAACAAAAAAAAACAAATGCTGAAAAATTAAGCAGGAAGAAAGAAACCTTTATTTGTAAACTGTATTCTGATTTTTCCTTAACAATAAATAAATAAATAAATGTATTAAAATTTCCCATAATAGAAATTTATTTAGTTGGGACAGAATGGAGAGAATTTGTCACTGCTCTAAGAAAATTGTCATCAAAAAGGATGATCTTTATACTATCAAAAATGATAATATTGCTTTAACTAATAGTCACAGTAATTAAAACAATGAATTAAGGGGAAGAAGGGGAATAAATCTATTTTATTTAGCAACTCCTATATGCCGTGCAGTCTTCTAGGTACTTCTATTTCTTATCTCAACCTCACATGTAACTGAGAGGCTTATTATTGTTCCCCTTGAGAGACTATGGGAATGAAAATTTCAGAGATAAAGCAATTAATCAAAGGAACACACCTATTAAAAGCCAATATTCAAACCTCATTCGCAAGTTATCTATACATTTATTGAACCAAAGATTATTGAGTATCAACAAGGGACCAGGTAGTATTATAAGAGTTAGCAATGCAACAGGAAAAACAAGAGACTGAACCCCTTCCCTTGTGGAGCCTAAAGAAGAATGTCATGGATGGGGCCCAAGTAGTGGCATTTGTGTTGGGCGCACATCAGCCAGCATGTCTGGCCCTCCATCAGTTCAGCTCTTGGCTTCCACTGGATGAGTCCCAAACCAGACAGGCCTAGGCCCCACCTTGTCCTGCACCGTTGAATGATTACTGGAGCCCTTCCATTGCACTTTACTGTCTGATTTGATCTCTGCCTCAAGCCCCAATAAGAAATGACAGTGAAAACCATCAACTGCCCATTTGGTCAACCTCAATTATGTTTCTGCTTGATGTCTGTTTCCTGATTCTGTTTTTCTTTTTTGTTTGTTTGTTTTTAATTTTTATCCATTTGCAATTTCAGCAGGGTGAAGTCTGGGATCCTAATTTTATTTGTGACTCAAATACATAATTCCTCCTTGAGTCCATGGGCTAAGCCTAACAGGCATGTAGCCTAGTTTGAGAAGAGTGACCTTTCCTGAGGCAAACTGTGAGAAGAGGCCCTTTTAATTCTTGTTTATTTTTTTCCCCTTAAGTTTAATGAAATCCTACAGATGTGACCCAAAATGTCTGAAGGAATTATGGACATGGATGAAATCTGAGACTGCTAACTGCCATGGGCAGTAAGGAGTGTTCCCAGACCTAGTGCCTGCCTCACGTCTAGGCAGGACTAAGATCATGGGGTGGGTTTAGGGGCCTCCCAGGCAGAGGAGCCAACTGAGCAGAGCTGGAGACTCTGAACACGGAGGCTGGGAGACAAGGTGGATTTAGGGAACTAGATTTAGACAGATTAAATTACTTGACAAGAGTTCATTGCAAAAACCCAGCTTTTAATTAAAAGTGCAGGGTTTTCTTTTTCTGATAGATCATTGTTTTTTGTGTTACTGTTTCAATTGTCCTTCATTTAATTCAATAATGCCATATTTTAATGGGCACATCGTGCTTTTCCTTGGCAACAATTATAAAATAGTTTTGAAGCAATTCCATATTACACCAGTTTTGGGATTACTGATTTCTCCTTTTTTTTTTGGTGATTCTGCCAACTGGGGGCTCTATACCCACTGAATAGCAACCTTCCACCCTGCCCTCAGCCCTTCCTACCACCATTAGACTTTCTGCTTTTGTAAGTTCTAGTCTTTTTGATAGGTCATGTAAGTTGGATCATGTAGTATTTGTGACTGGCTTACTACCCTTACCATAATGTCCTCAATGTTCATCTATGTTGTCGCTTAAGAAATGATGTCTTTATTTGTTTTATGGCTGAAAAAATATTCCATTATATGTATATACTATATTTAAAAAATCTGCTCAACCATTGACAGATGATTGCTTCCACTTTTTGGCTATTGTGAATAATGCTGCAACAAATATTGTGGGGAGGCAAATTTCTTTTTGAGATCCTAATTTTTGTATAAATACCCAGAAGTGGGGTTGCTGGATCATATGATAGTTCTATTTTTAATAGAAAATATTGTTTTCCAAGCCCTGGCTGGTGGCACAGTGGATAAAGCACCAGCCTGCAAACCCAAAGGTCGCTGGTTCAATCCCCCAGCCTGGGCACACAATCAGGTTGCAAACCAGGTCTCCAGCCAGGTCTCCATCCAGGTCAGTAGATGGAGGCAGGTGAAAGGCAACCATACATTGATGTCTCTCTCTCTCTCCTTCTCTCTGCCTCTCTCCCTACCCCTCTATCTAAAAATAATAATAAATAAAATCTTTAAAAAAAGAAAAAAGAAAATATTGTTTTCCATAGCAGCTCTAATATTCTAAATTCCCACCAACAGTGAACATTGGTCTCAATTTCTTCACATCCTTGCCAACACTTGTTATTTCCTTCCTACCTGCCTTCCTTTTCTTCCTTCCTTTCCTGTTTTTTTTTTTTTTTTTTTTTTGATAATGACCATCTTAACAGATTTGAGGTGATACCCTACTTTGGTTTTAATTTGCATTTTCATGATGATTAGTGATCTTGAGCATCTTTTCATATACCTGTTGTCCATTCATATGTCTTCTTTGGAAAAATGTCTATTCAAGTCCTTTGCCTATTTTTAAATTCAAATAATAATAATAATAATTATTATATTGCTGTTGAGTTGTGTGGGTTTCTTTTCTATTTTTAAATATTAACCCCTTGTTAGAGAGATGGTTTGCAATTATTTTATCCATTCTATAGATTGTCTTTTCACTCTTTTGAGAAGCAAAGCTTGAATCTGGAGCCTCAGACCACTCAGCCATCCTGACACCCCTTCACTCTTTTGGTTATTTTCTTTACCATGAAAAAGGATTTGGTTTGGTCTCATCTGTTTGTTTTGCCTTTGTTACTTGTGCTTTTTGTCATATCCAAGAAATTATTGTCAAGACCAATAATATATAGCTTTTTCTCTATATTATCTTCTAGGAGGTATATCATTTCAGGTCTTATGTTTAAGCTTTTAGTTCCTTTTGGGTATACTTTTGTATACCCTGTAAGATAAGGGTCTAAGTTCAATCCTTAGCTGGTGGATGTTCAGTTTTCCCAACATTGTTTATTGAAGATATTACCTTTTCCCCATTGTGTGGCTGTCCTGGCTGTAGCAAGCTGTTCTCCACTCTTGTGTTTCCAGTAGCACTAGGTATCCAAACTATGCTGGTTTGGTGGTCTAAATGAGCCAAGACAGAAATTAATCCCTTTGGGTAGCACTTTGAAAAGCCAGAGTGTTGAATTCAGGCTTCACTCCATATACTTCCCTCCCAGGGAAGTTATGAGTGGTGGCATTTTCTCTATATATACTCCCCCCAAAGTTAGTAGTGGGGGTCATTCTTTCCTGGTGCTGAGCTGTGAGCTGCACTGGCTTGGGAAGAGGCTGAAGTTGTTTTTCTTATCCATTTCAGTGTGGACATTGGGTTTTGTACAGCTTCTTAACTGAACCTAGAAATCTCACAAGGGTGTTTTGGCTGGTGGTATAAAGCTTTAAATAAAGCTTTTCAGATGGAAGAAGTGTTTAATGTTCATATAAAATCTCAGTATATATGTTAAGGAGTTTTATTTTTATCAATTGTACTGGTTAAGTACAGGACTCTGGAAACAGGCTACCTGAATTTAAATCCTACTTCTGACCCTTGTTAACTTTTTCACATTGGGCAAGTTACTTAACCTGTTTCTTAGTTTATTTTACTGGTAAGATGAGGATAGTAAAACTACATACCTTACAGGGTTTTGGGGCATAGTAAGTGAATTGATATATGTAAAAACTTCGAATCATGTGTGGCATATAGTAAATGCTGTGAGTTATAATTATTATCAGAATTTCGTTAGATTTTAATGCCTTTTAAAATTTTATTTATTAAAATTATTTTTAGAGAGAGGGGAAAGGAGAGAGGCAGAGAGGGAGAGAGACTTCAATGTATGGTTGCTTTTTACCTGCCTCCAGCCATGGACCTGGCTGGAGACCTGGCTTGCAACCTGGTTATGTGCCCTGGCTGGGAATTGAACCAGTGACCTTTGAGTTTGCAGGCTGGTGCCTTATCCATTGTGCCACCAGTCGGGGCCCTATTTATTTATTTTATTGCTGTTACAGTTGTCCCAATTTTCCCCCCATTGTTCTCTCCGGTCCCACCTAACCCCCAACTCCTGTAGTCAGTCTCTACCCACCTTGTTGCCCATGTCCATGGGTTCTTTATAGTTGGTTTTTGATTAGTAACATATGATCTCACCTATAAGTGGAACCTAATGAACGAAACAAACAAATGAGAAAAATAGAACAGGAGACATGGAAATAAGGAACAAACTGACCAGAAAGGAGGGGAAAAGAGATAATGAGAATTAAGAAGAAGGATCCAGATTTTTATTCTTTAAAAAATACCTTTTGCTTTTCTTTTGAGAGAAGTATGTCAGAGTCACATATGCTTTTCTTGTATAGAAACTTTTTTAATTTATGGAAATATTTACAAAAAATTAATGTGAAAAAGTGAAGCATAATAAATGATATTCAATTTAAAAAGATGAAAATCTTAACCATATGGAGGTAAAAATAATAATTAAAATTGACACCTGATAAAATTTAGTTTAATAAATCAGCAATAAAGATGACTTAGAGGAGCGGCTGGAGTTAAAAATGCAGTGGACACTACTGATTTCTTATGTACCTACTGCCTTTATACTCAACCATCACCCTTTTTAAGGGAACCCTGTTGCTTTTCAGGTATCAGGCAGCCATGTACTTCATAAGGAATTGGGCCTCTTTTCACTTAAAGAGGTGAATCTTCATTAATCAAATATATTTTTATGTGTGTCTTCTGTTCTATACAGAATGTACATTTTTTTTCAATAAACAGTAAACTCTATCAGAGATTTTCCACATATATGGAATATTCCAATATATAATTATAAGGTTCCAAATAAAATCTTCATCCTATTCAAGTTATTATTATATAATTTTAAAGTTCATCTTTGTTTTTAGGCATATATTTAAACTCTATCATATTTCAAGTTTTGACTCTAAGAACTAGAAACCAATCAAAATTTCAGAAGATAGAAGTTTTTGGTGCTCTATTCAGTGAATAATTTCATTAACTATTTACAACTGATTGAAAGGTCAACCAAAATTTAGAGGTTTACCATAGGACAGTTATATTGATTTTTTCAAACACTTTAGAAATTTGATTGATGGCAGATAACAAAGATTAAGTATTGCTCTACTGAGGGGTTTTTGGTGTTCAGCATTAATTTTGTCTGATAAATATTGTCATTCAGTTATTGTTTAATTATAAATATTTATACGTTTTTGGCAATTACAGCTTCTGCTTCAATTATTAGAATATCACACTGTTTGCATGACACATTAATTATGTACTAATTACCTTAAGTGTTTGCTGAACAGTACTTAAACAGTTTGTACTCACACAACACTTTATTGTTGGCTAAGGACATAATGCATCAACCCTTAAAGGGTTCTGAAGCAATCTCAAGTTCAGGTTTCTCTGTCCTCCCACTACTGGATCACACAGGATGTCCTTTGTCTCTAGGTTTCAAACTATTACCAGCATATTTATGAAACTTTGAAAACTAAGAGGCAGAAAGTCTGCTTGTGTTGTAGGTCTTTCATAGTGAATTGGTTATGTGGGCACATTTCTGCTGTGTGATCAGATGCTACTGTGAAAATCTCAACAAAACCAGGGACAAATCATAAATTATTAAATCTGTAATATAAAAATGATCCCATACTTTTGTAATAACTCAGGTATGGTTATCTATTTTAAAAGATAATTAAACCACCCTATAATTCCTGCTGGTTTTCTCATGTTTTTATATCAGTTAACACTTTTCTTACTAACTTTGTCTACTGTGATTAGGACTCTGTGATAAGTTTGAACAAATAGATTTAATGCCATAATGAACTGATAACTAATTAAAACCAACTCTACTCAATACCATAATTAACTGGTTACTAATTAAAAGTAACTCCTTTTCATAATTGTCTTCCACTGGGATTAGGTACTGAAGAAATTTAAACTCAATTTCCAAGTATATTTGACCATCAGTATCTTATTGATAACTGACAATAGGTCTTATTGATAACTATGAAATTAACTTCACTAATAATTTACAGTATGATGACAGATATGAGATATCATTATCAAACTAGTAGAACATGAAGAGCGTAGTATTCATTGCCCCCTCACAGAAATTATGACCCTTTCCCATACAAAATATTATTGTGTACATATTATATATATTACTGAGGTATCAACCAAAGCCAATGTCTGATTGAGTTCAGGATTCTAAGTGTTCTATGAAAATAAATAGATACCTTCCTTCATCTTACTGGACTAAACTGAAATGGGTTTCCAATGGCATGGTCTTTGAAGATGGCCCATCAACTTCCTGTTAGGAGTGCCCAAGTAAAATTTGAATATATTTCCCATCCCTGTAAGTTGTACAATTGACTGTGTCTTATTCAGCTTTATTTATAGCAAAGCAGTTAAATAGGCATCAATATAAATTACATTCTTCACTTAGAAACTCCCACAGGTTAGAGGCCCTAAATGTTTTTCAGGAATAGACTCCCTGTGTGACTTGGCAGTAGTCAGGATGGGCCTGGGCCACTCCAACTTCCAGTTGAAATAATACATCTAAAAGCCCAGTTTTTGTTACAGCCCAAGTTCCTCCCCACCACTGTGTCTCAGCACGTTGTCTTAAAGTTGGTTTTGGCTAATAACTCCATTATTAGACCATGAAGCTCACTAGCCTTTACTGTGCTCCTGGAATAGTATTTTCTCAAGGCATTTTATTCTTGCACAAAGCTCTTTTCTCTGAGTGTCTCTATTCATTAAATGACAAATTATGTTTGTTCTAATATTCCTAGGCCTAGTCCTATTTCTTCCAAAACTCACACTGCTACTACTGTGTGCAAATTGCTCTGGTGCATATGGAAAACATATTTTATCCCCAAAAATATATGTTCTTGAAGCAAAGGTCACATAGGTAGTGGTTACTCCTAAATGTATCTGGTTTGTTTGTGTCAGAGGGTCTTCCATAGGTAATTTCTTCAGATGTCAGAGGTTTTGGAATACATTACAGGAACCCACCATGTGATTCTTCATGGATTGATTTGAGGTCAATAACCCAAATTATTTTTTGTCTGCCAAAAACACCCAAATAATTATTTTGACATTCATGTCATGTCATGGGACCAGCTGTAAGTGTTCCTTGTTGCTGCCATTGACAAACAACCACATCCTTTACATTCTTTTACCGAAATCTGTCTTCCTCGCCACCCTGCCCCCATCATATTCTGACTTTATTATCTTGTGAATGATTGATCTTGGACCCTGACTATATTGGCCAGAGAAGAGAATCCCCTATAAGTAACTTAAGTAGGAAACATTTATTCCAGGGTGATAAATTTGAAGAATCATTGGGAGAGATAGAACAAAATAATTTATTAAACCTTCAACATTGACTACCAAAGCTGGGATGGATGCAAAGGATCTGTTGCCCTGCTCTTCTTTCATCCCAAAACAGCAGAATATACATACTTTTCAAGTGCACATGGAACATTTTCTAGGGTAGACCATAACTTAGAGCACAAAACAAGTCTCAATTAATTTAAGAAGATTGAAAGCATATCAAGCATCTTCTCTGATCACAATGTTATGAAACTAGAAATAAATCACAAGAAGAACACTGAAAAACACACAAGGACATGGAATAAATAATGTGTTGTTAAATGATGAATGGGTTAACAATGAGATAAAGGAAGAAATAAAAAGATATCTTAAAACAAATAAAAATGATGACACAACTGTACAAAATTTATGGGACACGGGGAAAGCAATCTTAAGAGGGAAATTGGTAGCATTACAGACCTATTTCAAAAAACAAGAAGAAGCTCAAATAAATAATCAACTTCACAATTAAAGGAATTTGAAAAATAACAACAAACAAAGCCCAAAGTGAATAGAAAGAAATAATAAAGATAAGAGCAGAAATAAATGAAATCGAGTCTAAAAATTTGATACAAAATATCAATGAATCCAAGAGCTGGTTCTTTGAAAAGATAAATAAGATTGACAAACCTTTAACCAGACTCATCTAGAAAAAAAGTGAAAGAACCCAAATAAAATCAGAAATGAAAGATGAAAAGAACAATTGACACAAAAGAAATACAAAGGATTGTAAGAAAATGTTATAAACAATTATATGCTAATAAACTGGACAACCTGGACAAAATGGATAAATTCCTAGAAATGTGTAATCTTCCAAAAATAAATCAGGAAGAATCAGAGAATCTGAATAGACAAATTATACCCTAATGAAATTGAAACAATAATCTAAAAACTCCCAAAAAAACAAAAGCTCTGGACCAAATAGCTTCATAGGTGAATTTAAACAAACATTACAAGAAGAGTTAACAACTCTTCTTCCTAAACTATTGCATAAAATTCAAGAGGAAGGAAGGCTCCCAAACTCATTTTATGAGAATAGCATTATCCTAATTCCAAAACCAGGTAAAGACATTACAAAGAAAGACAATTATAGGCCAATATCACTGATGAATATAGATGCTAAAATCATCAACAAAATATTAGCAAACCAAATACAACAATGCATCAAAAAAATCATATACCATGATCAAATAGGATTTATTCCAGGAATGCAAGGTTGGTATAATATTTGCAAATCAACAAATATGACTCATCACATAAATAAAATGAAGTATAAAAACCACATGATCATAACAATCGATGCAGAAAAAGCTTTTGATCACATTCAACATCCATTTATGATTAAAACTCTCAGCAAAGTGAGAATAGAGGGAATATACCTAAACATATAAAGGCCATATATGATAAGCACATTGCCAGCCTCATACTCAACAGACAAAAGTCTACAAACATTCCCCTAAGATTGGGAACAAGACAGGGATGTCTGCTTTCACCTCTCCTATTCAATGTAGCACTGGAGGTCTTAGCCACAGCAATCAGACGAGCAGAAGAAATAAAAGGCATCCAAATTGGAAGGGAAGAAGCAAAACTGTCTTTATTTTCAGAAGACATAATACTGTACATAGAGAACCCCAAAGATTCTAATAAGAAACTACTAGATATGATAAACAAATTTAGCAAAGTAGCAAGATACTTTGCTAATTAATATCCAGAAATCAGTTGCATTCTTATATGACAATAACAAACTAACAGAAAGCGAAATTAAGAAAACAATCCCATTCACAATTGCTTCAAAAAGAATAAAATACCTAAGAATAAACCTAACTACGGATGTAAGAGACCTATACTTGTAAATTTATGATGCTAAAAAAAGGAAATTGAAGATGGTACAAATCTTTGGAAGCACATACCATTCATTGTTCATGGGTAGGAAGAATTAACATAATTAAAATGTCCATACTACTCAAAGCAAAATATAGATTCAATGCAATTTCTATCAAAATTCCAATAGTGTTTTTCACAGAACTACAACAAATATTTCAAAAAATGTATATGGAACCACAAAAGGCCCTGCATAACAACAGCAATCCTGAGAAAGAAGAACAAAGTTGGAGGAAGTGCACTACCTAATATCAAACTATACTATAAGGCCATAGTACTCAAAACAGCCTGGTACTGGCATAAAAACAGACACATGGATCAATGAAATAGAATAGAGAGCCCAGAAGTAAACTCATGTCTTTATAGTCAATTAATATTTGGCAGAGGAAGCAAGCATGTACAATAGATTAACAATAGTTTATTCAATAAGTGGTGTTGAGAAAATTGGACAGATACGTGTAGAAAAATGAAACTAGACAACCTTCTTACAACACACATGAATAAATTAAAAATGGATCAAAGACTTTAATTTTAGACCCCAAACCATAAAAATCCTAGAAGAAAACAGGCAGCCAAATCACAGCTTTTTTTCTTGAAAAACAAAATACTGTGGAAGCATCTACTAGTAGGAAAATGGATACATGGACAGAATCTTATACACAGTGGTCAAATCTTATACATAGCGGTATGTTCAATATGGATGAGCCTCAAAGGCTTGATTATAGTAAATAAGAAATTTAAGTTAACATTTTCCAGCTGCTGATGGATGTGAGCAGGTGGGAGCCCCCTAGGAAGGCTTCATGGCAATACTTTCTAAAACTGGGTGTTGGGTGCACATGATTTTTGCTTTAGTTTTCATATTCCTTTATATGCCGGAAATATTTCATAATGAACACAAAACCCCAACGGACTGTCATAAAATTGAACAAGAAAAATATATTCCTTATTAAAGAAAGTGACTATGAGGCTCAGGGGGATAGTCATTGCCTATTGAATAGATCCCCCAAGGACAGAAAGTGTGAAGTTTACAAGTAATATATGAAAATGTAATTGACACTGTTAATAATATCTTAGAATTCAACTAGTATAACTTGGCATTCAGTATTTTCTCCCCAAATTATTCATTCCAGTTATTGAAACCATCAGTAAGCATCATGCTGAAGTCTTTGAAACTGCTTTTCGAAAGAAGCCAACATGAAAATGTATACAGTAAAATGTAAATGTAGCTTGATGTGTTTGTAAGAAGGCTGAGTTTCTGATAAATTTGCATAGAATTTGAGTTATAAAAGTTACCTGGTTAAAAGTTAAATTGCTACATTTTATAAATGCTTATACTATAATATTTGATAGTAACTATTATAAGGTAATTGCAAATATTAACTCATTTAGTCCTCACTAACAACTATTACAATCCCATTTTACAGAATAAATAACAGGTATAGAGTGGTAGTGACTTGTCTAAGGTCACATAGCCCAAAAGGGGTGTAGGGACAGTTACAGAGAAGATTGCCCAGTGTCAAAGTTTACCTATTAACATTAATGTTCCACACACCTCTAGCAGACCATTTGGCAATATAGCAGAAAATCATATTTTTAAAGTTTTAAAAATTGTGATTCATGATAGTTTTATGAGGAGGAGGGGTCTGAGTGCATGATGCATGTCAGGCAATTCATCTGTGCTCTACCACTAAATCTTCATACAAATAACAACCATCAGGGGTAAGTACTATTATTACCCAGGTTGCATAGATGAGAGAAAGGAGGCACAGAGACTAGAAAATTTCCTAGTCCCTCATAAGCATCTTAAGCCTTGTGCGTCAGAGCTATGATCATATACAGAAACAAAAGAAAAAAAATTGAACAAGAACCCTAAATTGGGGGAACTGGAGAGAAGTAGAAGAGGGTCTTCCACGTGGAGTAGCAAGTGGGTCAGAAGCAAGTGTCTCTGAGTGGTTTAAAAATATTACCAGAGAAGGTGCCCATTTAAAAGGGCAAATTTTTGACAGTGCATTTCCAGCTCAAGTTTGAGAGCGCTGGGTCAAGATGGTTGAATATATATATATTCAGATGCTGGAGGCCGCCGTAAGAATGCAATACTCACGGGCTATTCTGAACGAGTGTCCTTGCGCCTGGATCCAGCACCCATCTGCGGACCTGAATACAAGTCCCGCTGTGTGTTGTGTTCCATCTGATCTCCCTGGCACTGGGTCATGTTTCTGGGCCTGAGCCTTGGCAGTCACAGCACGTAAGACTTTAATGGGAAGTGCAGCAGGTTGGGCGGGACAAAACTGTGGCATTCGCTGTGTCCATGTCTGGCGCTTGGATAAGTATGGGTGTGGCTCACCCCGGAACAGGCAGGCATCCCACTGTTCCCTGGCTTTGGCTGCAGGGTCATCAGCGTGTGGCTGACTCCAGCCGGCTCTGGAGTTCAGAGTCCGGGAAGTGAGTGGGTACTAGCTCCCTTTAGCTGAAGCCCCTGATACCAAGAACAGCCAGTTGGCTGGTGCCTTTCCCTTCGGGCCCAGTTTGAATAGATTCCCGGCCTGCAGGTGGGAGCAGGCAGGGAAAACAAGGAGCAAATCAGCGACCCCTCTCTGGGACCTTGGTGGTGGGGGCCACGAAACTGGCTCAGGATCAGGTCTCCATGGTGTTCCCCAGGGCTAGGGAACTGGTTTGGTTGCCCAGGCCCACCTGATTGCCAAGTGTGGGCCCTTTGGCCACAGATGTGGTGACATCTGTCACCAGGGCAGGCATGGATGTGGAAACCCTGCCTGCAGGACACTGCTGCTGCCTTCTCCCTACCCCTGGCCTTCCCACAGGAGCCGAAGGCAGGAAGAGGGCCTCTTCCATTCCAATGGCTCTAGGATGAGTGGGGACCCTGCTGGCGCTGGCCCACAGCTCCCCTGAGACAAAGGCCAGAATGATCTGGCGTGGGCGGTCAGTTTCTAGAACCTGCCAAAGTACCTGGAAGCCTCACGCAGTCTCTAGAACCTGCTGCTCAACCTCCCTCTCTCCTTCTTTAGTCCTTCACTTAACTACCCCACGCCTGCTGCTTCATACTGGATTGTACAATTAAAACACTTGTTAGGAGGAAATATCTCAATGTTAAGTGTCCTTATCACAATGCAATGATAAATTTTTAAAGAGTTACTTGACTTTCTCATCTATAATATCATGGTTCTTATATACTTGAAATTTTCCAACTAAAACATTATTCCCAGTGCCTGGTCAAAGGTAGGTATGTACTCCTGCATCATTGGGATAACTTGCCTAGGTTACAGTCTGTGGGAAGTGCAATTAAGGATTCCTTTGCACAAAGCCAATGCTGGCTGAGAGATACTCTGGAAACCAATACATAGCTAGTGTGTAAGCCCAAAGACAAATTGGAGTGGCTTTGGGAAGAAAGAGATTCCGCCGGACGATGCCTTCCCAGTATGTGCCAAAGAAGAGAGGGACTTGAACATGGGGCAGGGGGCAGGGGGGATGTGTGCAGAAATTGGCCCCACCCCTGGGGAGCAGGCCCTGGGAGGATGACCTGCATGGAGGGGTGACCGGAAGCGCCATATATTTATTTGGGTGACTGTAAGGTGGAGTTTGGTCAGAGT
This sequence comes from Noctilio leporinus, assembly GCA_004026585.1. Classification (NCBI taxonomy): domain Eukaryota; kingdom Metazoa; phylum Chordata; class Mammalia; order Chiroptera; family Noctilionidae; genus Noctilio; species Noctilio leporinus. Next base: position 111,140 of record PVIW01001007.1, on the reverse strand, counting down.
GTTTTCCTGGAGTTAGAGTGCAGATGCTGGTTCCTACCCATTCTTCCTGCTCCTTCACAGCTTTTTTTTTTTTTTAATTACAGTTTACATTCTCTATTATTCTGTGTTAGTTTCAGGTGTACAGCATAGTGGTCAACCACACATATGTTTTACAAAGTGGTCCTTCCCTGTATTTCAGGCACCCACCTGACATCCTACATAGTTATTACAATATTTTGATTATATTTCCTATGCTATAGTTTACAACCCTATGATTATTTTGTGACTACTAATTTGTACTTTTTACTCCTTTCTCCTTTTTTACCCAGCCCACCAAACCCTGTCCTCACTGGTAACCATCATTCTGATTTCCATATCTATGAGTCTGTTTCTATTTTGTTGGTTCATTTATTTTGCTATTTAAATTACTCATATATGTGAAATCATATGGTATTTGGCTTTCTCTCTCTGACTTCACTTAGCATAATACCCTCTAGTTCCATCCATGCTGTTGAAAGTGGTAAATTTCATTCTTTTATGGCCACTGTATATGTGTACATAGCTTTTTTATCCACTTATCTATTGATGGGCACTTGGGTTGCTTCCATGTCTTGACAGCCATTTGTTTTTCTTTTCTTTCTTTTCTCTCTCTCTTCCTCCTTATCCCTCACCCTCTCCCTCCTTCCTTCCTTCCTTCCCTCCCTCCCTTCCTCCCTCCCTCTTTTGGTAAATGATTTTGCTTTGTTCATTTCTCTTAATAGATGTAATCTCTGCCCACAATCAATGGCAATCTTACATAAAATAGTAATTACTTGTACTTTACAGATTTTAAAAAGACAAATGGCTGATCTTTACACTGCATCAATTCCTGATAAGAAAAGAAATGTAGCAAGTTGTTCATCCTAAGCAGAGGTATTTTTCAGTATTCCCCTAAGAACTTGGTTTTGATAATTCTTCCTCAATATTTCCCTTCCATATTCCTTATAGTAAAGCTGTGATGAGATAAAAGGGTAGATTATTGCTTGGGGCTAACTTTTGATCAATTTGTGGAAACATATACACAAATAAGAGATAAATTGTATTCACACACATGGTACAGATTAGATTGAAATGTATAAATGTCAAGGAAAAGTATTAAAAAATTAGCAAACAGAGAAACGGGTTTCTGGATGCCAAACTAAGTTTAACACGTGGGGTTTGACGATTTGGCCCACTAGAGGTGGTTTGTATCAGCAAAGTTTTTAGAATGGAGTTTCCGCCCTGCATCAGAGCAATAAAACCAATAGCCTGACTTAGAGCACAGCTGTTTTGTTTTGTCTCACAGCTCTAGAGGCAGGAAACAAACCAGCTGAAGCAGGGCTTTAAGGATACCAATCAATGTGGCCAACGGGTCTGTTATTGCAGGACCAGAACAGCCTGCTATGCGTTGAACTGCTCTCACAGGACACCTCTCTCCAACTCTCCCCAGCCAGTCAAGGCCAGCCAATCCACAGGCCATAATGTTGGCCCTCCTTTCAATGAGGTATTTCCAATTATAAGATATATTATCCATTTTATTCTTTCTTTGCTACAAGAATTTTTTGAGGAAAGTATAAGGAATACCATAAAGTAATATGCTGTTCCCACCACTATTTGAGAAACTTTTCTGTTGAATAGATTAGTGGTTCTCAAAGTGGGATTTCTGGGTGAGCTTCATCTTCTCAGCTAAAAATAATGTTCAAGCTCGTCACTTACAAATTTTGCTTTTCATTCAGCAGAACACATTTCAACCAAGTCCTCTGCTACCTTATAACAAGGATTGCCTTTCCTCCCATTCCCAATAACATGGTTATCATTTTCTTCTGAAACCTCACTGAAAACATCTTTAACATGCATGTTTCTAGTCCCATTCTGTTTATGACTATATATGTATCATTCTCCAATATGATATAAACTTTCTCTATAGCTCTCCATTGTTCTTTCTGGGCTCTCATAAGAATCTTATTAAGTGCCTGTATTTTTACCAACAATCCCTACAAGGGCCCATAGGCTTTTCCCCTAACATACCTCAAAAACTATTCCAGCCTCTGTGCATTGCCCAACTTCAAAGCAACTTCCATATTTGTAGGCATTTGTCACAGGAGCATGCCACTTCCTGGTGCTAAAAATGTGTATTATGTACCTAGTGCTGCTGTAACAAAATACTAAAAACTGATAAAAAATATGTATTGTCTCAGTATTCTGCAGGCAAAAAGTCTGGACTCCAGGTGTCAACAGGTGGTTCTTTCTAAGAGATGTGAAGGGATGTGTGTGCTCTTGTCTTACTCCCAGCTTCTGGTAGTTTGCTGGCAATCTTTGGTATTCTTTGGCTTATAAGAGCATCACTTCAATCCTCCACTTTTATGTGGCATTCTCCCTGTGTCTCTTCTTGTAGTCCTTCCTCTGTGCATATCTCTGTCTCTGTCAACTTACCCTTTATTTAAGGATAGTTATATTGGATTAGGGCCTACTCTAATTGGATTAGGGTTTATCTTAATGTATCTTGACTACATTGCAAAGACTCTATTTCCAAGTAAGATCACATTCCGAGGTGTTGAAAGTTAGGACTTCAACATGTATTGGGGGGAGACACAATTCAACCCAAAACAACATCTAGATGCAAGTAGGGCAACAAATTTACATCAAATTTTGTGTTAAATATGAACATTCCCCTTTGGAAATGATCGGGATGATTCAGAAGGCTGCAGTTATGGGCAACTGCTGATTGGCAGTTTCATCCCCACAATGTGCCCGCTCATGCATCACATCTTGTGAGGAGTTTTTTGGTGAAACATTGGCTCACAAGTGACTAAGCCCCTCTACAGCCCAGCTTTGGCACCCTGCAATATCCAGCTTTTCCCACTAAATCACCTTTGAAAGGGAAGAGATTTCAGACTGTTGAAGAGATTCAGGCAAATATTATGGGGCAGCTGATGGCAACTGGAACAGTGTGAACTCCCAAGGAGCCTACTTTGAAGGGGACTGAGGCATCATTGTTCCATGTACAGTGTTTCTTGTATCTTGTGTCTTCTTCAATAAATGCATCTACCTTTCATATTGTATGGCTGGAGAACTTCTGGACAGAACTCTTAGGTTATAAGTCAAAAAATACGTATAATATGTTATATAATTTCATGCCTTTTAAAGGAGCTGAGAGAAGAAAAGACCACTAGCATATATTTATAGAGTTTTCTATATTAACCTTGAATTCCACTTTTTTCTCTTAATGTGTTTATGTTGATTCAAGTTACAATCTAGAGTCATTTCCTTAGCCCAGTACAGCTTTGCCTCAACTCAACCACCCTATGCTATTATTGTGAAGTGCATTGCATTTCTGTGTTATAGGCACAACAATGCAATTACATGCACATTTATTTATGCCATTTTTTTTTAAAGACTATTTGTAGGACAGTTTTAGGTTCACAGCAATATTGACTGGAAGGTACAGAAATTTCCTATATGTCTCCTGACTTCACACATGCATAGCCTCTCCTACTAGAGAGGTACATTTGTTGTAATTGATAAAACCTACATTATTGTCAATCAAAATCTATAGTTTGTTTTAGTTCTTTCTTGGTGTTGCACATTCTATGGCCTTTGACAAATACATAATGACATGTATCCACCATTACAGTGCAGCAATACTCTGTGCTCCACCTATTCATGCCTTTTCTAATTCCTGACAACCACTGTTTCCAGTTTTGGCTTTTTCAGAATGGCATATAGTTGGAATCATACAGTAGGTAGCCTTTTCAGATCGGCAGCTGCTTCTTCTTCTTCTTCTTCTTCTTCTTCTTTTCTTCTTCTTCTTCTTTTTTCAATGTATGGTTACCTTTCACCTGCCTCCAGCTATGGACCTGGCTGGAGACCTGGCCTGCAACCCGGTTATGTGCCCTGACTGGGTATCAAACTAGCGACCTTTGGGTTCGCAGGCCAGTGCCTTATCCATGGTGCCACCTGCCAGAACCCAGATTGGCTTCTTATACTTAGTAAAAAGCATTTAATGTTCCTTCATGTCTTTTCATGTTTTGATAGCTCATTTCTTTTTATCACTGAATAATTTTTCATTATCTGGATGTACCACAGTTTATCCATTCATCTACCAAAGGACACCTTGGCTGTACCCAGGTTTTGGTAATTATAAATAAAGCTGCTATAAACATTTATATGTGCCTTCTATAAATATCTATGTGCAGGTTTTTGTGTTCCTGTGAGTTTTCAACTCATCTGGGTAACTATCAAGGAACACCATTGCTGGATTGTATGGTAAGAATGTGTTTAGTTTTGGAGGAGATTGCCCAACTGTCTTTTAAAGTGGCTCTACCATATTTCATTCTCATCAGCAATAAATGAGAATCCCTGTTACTTCATACCCTCACTGGCATTTAGTGCTTTCTGTGTTTTTGATGTTTGTCTAGTCTAATAGACATGTAGTAGCTATAATTGCTTTTACATTAGTTAAAAAGAATCATTTATATATATATATATATATTTGTAATTATAGTCACTTTAACCAGCCATCTTTGTTTTCCAATGTAGATCCAAGTGACTACCTGAAGATATTTGCTTTCAGCCTTAAAAACTTCCTTAAGGCTCTGGCTGGTGGAACAGTGGATAAGGTGCCAGCCTGGGAACCCAAAGTTGGCTGGTTTGACTTCCCCCGCCAGGGCACATAACCAGGTTGCAGGCCAGGTCTCCAGCCAGGTCTGTGGCTGGAGGCAAGTGAAAGGCAACCATACATTGATATCTCTCTCCCTCTCTGCTTCGCTCCCTTTCCCTCTCTAAAGATAAATAAAATCTTAAAAAAACAAAAAACAAAAAACTTCCTTAAGTATTTCTAGTAAGATAGACCTGTTAGCAACTGATTCACTCAGTTTTGATTTATCTGAGAATGTGTTTGTTTTGTCATTATTTTTGGAAGATAGTTTGCTGGATATAGAGTCTAGCTGTTGGTTAACAACTTTTAAAAATTTTTCAACATGTTAGATATGTAATTTCATAGCTTTCTGGTTTCTATACTGTAGTTTATGGTGAAAAGCCAGTTAGTAATCGTAATGGTGTCATCATATGATATAGGACAAGCCATCTTTTTCTTGCTGCTTCAAATTTTTCTCTTTGTTTTTGGTGCTTATTATTTTTGTCATGATATCTGGTCTTGGATTTCTTTGAATTTATCCTTTTTAATTCAACTTATTCATTGAACTTCATAGATGTATCAATTAATGTTTCAACATATTTTGGGGAAATATTTTAGATATTATGTCTTCAGATAATTTTTTCTGCACTGTTTTATATTTTAATCTTACTAACTATTCACTTGCAAGCCACATTTATAGCTATAAAAAGCTGTACATCAACTACTGACATAAACCACACAGGAAACTCTGCTAATTAAGACTTTAAGCAATATGTTATTCTAGATAGCCAAGATTTTCAAATAATTTAAGCCATTACCATTTTAAAACCTTAATCATTGTGCACATGAAACTTTTTCAAATTATTATATGACTCCAAGCTTCGTGAAATGGATCATACTAAACCTGATTTACTTTAGGATCAGGGGTTATTGTTTTTAATACACAGTATTGTGGAATACTATGACACACAGGTATTCTTATAGAAGGGAGTAGAGTTCTTTGTCCTGATATGAGATAACTCTAGACAGTTTGGTGCTTTGTGGATCTACACATACAGCCTTCAAAAATGTCACAGAGATATGTTTTGCTTACTGAGGTTTGAAACAATTTGAATATGTTGTGTGTATTAAAATTGGGGGATATTTCTATAAATTTACATAATTTCTAACTTCCTTTTAAAAATCAGAAGACCTGGATAGCATTTAGCTTGAACATCTGTGTGACTGACAACCAGCTAATGCTGAGCAGCAGATGTCACTTTTAGAGGGAGCACGTGTTCGCTTATTTTGTCACAGTCTTTACTCCTCCTTACTGACTTACACAGGTTTCTTTTACTCATTTACCTCCTGTGCTTACCCATCAGTTTTTGGGTTATGACATCCTATTTTAATTGGACATGAAATCTCTAGATAGCTACTGTTCTTTTAAAAAGCTACAAAAAGAGTTAATAATTTCTAAGTAAGCCTGAAAACTTTCCATCTGATATATTTTACTAAATGGACTCTGTGTCATTTCATTTGGCCACTCAGTAGCCTTTTAAAAATTACTGGAAACATTTTCTTATTGCAAACTAATTTCAGACCAATGAGGTTTCTAGATAGCAGAGTCCTTTAAAAGTGATGGGCCAATGGAGGCTTTTAATTGATATCTTTAAAACTGTAAATGCTATTTGTAAATTGGAAACAGTTTGTTCATTGCTCTCTGAAATTTAAAAAGAACATCTTGACATATAAGAGTAATACATTTATAATAATAAGATCATTCACAGTAATTATTTCATTTAGCAAATGAAATTTTGGCCCTTTCTGCATTCCAACTTCTTTCATCATGATTTAGGCTCCAAATCTCCTAACTAAACTGATTCAATAGCTTCCTAATTGTTCTTCCTACTTCTACTTTTTCTTTGTCAAGCTATTTTTAATGCTTTGGTAGATTGATACTGCTAAATCAAAACTATGATCAAGATAACTCATGCTACATTCTGTAGCTCAACATCATCATTAGCTGTAATTGCAACTAATGCAATTAAGATAACCTATGAGAGATTATGTAATTCCCCTTCAACCTCATCTACTAGTGAGGGGAGAATGAGATCTTTAAGTAAGTTTTCTACTCTTTTCTTAAATAGTTTTATTCATTAACTTTCTATTAGTGCTCTAAGAAGGTCAATATAAATTTCAAAGGGCAGATGTTTTGAGTCTTTTTCTATGGCATTATTCCTTTTTTTTTTTTTTCTGTATTAATCAACAGGAACCTTTTAGATGAAAATATATTTGCAAATGTCTTATCTAACTAATGATCTACTGTTACATTTTAAAAGACCTAATTATGTGTTATTTGTGAACATTTCATTGCATTCATCGTCCATATTTTATGATAAAGTAAGACAGAATGACGATGGTTCTAGGTGTTTACAAGCTCATTTGTCCGGAGGCTATTATGGGATTTTACACATGTTTATTAAAAGCCTTGGAAAATAAGATTAAAATTTAAATAACTTAAAATTGAGGAAGGCAATTTAGAATTTTCTGTGAGAAAGGAAATGTTAAATCAGAACCAGTGTAATAGAGATACCTTGTGATGAAACTAAACAATATAATAAGTGCTAAATATCAGGCACCTCAGGAAGGACAGCCTGTTGATCTTGCTTCCTGAACTGGTTGTGAGGTCCTAGCTGGAGTTAATGTCTCTCTTACTCTCTTACTCCATCTAACATTCTTCTTAACTTTAGCTACAAGTGGGCTGATCAGGGTTACTTGCTTGCAATTTGTTTATATAGAGTAGCTATAGTCTCCCATTAGTCTTCATCATCAGGCAAAGTTGGATAAGAAGAGCCCTTGGCTTTTACCTATATTTTGTCTGGCTCTCATGTAGTGCTTTTACCAAGGGTGACAGTTGAAATCTGTCCATAGAGAAAGTAACATAAACAAAGTAGATTGAGTAGGGAATATTAACTTGGGAAGACATGCTTTGAAGCCTTGTCAGAGCTTATCCCACAGTAGCTATAAGTGAGGATCAGATAGTGCCTAATTATGAATAAGTTACATTATGTGTGTGTGTATGCATGTGTGTGTGCATGTATATAAAAGTGTATAAAAGTATACTATTGTCTCTAGCAGGAAAAAGGCAGCCTTTATTCAAAAGGGGAAATATGCATTGTGTGTGTTTGTAAATACATATACATTGCTTGGTGATGTGTTGAAATGTGGCCATGTCTTACCCTGTTCAGGCTATTATAACCATAGGCTGGGTGGCTTATAAACAACATAAATTTATAAGGGTGATATCCACAACATGAGTGAATATAAGATGCCCCTTTGTGATTAAAACTCTCAACAAATTGTTAACAGAAGTAATGTGCCTCAACATAGTAAAGGCCAAACATGACAAGCTCACAGCTAACATCTTATTCCGTGACATGAAGTTGAAAACATTTCCTTTAACATCTGGAACAGGACAAGGATGCCCCCTTACTGCTTTTATTCAACATAGTGTTCAAGATCCTAGACAGCAATTGTAGAAGAAAAATAAATTTTAAAATATTTTTTAAAGAAATAAATGCATTCAAATTGGAAAAGAAAAAGTAACACTGTCACTAGTTGCAAATGAGGTATTATTATATGAGACAAGAATCCTAAGAACTCTACCAAAAGGCTGTTAAGCCCTGGCTGGTAGCACAGTGGATAAGGCACTGGCCCAAGAATCCAAAGGTCACTGGTTCAATTCCCCAGTCAGGGCACATAACCAGGTTGCAAGCCAGGTCTCCAGCCAGGTCCTTGGCTGGAGACAGGTGAAAGGCAACCATACATTGATGCTTATCTCTCTCTCTGCTTCTCTCTCTTCCTCTCTCTCTGGAAATAATAAATAAATTCTTTTAAAAAAGGCTGTTAAAACTAATGAATGAATTCAGTAAAGTTGTAGGATAAAAAATTTGTTTGCAAAGGGGATAGATGTAATACAACAACAATAAAATTAAATTAAAAAAATTGTATGCAAAAATATGTTGCATTTCTATATATGAATAATGAATTATCAGAATGAGAAATTAAGAAACTAATCCCATTTACAATTGCATAAAAAAGAATAAAATGCCTAGGAATAAATTTAACTAAGGAGGTGAAGGACTACAGACTTCTACAGAAAACTACAAGTCACTAATGTAAAAAACACAAATAAATGAAAATATATTTATGTTTATTGATAGGAAGAATTAATATTATTAATATTTGACAAGAAAGCCAAGAGCATCTATTGGAAAATTATCATCTCTTCAATAAACAGCATTGAGAAAGTAGATAATTGCATACAGTAGAATAAATTTGGACCCCCCAATTTCCAACACTTACAAAAATTAATTTGAAATGAATGAATGACTTAATCATAAAGCTCAAAACTACAAAATTCCTAGATGAAAACAGAGAACAAGCTCTTTGACATTGGTCTGGGCAATGATGTTTTGGTTATAGCATCAAGAGCATGAGGGACAAAAGCAAAAATAAACCAGCAGGACTACATTAAACTAAAAAGCTTCTGCACAGCAAAAGAAACAGTCAACAAAACAAAAAGAAAACCTATGGAGTAGGATAAAATACTTGAAAATCATATTTGTTAAAGGGTTAACATCCTAAGTATATAAGGAACTCATTTAACTCAACAGAAAACATAATAGATTAGAAAATGGGCAGTGGAGGAACTAAAAGACATTTTTCCAAAAAAGACATGCACCCATGAATAACAGATACATAGAAAGGTGATCAACATCATTAGTCATCAGGGAAATGAAAATGAAAATCAAAATTGAAATATCACCTCACACCTGTTAGAATGGCTATCACCAAGTGACAAGAAATAACAAGTGTAAGTGAGGACGTGGGAAAAAGGAAACTGTTATGCAACATTGTGGGAATGTAAATTAGTTGGTTGGAGCCATTATGAAAAATATTATTGAGATTCTTCAAAAAATTAGAGCTACCATATGATCCAGTGATCCAACTTCTGAGTATATACTCAAGGGAAATGAAATTAGGATCTCAAAGAGAGATTTTTCTCCCTCATTTTCATTGCAATGTTATTCACAGTAGTTAAGGTATGGAAACAGTCTAAATGTCTATAAGCAGATGAATAGGCAAAGAAGCTGTGATTATCATATATATATAGAATGTATATACTCGAATATTATTCCACCATGAGAAAGAAGGAAACCCTGCCCTTTGCAGTAACATGAGTGGAACTTGAAGGCATTATGCTAAGTGAAATAAGTCATCCAGAGAAAGACATGTACTGGATGATTATCACTTATATGTACAATCTAAAGAAAAGCCAAACTCATAAAATAGAGAATGGAATGTTGTTTGTCAAACACTAGGGAGTGGAGAAATGGGGACATGTCAGTTGAAGGGTACAATATTCCAGTTATAAGATGATTACATTCTAGGGAGCTAAGGTACAGCATGGTGACTATTATTAACAATATTGTATTTTGTACTTGTAAGGTTTTAATAGAGTAACTATTAAATGTTATCATGATAAAAAAAGAAATGATAATTGTGTGAAGTAATGTGAATTCTGTTCCAAGAGTATCAAGCCAATGTCAATACAATTAAAACAGTTTATGCAGCTGATACTTTCAGGACAGACCTCCATGTGTTGACTAGTCCTACTGTGATATTTCTCAATATGTAAGTGTATCAAATCATCATCTTGTACACCTTAAACATACATAAAGTTATATGTCAATTATATCTCAATAAAGCTGGAAAACAAACAAACAGAAACAATAAAAATTTATTCCTGAGTTCTAGAGCTTGGGAAGTCCAAGGCTAAGGCGCTGACAGATTTGGTGTTCTGGTTCATAGATGGCTGCCTTCTCACTCTAACCTTACATGGGGAAGAAGCAAAGATACTCTTTGTGGTTTGTGGGTTTCTGTTTACTCCTATGATAGGAAGGAGAATTGACAGTGGCTTTCATGTGGCTCTTCCTTTCAAATAGGCTTTACTACCGGCCAGGGAACCAATGTTGAAGTAGCATTAATTGCTGAGTCTACCATTCAAACTTCACAATTAGTGAATGCTGTTAGGTTATCTCTGGGTCTGCCGTGAGGCAGACTCAGTTTGCAATACTGTATATCATCTGGACTCTACAAAGTCTCTTTGATCAGGACATTAATTCCATTCACAAATGTTCTACTGTCATGACTTAATTGCCTCCCAAAGACTACTCCCTAATACCATTATATGGGAGGTTAGATTTCAACATGTGAGTTTTGGGAAGACACATTCACTCTGTAGCTGGCAGGACGAAGACCACATAAGCAATTGGAGTCACAGACTAATTTCACTTACAATAATTTGCTGTCATTTTTTCATGCCCATACATGTTCTGCATGTGCTAAAATGGATAATTAATGGAACATATGACATATTTTACAATGCTTGGCATCTTTTAAGTTTTTGTAAGTGCACAGTTCTCTATAGTTCTCTAATTAATGTGGTTGTGGGTTTCTGTTTACTCCTATGATAGGAAGGAGAATTGACAGTGGCTTTCATGTGGCTCTTCCTTTCAAATAGGCTTTACTACCGGCCAGGAAACCAATGTTGAAGTAGCATTAATTGCTGAATCTACCATTCAAACTTCACAATTAGTGAATGCTGTTAGGGTATATCTGGGTCTGCCATGAGGCAGACTCATTTTGCAATACTATATATCATCTGGACTCTACAAGCCTCCATTCTGACATGTGGCTTACAGTGACATTGCAGATTCCCAAACATGAGCGTTGTTTTAGAGACTATCTCAATAATCCTTCAATGAGTATGGAATGTTCCCCCTCCCACTTTTTTTTTAGACACAGTTACTCAGATAATATGGCCACACATTCCTTTGGAGATAGTTAGGAAGAAGGTTCAAGTATACAAAATGGTGCTGGTTTCTGGTGTTCTCTCAGTAGTGCCCAACTTCCTTGTATGTAAGGGCCTCCATGCCTGTGATCAGTGCTTAGAACTGTTTGAGAGGCAATGACATAAACAGGGTAACAGACCTGTTGTTTATTAGATCTGTTTTTTTTAAACAAATTAAATATGACCTTGGTGATTGCTTATTGCTTTCATTCCTTGAGCTTCCCATTTTGGCCACTCAGCAATCTCATGTCTAAATGTTTGTTGTCATCTGTTACTGTACCTATCCCACTGTGATTATGTTGAATGAAGCCACATGGTTTTAATCATTTTGGGAACATGTGCAACTGGCTGATATTATGAAATCCTTTTCATTTGTTGCACTTCCTGAATAGATTACTGGCCTAAATATCACAGCTGGTAATTAACATTTAAAAGATGGGTGTTTTCTCCCCAATGTCTTTCCACAGCAAGAATGAATGGAGATTGATTTGGGTTCTAATGGGCAAGGAGTAAAGGGCAAATGGGTGAATGGCTCAATAACTCTAGCATTTCAGTCTTTGAAATGATTTAATTCCTTCTACATGGAAACAAAAAAATTCTGGTCTCTCTGTCTCTTGGCATGACCCAGAATCAGGCAAGATGATAATCAGACTCAATGCCTTAGCTGGCACATTGAATAGCTTTGGGTACTTACATCAATATTAATGAATTCAGCTCTACCTACTCAAAATTATATTTGGATTAAAATCAATCCAAAAGTCAAGATTGCTTAAAAGCCATTATCACAAATATTCTCTAGATGAAAAATAAAAACAAAATCAAAACCCTATTAGTAAAGTTTCAGTTCCTTCTAGGCATGAGGCTTCTCTTCCTTTCTCTGCCTGCATATCTGTCATTGTGCTATGTTGAGAGATTGTGCTGTGTACTGAAACTGTAGTGAAAAAAGGGACATGAATGGGAGTTATATACATATTTCCTTTGAAAGAGTGTCAAGATAACTTTAGGCAAAGAAAAGCACTGTGATGTTTCTGAGAAATTTGTGTTTTTGAAGTTCTCCATTTCTTCTAATTATCTTTAGATGTGGTGTTAAAATTATTATCTTTCTTCTCCCCTTTAGTACTCAAATGCTTACATAAGTGATCTGTTGAAATTGTGTTAATTTACCTGGGAGCAATTTGGAAACCTGCAACATCCATTTTTGTGTTTGGTTTTCTATAATCTCAGACTTAGGGTTGGCAAGAGACTTGCCCATTATGATAAGGCCCTGAGTTCTATTCTGTGTCTTAAGGAGAGGTTTTTAAGATCAGAAGTTTTCATTTTCTTTTTTTTAAGTTCCTTTAAGTTGTTTACAGCCACCATTTTCCCCAGCAGTCTAAAATCTCCTTATGCCCTTTATTTTGGTTAATGGTAGCAGCTATTCTGCTACAGCTACATACTCACTGAGTTCATTGTCTGAGATGAATGCACTTGATGACTTGTTTAGTTATTTTGCCACTTTGTAGCTATGGCTACTAGTTCTTCATGGAATGCAAAGTGGGTATTAACTTCCATACACCTCAGTCCAATAAGTAAATTCAAGTCCTACATACATCCTGGAGGCTCTTTTGCCTGAACTGTATGTACACTGGTACCAATTACTCTGACTCTGGTATCCTTTAGTTGTAAAGGTTAGAAATCCATTCTGGCTAACTTAGGCAAAACATAATTTACTGAGAGCCTACTTATTTACTCATGGAATAAGAAGGAAATCTGAGCTACAGGACAGGTCAGGGGATTAAAATGCAGAGATTTTAAAGCTATGTCTAGGGCATTTCCTTCAGTTCACTTGACTCCAACTGTTTTGGGTCCTAATGAATCTTTGCTCAGGGTTCCTGTTGACCTTGATTGGGTCACATCCTAACTTTGTGATTATGGGAGAGGAGTGGAGAGACTGGTCATTGGATGAGTAACCTCTGCAGCCACATGTGGTGTGGGGACAGGTTGTATTTCCAAAGAAGGGCTCTGAGACAGACCAAATAAATAACCACCCAGATCACCCGTTCACAAATAAGCAATCTGGTCACTTCCATAGCTTTTCTTCTTTATCTTCCTTTTCTTCTCCTTCTTCTTTCTTTCTCTCTTCCTTCCTTCCTCCCTTCTTTCCTTCCCATTTCTTCTTCTTCTTCTCCTACTTCTTTTCCTTTTCCTTCTCCTTCTTCTTCAAAGAAGGCTACAATGATTTTAAGAGATAATTTTCTTCTAACCATCTGTGTTTATTTTCTAAATAGGGTGTGCAGAATATCTAGAAAAATAGCATCCATACCTATATAAAAATTACATAATAGTGATAACAAATATTGTTATTAATTATAATTATGTAATTACATAAAGGAAGGTGTGGTTCAACTAGCTTCTTCAATCTTAAGGGATGATGAGTAAGGTAAATGAAAATAGAGACATAAGCAAATGTTCTTGCATTATAGGGGAAAGATGATTGTTAGACATATTTTAAAAAATTTCTAAGGTTATTCATGGGGAAGAAAGAAGCTGCTCAGCATACATGTATTGAAAGTAATAATGATTGCAACATGAGTCTCAAAGTCATGTAATCAGTTTGTGGGAAAAAATGTTTTTGACCAACTAGCCTTCAACTCTGGCTGTGTATTAGAACCACCTTTTTAAAAGCACTACAGCCCCTCTTGGAGGACTTCAAGAAGGATATAGACAGCAACACACTAATAGTAGGGGATTTTAACACCCCATTAACAACAATGGACAGATCTTCCAAACAAAAAAACACCAAGGATATTGTGGCATTGAACAATACTCAGAAAACTACAGAACACTGAAGAAATAAATTAAGAAAGATACAAATAAATGGAAGCATATACCGTGTTCATGGATGAGGAGAATTAACATCATTAAAATGTCCATACTACCCAAAGCAATCTATAGATTCAATGCAATCTCTATTAAAATACCAATGACATACTTCACAGAGATAGAAAAAATACTTCAAAAATTTATATGGAGCCAAAAACATCCACAAATAGCCTCAGCAATCTTGAAAAAGAAGAGCAAGGTTGGAGGAATTACAATACCGGACTTCAAACAATACTACAAGGCTACTGTCATCAAAACAGCCTGGTACTGGCATAAGAATAGACATATAGATCAATGAAACAGAATAGAGAGCCCAGAAATAAACCCAGGACTCTATGGTCAATTAATATTTGACAAAGGGGGAAGGAACATAAAATGGAGTGAAAAGAGTCTCTTCAACAAATGGTGTTGGGAGAACTGGGCAGCAACATGCAAAAAGATAAAATTAGACCACCAACTTACACCATACACCATACAGAATAAACTCAAGATGGATAAAAGACTTAAACATAAGCAGTGCCACCATAAAGGTCCTGGAGAAAACTATAGGCAGTAAAATTTTAGATAGCCTATGCAGAAATATGTTTGCTGATACTTCTTTAAGGGCAAAGGAAATCAAAGAACAAATAAACAAATGGGACTATATCAAACTGAAAAGTTTCTGTTCAGCTAAAGAAAACACCAGCAAAATTCAAAGGGAACCAACTGTATGGGTAAACAGTTATTTGACAATGATAACTCACACAAGGGTTTGATACCCAAAATATATAAAGAACTTATGTGACTCAACACCAGGGAGACAGACAGTCCAGTTAAAAAATGGGCAAAGGACCTGAACAGACAACTCTCTGAGGAAGACATACAAAGGGCCCTAAGACACATGAAAGAATGCTCAACATCACTAGCCATCAGAGAGATACAAATTAAAACCACAATAAGGTTCCACTCACCCCTGTCAGAATGGCAATCATCAACAAATCAACAAACAACAAGTGTTGGTAAGGATGTAGGGAAAAGGGAACCCTGGTGCATTATTGGTGGGAATGTAGACTGGTGCAGCCACTATGGAAAACAGTATGAAGTTTCCTTTAAAAACTAAAAATGGAACTGCCTTTTTGATCCAGCAATTCTACTACTAAGACTATACCCAAAGAACCTTGAAACATCAATTCATAAGAATCTATGTACCCCTATGTTCATAGCAGTGCTATTTATAATAGCCAAGTGCTGGAAACAGCCTAAGTGCCCATCAGTGGATGCAAACTTTGGTACATTTACACAATGGAATAATACACAGCAGAAAGAAAGAAGGAACTCCTACCCTTTGCAACGACATGGATAGAACTGGAAAATATTATGCTTCGTGAGATAAGCCAGTCAGTGAAAGACAAATACCATATGATCTCACCCATTACAGGACAATAATGAACAAAACAAACAAACAAGCAAAATGGAACCAGATATATGAATACAATGAATAGACCTTTAGTGGGCAAGGGGGAGGAGGGAGGGGGGAGAAGGAGGCAAAGAAGGGAGCAGTTTAGTCAAGGAACTAGTATGGAAGAACCATGGACATGGACAACAAGTGGGATTGACTTTGTGGGGGGAGTGGGTGGGTGGGGAAGGGGACAGGGGGGAGTAAAAAGGCAATGGGTGTAATACAACAACAATAAAATAAATAAATAAAAAGTGAATCAACATTCTTGCTGAAATGTCTCACTTCTTGACAAAGGTAGTAGAGTTTTGTAACATATTTCTGTAAATTTAAAGTATTAACTGGAGGTGCTGACATTGGTTTCCTCAATAAAATTGTCCGATGAGATGATTTTAAACGACAAGTCTTCCTACAATTTGGTAGATCCACATTGTATTTCTAGTTTCACATTTGTCTTTTTGCTGATGCAAACTGTGTCAAATAAATTATAATGGGTGCAATAATGATTTTATATATAGCTATGTTTTTTACCACAATTAACATTTTAAAAAATGAAAAAAAAGAAACAAAAAAGCACTAAAGCCCCATCACGATTTCCAGAAATTTGCTTGAGGGGCCCAGTAGAACTGCTATGATGCACATCCCCATGGGACTTTATCACATCAAAATTATATGCGTGGTGCCCCTTGGAGTTGTGCAGTAAACAGCTGTGCAGCTACAAGCAGTGGCCTGACCATCAGCATTTTTTAAAAGCCATCCACGTGTGTGTGTCTGTGTGTGTTTTAAATGTTTATCCAGACTTGCAACCTCTAATTTGGATGACTCCTTGTCTCGTATTCACACACCTAGCTTTACGGTGTCTTTGTGCGGTTACTTGTCTAAGGTTCTCTTCGTGCTAAATGCAATCTCACTTGTCTACAATTCAATGGCTAGAGTTGGAAGTACTGAAAACATAGAATTATTTGCTTCAGGTTGAACCTTGCATGGATGGCTTTGAGCCCTGCATCTGTAGCCCTGCAAGTGTAGGAAGATCTGTATTTAGGGCATCATTGAAATACTCAAATCTGTGAATGGTAAATTAATAACTTGGACTTATCTGCAGTAATAGTATATGGTAGAAGGAGTTATCAGTACATAATTAATCTCTGTGTGTTTAGAACAGCAATTTTCAGCTGGTGTGCCACAATAATTTTTAAAACATGCAATACCTGACTACTTAGTCAGGGACACTGACCTCTTTTCCCTTGGATTGTCAAATAAAGAAATGACAACAGCCACACAGCAATAGCCATTCTCTGTGAATGAGTCAAAATTAGACTATTTTTTTGTCAGATTGATAAAAATGATATATTTTGGTGTGATGAAGAATTTTAGTAATTAGCTTACATGTGCTATGAGATGAAAACGTTTTAAAATAGCTGGTCTAGAATAATGTTTACTACCTAATCATCTTATTTGCTTTCTTTTCTTTTGTGTGTGTGGCCGGGGTGGGGGGGGTGGGGGGGCAGGACGAAGACATGTAAATTAATTTAGAAAAGCAAGAAAGCATGACAAATTCAAGTTTTGCATAACCAAAAACTAAAAACTCCAATTTATCTTTTGAAGTGTGTGTTCTATACAATACATAGCAATAAATGATAAGAGGTGGTGAAAAAATTGGAAAAAATTTTCAGTCTAGATATAAATTGTGTAAGTCATGGCTTAGTAATGTCAACTTATTCCAAAATTTTCCCCACACTTTTATTTTTATAAAGCTTTCTTTTTGTGGGTTGGGATGTTTGTGTAACTCTTTGAGTTTCTGTAAAATGTTCCAGTTGCTGAGACATGGATTTTTCTCAAATAGGATCTGTTTATATTTATTGGTGCTGCCTTTGGCTTTATTATGTGCTTATATCCAATCCTTTAAAAGATATATGGGAACTTTATTAAAAAATAACCAGAAAGCTGGCAGATGTAATTACCTTTTCAAATGTTGAATCTTTAGTGTCTTGTTTTATAGAGGACCAACTGTAAAAATTTGGAAAGCTCACCATTTGTGAGATGTTCAAGTTCTATCATAATAGGTGCAAATGAAGGTATTGGTATTAGTTAAACTCAAGAAAGTAGTCCTGATTACCATGTTAATAGCCTATGTGTGTTGAGAAGGATTGCCTGAGTTTACAGCAGACTGAGACAGCTCTATGCTTATCTCAGGGAATGTTTGTGATTTATAATATGGCACTTAATGTTAAAAACAACCCTGGAGGCATAGGAGCTGGCTTATCTGCTCTGTCAGGGATGTAAAACATTGTCTTATCTGTGAATAATATAAGGAAAGGCAAAGGTTTTTATCTTGTTTTTATCTAGCAATGCATAGGTATTCTTCCTTATTTATTATATTCAAATACTTCTGAAGTTTGAAATAACCAAATATTTAAAATATTTGAACAGAAACTACTATTCAGAGGAATTAACTATAATTAATAATAATAATTTTGTAAGATTAAGACACCAAGGTTGCAAGCCAGGTCTCCAGCCAGGTCCGTAGCTGGAGTCAGGTGAAAGGCAACCATACATTGATGTTTCTCTCCCTCTCTGCCTCTCTTCCTCCCCTTCTCTCTTCCTCCCCTTCTCTCTGAAAATAATAAATAAAATCCTTTAAAAATAAGGTTAAGATACCATTTGTAATTTAAATCTTATTTCCCAACATTTTTTGCTAATATATGAAGAGCTCTTATTTCGTTGGAGTATATATAATTTCATGTGAAATCACTGTACCTATTTTGATCACGGTCTGCATTTCTCAAACTATAAAATGTGAGTTAGAGAAGGAGTCATGTATGTTATAAACTAGTTTCATAGGATTGAAATAGAGAGGAGCAGTACATTGGCAGACTGAAGAAGATAAATCTGAGAAAATAATTTCACTGCTGCTTCAGTAGGAAGGCCCTTCGGGGAAATATTTAATTGTCAGTGACAGAAATCCAGCATGAACCAGCCTAAGGAAAACATGATTTTTTTTTTAAAGAAGCACAGCAGCTGTCTCAGAGAATGGAAGAAAATCTTGCAGGAACCTAGATCTCAGCAAAGTGAGGTGAGAACTGACATGTTGCTTTATTATTGCTCTTATTTTCCTTCTGTCTGCAGACTTCTCCACATGGCTGAGATCATGGTCCAGAAAGACAGCCTCACCCCAGCCAGTTCTGGTGAAGGCAGCTGATGGATCCAGTTAAGTCATATTGATTGGGCCTTAGTACTGCTCTGTGTGGTGACATGAACTACCAATGTGACAAGGAGGTGGTCAGGGTCATGTTGGCTGTCTCTACAAGAACAATATGCTGGGAGCAGGGAAGAGAAGTTATTACCAAAGAGTAGCTATTACCAGAATTTTGTAGAAAGTGGTTCCAGACAGAGAAAGCCATCATGTAGCAACTTTTACATGGATCTAACATGGATGCAATGTGCAAAATAACTCCAAATTACTGAATTTCCTTACTGATAGTGTTAATCAGGTAAACAAAATAGGGAATGGCTCAGATAAATCTTTATTTCATCAAATTACTTGGCCAAGTCCCACAATATCCTTGTATTACAGATTGAATATCCTTGTATTACAGATTGAATGTCAACATTTTTTGATGAATTATTAATTTGAATAATCTGATGCCAGTCTGGAGTGAGTTCTCTGGTAGTGCTTTCTAAAAACTAGTCTTTGCACTGTGAAACGTTGCTTTTAAAAAAAGATAATAATTAAAAAAAAGAAAAGAAAACAATTAAACACACTTTTACTACAAGCGTCTTGTGGCCAGTCACTATTCCAGGCCCTGCTGATACAAAGCATACTAGACAAATCCCCTCCCTCAAGGAGCTCCCTGTCTGTTGGGAAAGACACATACGTAAACTAATGATTACCTTAAAATATTATTATTAAGATATGATAGCCTAAATTGGGCTGTAGTAAAGGATTTCTCAGAGATGGTGACACTCCAGCTGAGTCTTGAAGTGGCCGTTTTGGATTGACAGGGAAAAGGGATTTTATTAAGCAGAACATGATATAGGCAGTGAAGTGGGAACAGCCTCACACATTCAGGCATCAGCAAGTAGTTCTGAATGTTCAAACGTTTATTAAAAATGGAAGTGGAATATGAATGAAAAATTCTGTGTGTTTTGGAGCAAGAATCTGTTTGGAAGGGTAAAGGGAGACGAGACTGAAAAGTCTTGATGGGATCTGGAAAAGGCGGTGTGAGACTGGGAGGAAGTTCATTACATGTTAACCAGGGTAGCCACACCTGTTCAAAAAATCCTTGGGGTGACTTCCCCTTAGAAATAATAGAGTAAAGACATCTTTACGCTATTGTAAATAATTGAACTCAATTATAACCTGTGAAGAAGGACTTCCTAGCAAACTACATTGAGGCGGGTAGCCGTGAGGGAAGCTATACTTGGCAGATGTTGAAAGTAGTTTGCATAGCCTTAGGGGATATCAACAGCACTTCCTTTGAAACAGCCTAGTCCTGGAATGTGCGAGGAGGGCTAAGAGAATATCTTTGAACTCTACCTGACACTCCCACAGCTGACAAGGCAGATGAATGAGGAAGTGTATTGCTAGACCCTTTTTATCCTCCCTTCCACAATTAAATTTGTATGACAGATTGGAGCATAAACAGGTGGGTAGTGCAACTAGTGAAGCTGACCAGCTGCTGAACAATCTCTCTCACACACACACACATGCACACACATACACACACACACACACACACACACACACACAGAGGCATGCCTCATAAAAAGAACGCTTTACTTAGAGTCAGAGACATCTGTTTTGTGCTGTTTTGTGCCTTGGGAAACAATATTCAAGGAAATGTCTGGAACCAAACAAAAATCCAAGTCACTCTCTGGCTCCTCACCTCCCATCGCCCCTTCCCTTAAATAACCTTCAACCAAAAGCTAGAAAATATCAGTCTCCATTACATGACCAGCTTCAATCCAATATAATGTAGTGATTATGTTGTTATATAATGCTCCATCTTGCTAGCAAATTCCATCCAGAGGCTCTTTCTCTTTTGCTGGCTTGGAAAAAGCAAGCTGCCATACATCCTACCTCCACAAGAAAGAGTTCTGTCAACAACCTGAAGGAGTTTAGAAGCGGATTCTTTCCCTGTCGGGCCTCCTCATGGCTTGCTTAGTCTTGTGAACAACTCAGCAGAGGATCTAGTTCAGTCAAGCTTGAATTCCTAACCCACAGAAACTGAGATTTAAAAATGTGTGATTTTTTTCTTTTCTTTTCTCTTCTTTTTTAAATATTTTATTTATTATTTCCAGAGAGAGAGGCAGAGAAACATCAATGTATGGTTGCCTTTCACCTGCCTCCAACTACGGACCTGACTGGAGACCTAGTTATGTGCTCTGGCTAGGAATCGAACCAGCGACCTGTAAAAAATGTGTGTTTCTTAAGCTGTTATATTGGTTATACTTTGTTACACAACAATAGAGACCAAATACAAATATATATAAAAAATACAATTACTAACTTTTGAGGTTTCCAGTCAGGGGTGACCTAGACAAATAAACCAGCACTTGAAATACAGTAGGGTGAAAGTCATACTGTTGAAAGTTTAGATGTTTGTTCCCAGAGAAATAAATGCAATACATTGTCACTAATATCAGGAGAGAAAAAGCTTCGGGGTAGGGTAGTGGGGGTGCAGGGGAGGGTAGAGGTAAAAGAGCAGATCAGGAGCCTTACTTAGGTTGCAGCAAAATTTAAAAACAAAAACAAAAACAAAAAACCTAACAAGTGTGTAAAGCATCAGGGTTGTTAGGTTTGTGGCTGGAAGAAGTGAGGAGCCCAGTGGACCAGTTCAAAGCCTTTCTTGAAGGATAATCAAGCAGACAGGCCGAGTCCAGGCAGACAACAGCAGCAAGGGAAGGGGTAGAGGGAGTGTAAGGACATGGAGCAGAACCCCAGTGAGGGCTAAGTCACCCTGCTGGTCAGCTCCGGAGTCCAGGGTATAGATAAAATAACAACACCCTCTGGTTAGGGATGGTTGTTGTGGGAACAGAAAGTCCAGGAGACTGATGGTTCTTGTTCCTAGGAAATGCTCAAGGGGAGATAAACCAGGTCTCAGCAGGATGCTGAGCTATGCCTCAGTTGCCTGACAATAGGAAACTTCTTCATCAGGTACAAGCCTGGCAGTGGATAGCCTCTCTGTTTCGGCACAGGCAGTGGCTCAGGTCCTGCAAGACTGCAGGTTGCAGTTCCCAAGAACACGGTGACCACTGACCATAGCCTGTTTTACAAGTTCTGACACAAGTGGCAGGTTTTGGGGTGGCCACATCGGGGCTCTGGCCCTAGCCAGAGTAGTGGAATCTAATTTGCATATTAAATGGATCACTCCAGTGGATGTGAGAAATTTAGAATTTTTGGGGAGAAATGTCAATATTTAACAGACAGATTGGATTTGGGGATATAGGCACCATTACATTGAAAAGATGAGGACTAGAATGAGCAGTATGGCACTGAAAATGGATAGTGGAGAGCAGAGGCCACACACATGTCTGCAAATATAAATATAGGCCTGTTTGGCCTTGGTGGCTCACTGACTTCGGGAGGTTGGAGGAAAGAGAAGCCGAGTTGGTAATTCATATGATCGTCGGTAGGCGCTAATGCAAAAATACAGTTTTTAATAGGTAAAATCATTCTCATACAAATATACATGTGAAAGATTTTATTCAGCTTAGTAGTATAACGGGGCACAGAGCTGGCAGTTATCCTCAAACTAGAGCATGTGCCCCACAGCCCTTGGTTGGGGGAAGAGAGCGCGGATGATGTGGCTTTAGATACTTTATGTGACTATGGCAAGTTGGTGGGTAGTTGATAACGGGGCTTCTGCCCCAGGCAAAAGGCCTACAGAACCCAAAGGGCGAACAGTGACCTGTGATGGAGCTGTGTGGGGTGGAGGGGTGCTGGAGAGGTGGGGGAGCGGAGGCCCATGCGTTACTGAGAACACTTGCCCTGACTGTAGACGGCAGCCAAAAGAAGGTAACAGATGCGGGGGAACTGGCAAAAGTAGCTCATAGTAGGAGGAGCGGGATATGAGCTCATGCAGGAAGCTCTGGGTCAGCATTTGAAATAAAGGTGGGCTGAGAGAGAGGTGGTCCGCTCTGGAGTAGTGCGGGGGCAGCAAGCAGCTGTGTGGTCCGTAGGGAAGAGGGCAGCCAGGCGGAAGTAGCCATGCAGGCAGAGTGAGTGCAGAGAAGCCCAGTTGGGGGAGAGAGATGCTGCCCCAGGAGGAGCTCCTGGCTCGGCTGAGGGTTGCACTACATGGCCCGGGTCAGTGAGAAAGAGGGGAGCAATGAGGAAGGAGCCATGAAGTAGAGGGGTGCGGCCTGGAGTCAGAGAGGAAGCAACAAGCAGCTGTGCAGTTTGTAGTCAGGATCCCTCAGGCAGCCTGCAGTAGAGAAGCAGAGGGAGTTCCGCCAGGTGGTCCGTAGTGAGGAAGGCAGCCGTGCTGCTGAGGAAAGGGTGTAAGGAGAGAGCTCAGGGACCTGCCCCCCAAGCACCAATGTGTGGCAGACGCCTGGAAGGCTGGCCTGTGACCAGGAATGTAGACTTCTGCTTCTCTGGGGGCCATGCCGAGAAGTCACTCTCTTGGTACATGTGCCTCCCGGGACTCCACCATGATCCAGTGCAACACAGCACATGTTTTCCTGAACCACTCCACGGAGACCGAGGACAGCGTACCCCAGGTCCTGAGGGACAGCCCTGCTGTGAGAGGAAGGAGACTTGGAAACAAGTGCACATTCCAGAGGGCATGGAGATCTGTTTGTGCAGCCGGTTTAGGAGCAGATAAGGATGTGGGGAACTTCTGGCATGTTTTTGGCCTACAGCCTGGTGAAGAACAAGGGAAGTGCTGGGTCTCGTGGGAGAAGAAGGTTCCAGCAAGACTGTTCTTAGTCCCTCTGAGGTTGGAATCCTGCAAATAAAAACCTGTTTCCTTCGATGCTAATTTTTGGGTTGTACATCAAGGTAACATGTGGATGGGCCCCAGTTTGCTCTGTTATACTAGCTCATTTCATTTACTATCTTTTTAGATAAACAGTAAGATGTTATTATTGGCTTAAAGGCTAAACTGAAGACATAGATGATCAAAATGCTGAAATGAATTTGCGAAGTAATTCAAAATTTATAATAACCTTCAGTACAATAAAATACAATGTTTAAAATAATTAGAGTGGAACTCAAACTGGTCAAAATTAATTTTTAATTCTATGAGCAAGAATAATTCATCTCACTTTTCTTCAATTTTGAAAGTTGCAGAGTAGTCAGAGACAAGGGTACCTGCAAATGTTCAGTTCCAGCACTCCACTGGAAGGACATCCAGTCATCTTTTGCCCACTTTGGTTTCTCAAATTTTTCCCAGACAATAGTGTCAAAAATGAATCCAGGCAACAAGTGAGGTCAGAAAGGAACACCGGACAGGGAGAACTCAGCATGTCATTGCAAAAGAGAAAAGCTTCCTTTTGCCAGCTGCGGACTGAGAGGATGAGAAGGCACATCCCATGTCACGTCTTTCCCTCTCCTGGGTCCAACTGCAAGTAAGTCTGATGGGGTAGAAACTTCAGAACGGCACTGGGAAGTCAGGAACACTAGAAATGATGGTAGGCTTTTCCAGGAAGTGCCTGAGGGCAGCTACACTTGGCTTAGCACTATGTCCAACTCCGATGGTGTGAGAGTACAGATGGCAGAGAAGAGAGACCAAGACTGCACTCCGGAGGCTTTACTCCCCCTGCAGTAAGAAGCATGGAGAAGTGCTGAGAGGATGTGGGAGACACTGGAGACCACAGAAAGTGAGAACTTTATGGGCAAAGACCATGGCCACACCACCTCATATTTTTTGCACACTTCGGTGTGTACTGAGTAAAATTTACATCTTTATTTCAATAAAGGTTAAAGGACAGGATAAAAAAGGCAGAATATAGACTAGAGGTAAGTGCATTTTATTATTCCATTACCATGGTTAGATCATGAATTGGGATCCTTTATACTGTATCCCCATTTAAGAAGAAAAACTTCAAGGAAGGCACATTATAGGGAAAAATTTGTGTATGCTCCCCAATTTCTACCTTTCTCAGGAGGATATTCCTATATGATTTCAGTTCACAGAAATTTCATTGAGAAATTCAACCAATATGTATTGACTCCTATGTGCCAAGTGTAATGTTAGGTCCTGAAAAGAAAAATCATTAGACAGTGTTTGCTTTCTTTCCAGCCTAGTTAAAAGGTAGCAATTACACAATTATGGTATAACCTTGTAAGCATTTTGCCAGGCTAAATGCAGTGTGCTAGAGGAGGATCTATACAGACACTGACTTCAGACTTACATTCCATCTTCAGGCTTGGTTATACTACTGTCAGAGTATCTGCAATTTGCTTAGAAATTGTTTAATTCATGTAATGGATATCATGTGTGGAATACTTGGGCTAAGCTACAACTCACCCAAAATATAAGGGCTCGGTCCAAGATGAATCAGCCTAAATAACATCAGTAAGGCTTGAGGTCAGAGATGCCTGGTTGAGCAAGCTGAGTGACATGTGAAGCGATGCCAGTTGGCATACGATGTCAGAAATGAGAAATGAGCTTTTAATTGGTGGAATTGGTGTCTTGATAATTAGATGGGTAAATGTTAAAATGGGCTCTAACTGGTGAAGTTAAATGTACATGAGTATACACAGAGGGCAATAACCTAGACCTTTAGCATGTTTGAGCTGTGTGGTCCTCTGTCCATCCACGGATGTGGAGGATCTCTGGTTATGCTGCCCAGGGGTTAACTGGGTATGGAGCAGAAGGATTAAATGTAGCTGCTTTCAGGAGTAAGTGATCATCTCTGGGCTAGGAAAAGAGGGTGACGGGAGTCAACAAAATGGTTGGGCCATGATACACTTTTCTCTTCATGTTCCCCCAACTCCCACAGAGGAAAACAGAAAGCAGGAGCTACAGGGGTTCGGCACTGCTTTTGTCCCTTCTCAGTAAGACAAAGGCACTCCTTCCTTCCTTTTCTCCCTGGGTGGAACTACAGTGAACTAGGGAAACCTCCATGCCTTTCCAAAGCTGCTTTGATTTATTTCTTTTTGCTTTACCAAATTTTATCCATTTAAGAACAGAGCTGAAGGGAGCAGGCAGTCCTATAATTCACCTCTTTCCCTGAACCCTCTAAAGTGGACCTGCAGGAAAGGGGAGAACTCTATCTAAAGGGTGAAAGGATGTTTTGGGGGAGAATACTGGAAAACGCAGAATTTTCCTGCAGTCACCTTGATCTTTATATCTAAGTAAGGCTTTATTACTCATATTGGAAAACTGAGAGTTTTTATTTTTTCTCCATTTTCTTCCTTTTCCTTTTTATTTTCTTTTTTAAAATAAAGAAATGTAAAGTATGGAAGAATGTTAACAGAAAGAGTTTTCAAACTCACTCAAACTAAACAGGAAAGAGAAGACAAAACCTGACAGAACATTAAAGAAAGATTATAGAAGGAACAAGCGATGATTCTTTTCATGCCAATCTTTCGAATTTTCATGTACCCTCATTATGTTGTCTCACTATATAGGTATCAACTTGGGGCAATTTGAATCCACGCTGAGTTTAAATCTTTATGGGGTTTTCCTTCCCTGTCTTTTTTTTTTAAGATATAGGTCAAGCCCAGCAGCAGCAGTTAGTGGGTATTTCGGTTACAGTCCAATGACAGATAATCAGACCTCCTGAAAAAAGAAAGAACTTGGTAGTTTGGATAGGAGTATCTTTATATTCCGGAAATGCTAGTCAGGTTTTGTCCCTGTACATGTCTGTTGCTATGACTTGACCTAAGTGATTTATTTGGTCAAGGACAACTATGAGATATTTGGTAAACAATGGTACTTAACAATATTTAGAGGCTGTCAGGGTTAGCTAGAGCCTTCCTCAGACCGCGCATACAGTAATCCACTAAACAAACATTTATTAACCCACAGATGTGAAACAGTTCATACGATCCATTCTGTAGGCTTCATGAAGTTCTAACTCTCTGTTCTTTTGTGTGTTTTGATGAGGCCTAGCGTGAAATATTTACTCAGGGCAAATGTGATAATATTTTAAAGGCAGAAATCAGATTTATTATCCTTAAGGAATAAGCCTCTTTTAATAAAGTGGTTAGACCCGGTTCTTTTATAGAATTAACCTTTGGAAGCCTCTCTAAAAAAGTGAAAGTTTCACTAGATTGTCACATTTATTTGAATGTTGAAATAAATAGATGTAAACTACTTTAGCCAATGTATGGATTTTGATTTCATTACTTATTTTGAACATCTGTTATATGATTAAAAGGCCACACATTTTCACCAAATGTTTTCCTAGCACTCATTATGTTAACTTACCAGGCTTTTGGTATTGATTGGAGATAATGATACCAGAAAGGCTTGAATAGCAACCTCTGGAGCATAGATATTTCTGACTAAATGCTAGTTAATTAGGCTCAGAGTGTACCTTTCTCATTAGGGCAATAAACTACTCCTAAGGTGTCACTTAAACTAATGCATGAAGAATATCACATTGTCTGTGCTGAATAAAGTGCTTTAAATTATAGAGCTCATAACACCCGCAGCCTTGACCTCATGTTTGTTTCCCTGCTTCACTACCCCACCCTCCACAAATTCATATGTTGAAGTGTGGAGTTGATGCCTTTGGAATATAATTAAATCAGGAGGGTAGAGAGCCCACGATGGGGTTACAGCTCTTATAAGAGGCCCAGGAGCTAGCTGGCTCTCTCCCTGCCACATGAGAACACAGCAAGAAGATGATCTGTAAACCAGGAAGAGGGACTTTCACCAAGAACTCGAGCATTCTGGAACCCCAATCGCAGACTCCAGCCTACAGCCTGTGAGAAATTAATGTTTATTGCAGCCTGTGATATTTAGTTATAGCAGCTCACTGACAAGGTTACCTGCTATGGTTAACCACCTAGGGTACTACCTGATGGAAGCCCCACTGAGGTCCTCCCCTATTCATGGTCAGCTAAACAGCACAGACCCGTATATAAACATTAAAAATGATATTTTACTGGTACTCCTTTAAAACAACAAGAACACTCACATTAAGCCACATTAAAATGGTCTTGTCACTTTGCATTTACACTGATGAACTCATTCATATTCTTCAGGAGGAATGTTTTGGCTTGTAAAATGGTCCAAAAGCTGATATGTCAAAGTGCAGCATATATTTAATTACATAATTTGATTATTAGTGCTTTAGAGAACACACTTGACATTTACTTAGGAAATTTGATTCCTTTGGGAATCATCACTAAAAGAGTAATCTAAATTTATATTGATATTATCTTCTAAAACTAAAATTGCCTTCCCTTCAATAAACAAATCAGGCTAATTTTGGTCATTTAAAAAAGTTGGCATTCAGTGACTATTTGTTTGTTGTTATTTAACAGAGCCAGATAAAATACAGGATGTGCATTTCAATTTTGCAAGATGAAAGAGCATCTTTCAATGTTGGGCAACATTGCAAGTAAATTTTCTAGAAACTTCAATGGAGCACCATGTTTAAAAGGCTGCTTTTAAAAATATGAGTAGCTTAGACAACCTACCATGCCTTAAAAAAATTACGATTAGACTAGAATTAGCTTCATATTAGTATCTTTTAGTGAAATGTGATAGTTGAACATGTATGTTCAACTTGAATATTATAAATAGTTTTCTCCTTACCAGAATTTACCAATGAGATACAGGGGTCCTCGCCCCTCTCTGTTCCTTAGTTTTGCTTTGTAAGTCAACTTGAATTTGTAAATATACTTCAGAATATCCCCTTTATCACTTTAATGATGTGTGGAGAGCCCTGCTGAGCAATTGCATCTGAAGCTGGGGAACAGTAGAGAAAGGCTGCCCAAAAAAATACAGGATTCCCAGTTAAAATTTTTAAAAGATTTTATTTATTTACTTCTAGAGAGAGGAGAAGGGAGGGAGACAGACAAAGAGAAACATCCATCTGTTGTGTTCCGCACGTTCCCAATGGAGGACCTGGCCCACAACCCAGACATGTGCCCTGACTGGGAATCGAACCAGTGACCCTTCATCTCACAGACCAGTGCTCAATCCACTGACCCACACCAGCCAGGGCTAAATTTAAGTTTCAGATAAATGAATGATTTTTTTTAGTATAAATAAATAAGTATATGTATATATATATAGATATATATATGTAATAAATAAATTGTGTGTGTGTATATATATATATATATATGTGTGTGTGTGTGTGTGTGTGTGTGTGTGGTAGACACACATTGAAATATTCCTTATTTACCTAAAATTTAAATTCTGTACTTTCGTTTGTGAAATCTGGAAACTGTAGGTAGGAGCTTGGGAAGATGGGAAATCTACAGTTCAATTTCCATCCTTATTGGCATATATTATAAATTGTGTTTTTTGAATGGTGACCTTAAATGGAAGTTTCTTCAGAAAATAATTTTGAACTGAGATTTAGAGGGTTGCTTTTATTGCTACTTAAAACTGTGTTTCTTTCTGAAACTTATAAATCAAAGTAATGAGAAATTCATTTTTTGTTGTTTGGAAATGAGAAACTCTGCTCTATTAAAAGAGGTAGGGAGATGGACATCAATGCTGGATCACTGGATATTGATAGAGCTTTTAGATTGTTTGGCCTATAGCTTGAACTCTGGGAAGCTCTACATTAGTGTTTAAAACCAGAGACACTTGAGTTCAGCTACAGAACTTTTCATGTCTTTTTGTGCCTTCCTGAAGAGAGTGCAATGAATATAGCAATAGCGTTGCAGTATTATTTGATTCAATCCTGTTTTGGGATTTAAGGAAATAAACTTGTAAAATTCTTAGCATACTTGACTTATACAAAATATTCAAGAAACGCTAACTTTATTCTCAAGGCTTTTCAAAATCAAGTATGTTTTACATAAGATTGGATATTTTTTCCTTAAAAACAAATAATTAAGCAAAATAGGTTTACTAAGGGCATGTCAGGAAAAAAATTTTTCTTTGCTGTATAAATTGAGCTAAGGAATAGGCATGAATAAAATTATTTGTTTAGGAGAAAGAAGATCATGAACAACTTTCCCTGTTATTTTTTCTTCCATTTAAAAATTTTCTGCATATTTTTTATTTCCAGAGCTCTAGGAATTATCACCTAATCCCTCTATTAATATTTCAGTATTTGTCATGCACAAATATCCATTGCTTATTTGTGTAAAAAACTGAATTTATATAATTAGAGATAATGATAATCTAAAGGTCAGTGGTATCTCAATGCAGAAAAATTACATTTTCAAGTATTTGGGAAACTGAGGATTTTTACTACTTTTGTAATAGATTACTTTAAATATTTAGTTATTTTAAGTTGATCTCTAATAACTATTTAAAGACTTTCTTTTCAAATTATGTGTTATAAGGATATGATATATTGATTGTAGGCGGGCATGAAATAGGGAACTGTGTGATAAAATTGCTATAATTTTTTTTCCTTGAGTTAAATCAAGCTATGATAACCTGGTGAGTGAATGTCTTAGAATCTCTAGTGATGGAGTTGCCTTTCCTAAGAGTTTAAGCTTGGTGGGTGGTGGGTGGTGGGTTCTGATTGGATTAAAGTTGACTAAACCATTACCTGATTATTTTCGATGACATTACTTCATCCTTTGTGAGGTCAGGAGGTTCAGTGACTCAGACGTCAAATTCTCTTCAATTCCACATTTGGATCCTTTGGGGATTTTTGCCACCTGATTGACATGGGAGAAGTTTAGGAAAATATTGTCACTTAACAAGAACATTCATTCATTCATCCATCCACTCATTCATGATGAAATGGACACAGTATTCACTCTTAAATAATTTACAGGTGTAAAGGGAGATGGACCGCCAACATACATGGTTGGCTAGAAATAAGAGCATATGCGGAAGAGAAGGAAGATCAGATAGATGGCTAGGGACACCTTTGGAGAAGTCAAGCTTGAAATGGTTGGCTGCGAAATGTGCCCCAAAGGCTTGACAACAACTGGTTTCAGAAGAAAAAGAACTGTACACAGCTGGCTGAGGAATTTCCTTGGAAAAATGACCTATTTTGGAGATCTTCATCAGAAACAAAATAGGGTGAATTTTGCCTAGACTCAAAAAAGTTACAGCTTTTTGACAATTAAAATGAATACTTTTTAAAGTTGATTAGAATAATAGTCAAATGATTCTGCAATGAATATGTATCAGGTTTAAGCTCTACTTCTATAATCTCATTTAATCCTCACTACAAATTATTAAAGTATAATTGTTTCCAGTTTGCAAATGAGGAAATTGAGGCTCAGGGAAGTTAAAAAAACAGAGTTAAGACCAAGTGTCTGCCTGCTTAGTCTGTAGTCTGATTTGACCATTTTAAATAATGTTTCTCTTTAAGGGAAGATGGCTTGACATTCTTTTTACATTAAGAAGGCAGAGTAGACAGAAGAAATCAACAAAAGATTTAAAAAATTAAATCATTAACATGGTCTTTTATGCTGTTTAACTCACACTTGGAGGAAATATTTGCATTTAGACATTTACACAAAGTAAGTACAGTAAGTGGTTTATTCTTATTCCCTATTTTAATGGAATTATCCAGTAAGGAGGAGAAAAAGCAACAGCAATTCAAGTGTTTGTCTATTGGCATATCCCAGAAAACAGAATTTATTTGAAGAACTAAAGTAGAAATAATTATCTGTACAAGTTCTTTTTTTTTTTTTTTTTAATGCTTTTTTGTTTTTGTTTTTTTTTTTCCTCATTGGAAAAGGAGATTGGAAACTTTGTTGTTAAATACATTGGGTGATGAAGATGGCTGAATGTGTGCTACAGATATGCAAGCAGGAAAATACAGCCAGCTGAATGTCAAGCCTCAGAAATGAGGACAATTTTCTGAATTCATTTTGTTTTACTTCTCAAGGTGCATTGTGAGCCCACTTGTGAAAATTCCACTTGGGGAGATAGTCTTAGAATAGTCTTCAGTATGTCCACTAGAGGGCAGTAATATCCTCTAATTTCTATGTCTTGGGTGATGGTAAAGTTGTTCAGTTTGACAGAATAGTGAGAGGGGATTAGTTCAATTAAGATTGGATTGCAGGGTGGATTTGGTACCAAAGCCCAATAAAGGGCAGAGTAGCAATATTATAGCAGCAGTTGTAGAGCTACGAAGGTTTTTAGATCAAAGTTACAGACTTAATAAATTGCCATTATTTGTTGAAATGGGATGGTTTATCCTGAAAGATGTTATCAAATGCTTTCAGTGAGACTTGTAAATGGGGATAATTTTTGCTGTCCCATGAAAACACAGGAAGATGATCTTTCAGACCAGAAAAAGAAGGAGGGAGATGACATTCCTTCTGAGTAACTCAAATGTCTAAATCACTTTGTCTTGTGCAAGGGGAGGTCTTGTCTGTAGCTGCACTTGTTCGTGTTCAACTCTTGCAGATTGGCTTAATGGAATTAGACACTAACATGAATTCTGAGGTTCAAAATGCTTATTAGGGAGACCACAATGGGGAGGAAGCACGACTGGGCAGAACATAAGGTTTAATTGTGAAGCAGGCTTGGCAAAGCCTTTTGGAGCAAGAATTGCCCATTACCATCCGGTGTTAGATTTAACTGAATAGCTTTTATGCACCACTTCTGACTCAGTCACTGAGATGAGCCCCAAAGGAAGGGCTTAGGAAGACCCTGAAGGAGCTGTGAGGTGGAGACTGTGTAAATGCCTCAGAGGGACTTTCCTATACACTGAATGTTTGTATCCTCCACCCCCCACATCTATATGTTGAAACCTTAGTCCCCAAATGTGATGGTATTTGGATGTGGGGCCTTTGGGAAGTAATTAGGTTTAGATGGTGTCCTGACGGTGGGGATCCCTTGATGGGATTAGTGTCCTTATTAGAAGAGAAAGAGACCAGAGCTCCTTCTTTCTCTGTCTTTCAGTTGGCACCCTACACCTCTCTCTCAGTCATGTGAGGACACAAGAAGGTGGCCATCTGCAAATGGCTCTTACCAGACACAAAATCTGTTAGCACCTTGATCTTGGGCTTCTCAGCCTCCAGAACTGTGAGGAACAAATGTTTATTGTTTAAGCCACCCAGTCTTCAATAATTTATTATAGCAGCCCAAGCAGATTAAGATAGGTCTCTTCCTACTCTTGACAGATAAATTCAGTTTTGGGTTGTCAGATTAAGTTGCTAAAGGGGCTTCCACCTTGGTGTTCTAAAAGACTCCTAAAGAGTTTCCTAAAGAGTAGTTCTGCCCTATGATCATGATATTTTCATCTTTCATAAAATTATATAGCTGAACGATAGCAAAAGCTTACTCAGGCCAACCTACTCATTCTACATATGTGGAATGTGAAGACTAGGTGAATTAAGTAACCCACTGAAAATTATACAGAACAGTTGGTAGAAGAGCTAGAATTTGGATCTCATTCCAGTACTTAATCGAGTACTCATTTTGATTCACCAAGATCTGCCAATATGGCTGCATGCTATTGCCAGGTATCTCTTGCCATCTGCAATGTCAGTAACTTGATGACATATGGAAGTCCACCCTGCCCCCACTTTCTTGCCATTGACATCTTTCTTTGCCCAAGTTAAATGCTATCTCCATTCTGTTTGGTTGAAATTTCCTTCACCGAGAGGAAGGCGGTATCAAGTGATGCAAATTTCTTTCTGATTGGAAGCCAACTTAGAGTAGATTTCATGGAACTCTGCATGAGGGCCATTAGTGTGGGAGGAAAATGAGAAAAAGTAGTAGCAAGAGAGAAGGTAAGAAGTTGAATAACTATGGAAAATTTGAGTTGTGCCTCAAGCCTGTCCTGATAACATGAAGCAATTCTTACATATAGTAATAGGTTATTATGTTATACATTGTACCTATATTATTACATTTTAATCACTGTAAGCACTGGGCTAAGTTGGGCACTATCATCTCATCTTACAGATGGGAAAATTTAGGCTGGAATAGGTTAAATTATTTGAGCAAGGTCAAACAGAACTTCCTTTTTCCTTCTTCTTTCCTTTTATCCATTCACTCTTCCAATACACATTCATTGCCTATTATGTGTCAAATGCTGGGATGTATATGTGACCTACATTGGACTGTGATGTGTGAAAAGAAAATTAACTTTTATGTCTTAAGCCACAGAGGTTTGGTGGTGGTTGTCTTGTTTTTGCTTTGTTTTGATAAGTCCATTCTGACTAGTACAAAAGTATTAGTCAAAGTTTGTCCTTGTGACTTAATACATTGAAAAAATTAATATATAAGAATTGGTTTTCTTCTAATATGAAAATCATTCTAATTTGAAATGGTCTGATGCTGACATTGGAAATGTGTGAGTTCATTGTTGTACTCACAGTGCTAACACATTCCCTGTGTTGACATATATTATGAAATTTGTTTGTATATTTATTTTAATCTGATACTTTTATTAATATATTTATTTACATACAGTGTTTTTGGTGTTCTCATTTGCAATCATTTTTATTTTTCTAGTTATTTGTACTCTCAATTGTTTTAGTATTGTTTTAGTTTGGTTATATATTTGATATTTCCTAAGATGATTCTTGAATATTTATGGTAATTTATTTATTTATTTATAAAGATTATATTAATTATTTTCAGAGAGAGGGGAAGGGAGAGAAGCAAAGAGGGAGAGAGATATCAATGTATGGTTGTCTTTCACCTGCCTCTAGCTACAGACCTGGCTGGAGACCTGGCTTGCAACCTTTTTATGTGCCCTGGCTGGGAATCGAACCAACGACCTTCAGGTTTGCAAGCTGGTGCCTTATCCACTGTGCCACCAGCAAGGGCCTTATTTATGGTATTTTACAGTTCATACTGATAGCTTAGTCATTTTCATCCTTCTTAAAACTTTAAATTTTTGATTAATTAAATGTTCAATGATACACACAATTTTTGATTGACTACATACACAAACACTCTGAAACCCACATTTTTAATAAGCTCCAATGTAGTGTATATTAAGTTGAAAATCATTGGTGCATGTTTATTCTCAGAACATTGCAAAATCAATTTTAAAATATTAAGTCAATGCATGTTCAGAAATGCATTCAATTTTTAAAACCTGAGAGTGTCAACTTTTGTAATTTTTCCAGACTGTCTTTTCATTGATAGATGTGATCATTTGAAACACACTGAGCTGAATCTTGTGAAAATATAGGGTTTGGATTATTTTTTAAGGTGTTTTGTCTATAGCTCTATGAGATTATCATATGAAGAAGAAGTAAAAAACAGAAAGGCTATATTTAATGTTAATTTCTATTCTTAATAAAGCAGGAGAATAAGAAAATAATTTTCAGAGGAAATAATTTCCAGAGAGAACTCCACTGACTTAATTAATTAGTTCAGTCATTGAATAAACTTGCATTGAGACCTATAGATCTATACTAGGAGTGGACAACACAAAGATTAGTAACACATAAGTCGAGATCTCAAGGTATTCATGGATGGAGTCATAGGGAGGTAGACATGCAAACAGACCATTACAATACAATAGCTCATGCCTCTAACAAAGCAAGTACAAGTTGCCTTGAACAAAGAACAAATACTTGACCCTTCTTGGGAATAAAAGAGGTCCCTCATACAGGATGGGATGGAAGTGGGAGGGTTAACAGGATTTTAACAGAGGGGCCACGGCATCCAATCTAACACTAAGAGAGTATGAACAGCTCTAGATAAAGAGGAAAAGCACTGAGTGTTTAGGAAACTGCAAGAAATTTGGTTGCTTGAAGTACAAAGTGAGAAGGGGGAGGAATGTGCTGGGAAGGAAGGGTGAAGATGGAGAAAGATAAGAAAGACTTTGTAGGTGTTACTACTAAATTGGAACTTTATCCTTAGGAAGTGGGGTATCATTTGTGATTTTCACTCAGGGAGTCCTAGGGTCAGAGTTGCGTTTTAGGAACATTATCTTTCAGTAGTGTGCAGAATGAGGGAATCCAGGGATGAAGGCTGGAAGGTTCTCTCCTACTCTCTCTCCCTCTCATCATAGTGGAAAACCATGTGAGGGCACAAAGAAAATGTGCCAGTCTACAATACAAGCCAGGGAGAGAGGTCTTGCAGGCAACCATTCCTGTTGGCACCTTGATGTTGGACTTCCAGCCTCTAGAACTTTAAAAAAATGCCTATTGTTTAAGCCATCCAGTGTGTGGTTTCTTGTTATGGTAGCCCAAGCTAACTAATGCATTGGACATGTGGCAGGTTTTAGGATAAGGTTCCTTTCTCAAACACTTGAATGAATCTAAAGTTCTTGTGGAAGAACTAAGAGAAGATTTCTAGTGAGCAGATGACTATATCCATTTGAACCTGGGGAACGTTCAGGATTGGTAGTATAAATCTGGGAATCATTGGTGACTATACATAGTAGTTAGGTCTTGAAAATAGATGAGATGACGCGCTAGTTAACATGGCCATTCATTCATTCATTCAATATGTAATTAGTGAATATTGAACATATTTCAGGACTCGTCTATATACTTAGAATGAACAAAACAGTGATCCTTGAGCTTCTATAGCTTGAAGAAAGATAATATATAACTGCATTATGGAAATAAATTACATAGAATGTTAGAATGTAATAAGTGATATGGAATACATTAAAGTAGTCCTGGGTAAGAGGAGTCAGGAATGTGTGTTGTGGTAAGGTAGAGGTTGCAATATTTTAAGGGATGATCTAGAAAAAGTGATTTAAAGGAGAAAGGGAGCCACCAAGTGCTTATGTGGATGAAGTGCACTGCAAGTGGAGGGAACAGGTGGTGCAAAAGTTTAAGGTAGAATTATATTCAAGGGTTATCAAGTAGGCCAGTGTGGCTTGAACGGAGTGTGAAAGAAGAGTGAAGGTAGATAAACTTAGAAAATTTGGGCTGGGACAGGTGTTCAGATCAAGGCCCAGTGTAGGCCAAGGACCTTGACTTTAAGTCAAATGTGATGTCCTTGGGAATTTTTAATAGAGAATGGTGATGTTATCTGACTTATGTTTTAAAAGGATCACGCTGGCTGCTTTGTTGAGAACACATACTGTAGAGAAGCAAGTGTTAAACTGTTAGGAGCCTATTTCAGAGTACCAAGTAACTGAGGTCAGGATATATCTTGAAGGTAGAGTTAACAGGTTTTGTTGTCGGAATGGTAGCATTTAAGAGAAAGGGAGGAGTCAAGGATAACCCCAGTTTTATAGCCTTAGAGTCAAGAAGAGTATTCCATGTACTGAAACAAAGTAGGTTTTTTATTTGTTTGTTTTTGTGGGGCGGGCAGTGGGAAGAGAAGATAAACATTTTTTGGATTTGGTAAGTTTAAAGTGTCTATTCCACATCCAGGTGTGATGAGCTGGTTGTTTTCTGAAGTTATACACTTGAACATTGTCAATATATATGTACATGACCTTTAAAGTCATGAGACTGGATGAGACCACATAAAGGGAAGTAATGGACTGATAAAAGAAGAGGGTCATTGCACAAGCCCCAGAGTACTCAAATAGTAAGATTTTGAGGAGACAAAGCAGCACTGCAAAGGAGATTGAAAGGCTGTGACCAGTGAGATAAAAGAAAAACCAAGAAAATGTGACCCTGGCTGCTGAGTGGAGGAAGCATAGAAAGGAGGGGTGGAAGGTGAGCAATTGCATCAAATGCTGCTGATAGGTCAGTTATGACAGGAACTGAAACGAGGCTCTCTAACTTTCTTGGTTCATGTCACTGTGAGGGTCTCAGTGCATCTTTATGGCCATCCTTGACCAAAGAAATACCTAAGAATTTAGCTTATTATGTTAGGTGATCTTGGCCAAACAACTTAATAAATATTTAAGTCCTACCCACTTAGGAAAGCCGAAAACCTACACACCCAAGTGACAAGGAAAAACCTCCTAATATTTCATCTCATTCTTGAACAAGTACAATTATTTTTTTAATGGAATGTGTGTCATAATATTGAAACCTATATGATCCTATTAACCAGTCACTCCAATAAATTTAATTTTAAAAAAAGAAAGAAAGAATGGGAGAAAACATATGGGAGACAGTGAGTACTGAAAAAAAAACTGGTAGCTGAGAACATAGCCTAGTATTTGTGGAGCTGATAGAGGAAGGAAAAACACAATAGATGGAGGAGAGAAGGAAGAGACCAACAAAAGGAGAAAATGGCAAGGTGGTCAGGTTTCATTGGATCAAACACAAAAAATAAGTAGGATAAGTAACTGAAAGGTATACATGGGGTATGCAGGCAAGACAGAGAGTTTTTGAAGAATGGTGGGAGTTGAGCCAACCTTCAATACAAAAGCAGAAAAGAACCACAGAGTAGATTCCACTTTCTAGGAGAGAGGAGTAGGTCCAACGGCTAGGTGGGGCTGGATTATTTTGGAATGAAAGAGACCCAAGAATCACCTAACATTTTTGTTTTTAAACGTTTGGTGGGATGTGATCTCTCATCTTTGCAACAGCTTTGTAACTTATAAGTGCTTACAATCATTAACTTTACTCCTGAGGGAAGAAAAGCCTTAGAAACATTTCAAGGACCATTTAAACTCTCATATCTCTTTCTGTGCGTTCAAAAATCCTCTGAGATTGACTCTATTTCCTTCTTTTTGAAACTGTGATTGTTTTTGCTTTTGTATTCAGTCCTTGGTTAATCTGGTATATGTCTGGTCTTCCTGGTAACTGTAAACTTTCTGAACTGGGACCCTCCCCATACACGTCAGCAGGCCCTGACCCGGACTCTTGCATGGTCTATGTCCAAGGACTCTTCCCTCCCTGCTCTGGATCTGTACTCAACTGTCGCCTGTGTGAGGGGCCTGCCCTGTACTCACCCATGTAAATTACAACCCTTCCTTCCCTCATCCTAGTACCTGTATCTCAATCACACTTACTCTGCTTTATTTTTTTCCTAAAAGTTTCAACTCCTTACATATCGTTATTAATGTTTGATGTTCATTTTACCTTCCTTCAAAAAGAACATAAAATCTGTCTTTTATTTTTTAAGAGTGGGTTGGAGATCTGTCCTGTTTGTTGATGGATCTTAAAGCCCTTATATGTAGAAGATGCCCAGAAGTCACTTACCAAATGAACAAATTTGTTCCTTATAAAGCTTCTTCAGTGCAGTAAGTCTCATCTGTGGCCTCAATAAATCCTTGTAAATTTCAAAGACCTGACTTGTATTGGTTCAAAATCTTTAAAGTTCCAAAAAATCCCAAAGCAACAATTGCTTCTTTCACCTTTAGTTCCAGAGCACATTTTTTTGGTCTAGGTTGGCCAGGCAAAGGTTTTTCTGTTTTCTTGTTTTTTCAAGCCTCGAATGAAATGTTTCTTGAAATTGCATTGACTGCTTTTATGTTCCACATTTTTATTTAGAATTTCTTTAATTGATTTTGTCTTTTTTGTCTCCCTTTTGTTCCCATGTGCTTTTAATATAGCTTGCTGCATTATGTTTCTCTTTGATGATACTGGCTTTAAAAATAGAAAACAAATTTTTCTTTTCTCCAAAGAAATAGAAAACTTACCTCTGTGTTCCCAGAAGTATACAAGGAGGAATACAAGTGTGAATTCAAAGCTATGACTAAGACTCAGCATGCACTTTTCTTCAGTCAAGTTGGAAAAGTTGAGCTCAGAAGCATTGTTCCGTGTGGTTGAATCAAGTGAAAAATAAAGGCTGTCATCATTCTTACAGGGAAACTGAACTTTGCTGTTTTAAGAAAAAGCCCCCTTGCCTTCTTTTTAAAATGTCCTCAGGTGAGGTAAACAGGGTCTATTTTTGGCCATGGAATGGTCTATTTCTGTCTGATCTGTTCCCCAATCAATAGAAATCAGCAGGATGCCCAAACAGAAATAATCATTCAAATGCAAAAGTGCTTTAACCTTTTACTTAAGATAGATACTGCTTTTAGGAATTGAATTCAATCTCTTGGCTCTTTCAGTCCTCAGTTTTTTGCTAGCTTTTATTTGCAGTTTGTTAACACATTAAACACTTATTTTGGTTTAGGTTTAGCGTTTCTATAAATTAAGTTATATTAAAAATGAAACACCTGGTATGGGTTTACTGGCCCCGGGGCTTGTGTCAGTGTATTTCACATTGCTATCGGGCCCTTACTTAGTCAGTAGGTGGGTTAGCCACTGTGTTTGAGTAGCACCATGCCCTGAATAGCCTTCAGAGTTTTGTAGGGTTAGCCCATTGCTTTCTCTCCTTTAGTTATTTTTAGGCCAGTTTTATGTTTACCACAAAATTAGCAGAAAGTTCCCACATACTCCCTTTTCTTTTTCTACATGCACACACACATCCATATATGCACAGCCAGCTCTTCTATTGACATCCCTACTAGAGTGGTGCATTATATTCTATGAAACCATCATTAACACATTATTATCAGTCAAAGTCCATAGTTTACATTAGGGTTCACCTTTTGTGTTGTATGTTTTATGGGTTTGGACAAATGTATAATGACATGTATCTATCATAATATTATCATACAGAATAATTTTATTGTCCTAAACGTTTTGTGTCCTGCTTATTCATCCCTCTCTCCTACCAAACCTATGGTAACCATTGATCCTTTTATGATATCCGCAGTTTTGATTTTCCTAGACTGCTGCATAGTGGGAATGATATAGTATATAGCCATGTTAGCTTGGTTTCTTTCACTTAATTATCTCTGCTTAAGCTTTCTCTTTCTTTTTGTGGCTAGACAGTTCTTCTTCTTCTTCTTCTTCTTCTTTTTTTTTTAAAGATTTTATTTATCATTTCCAGAGAGAGAGGAGGGGAGAGAGGCAGAGAGGGAGAGAAACATCAATGTATTTTCACCTGCCTCCAGCTACAGACCTGGCTTGCAACCTGGTTATGTGCCCTGGCTGGGAATTGAGCCAGTGACCTTTGGGTTGGCAGGCCAGCACCTTAGCCACTGTGCTACCAGCCAGGGACAGTTCTTATTCTTTTTGTCTTGCCTTTCTTTCTTTTTTAGCACTGAATGACATTCCATTGTCTGGATTGAATAAATAAGCCACAGTTTATTTATCCATTAATTAATTGGAAGACATATTTGTTGTTTCCAAGTTCAGGCAGTTATGAATAAAGCAGTTATAAACATTCACATGCATGCTTTCATGTGGACATGAAATGTCAACTTCTTTGGGTAAATACCATGGGCATAATTGCTGGATCGTATGGTAAGAGTGTGTTTAATTTTGCAAAAAACTGCCAACCTGTCTTCTAAAGTGGCTGTAATAACTTGCATTCTCACCAGCAATGAAAGAGTTTGTTTCGTTCACATCCTCACAGGCATTCGGTGTTGACAGAGCCTGTCATTTAACATCCATTTTCTAATTTCATGTTAGGATTTCCGGGAAAGAGCCAGGGTTCAATTAATATCCCCCCTCCCTTTTTTTTTTCATGGCAGAGAAAGAGAGAGGGAAAGAGAGAGAAAGAGAAAAGGGAGGAGGGGCTTTTCTTTCCTTTATAGTAGTTCTTTTTTTTTCTTCTTCAGTGTGTGGTTGCCTTTTCACCTGCCTCCAGCTACGGACCTGAATGGAGAC
This sequence comes from Noctilio leporinus, assembly GCA_004026585.1. NCBI lineage: Eukaryota > Metazoa > Chordata > Mammalia > Chiroptera > Noctilionidae > Noctilio > Noctilio leporinus. The sequence continues at coordinate 69,754 of PVIW01001007.1, read as the reverse complement.
CTGGTTTGCAACCTGGTTATGTGCCCTGGCTGGGGGATTGAACCAGCAACCTTTGGGTTTGTAGGCCGGCACCTTATTATAGTTCTTATTTGTGAGGTTTGCCTGGAAACTTGTAGACTGTTCCAGGAGAGAAAACATACTTTCAAGATTAATAACTACGAAGAAATACATTGAAGATGATGGGCAAGTAACAAATGTCTGCATGTTTGCTTCTATATTGGAACAATTTTAAAGTATTTATTTTATAATGCACAATTAGAACTATAAACTTGACTTCATATTTTTTCTACTCACTAATTTTTCTCTTTTAATAGCATTCAAATCAGATGAAGAGCCTGTCATATCTTACACCAATATTCAAGATTTAATGCCTGTATTGATGTCATTATATTACATTCTTGACTTTTGAAAAATTACTGTTGTTAAAATAATTAATAGTAGTAAAATTCATAATCCCACAAACCAAATAATAAAAATATTTCACTTTTGCCACCTCTGTTTAACGTGAATGCATAATTTTTATAGATTCAAATTCTAAATTGTACTTATTGAGGGAAGTTTGTGAATCCAATTGAAAGTACTGAGTCTGGAAAACTCAAGTAGTCAAGACACTTATTTCCCCCTAGGGGCCCAGGCCAAGACACTGTGTTTAGTAGACTCATTGGCTTTAGAGGTCAGGGATGTTTTCTGAACTTTAGGAAGCCTGGAGTTTTCACTTGGTGATTTTCGAATCCACAGGTATGTAAAAAAGCATTTCTATGGGTTATGAATTAAAAGTGTCAATAGCCCCTTTTTAATTCCCACTAATAAAAGCTAACCAATGAAGTTACTGATAATTTTGTACTTTAAATTTTTTTTTAATATTTTATTTCATTATTTTTAGAAAGAGGGGAAGGGAGAGAGGCAGAGAGGGAGAGAGACATCAATGTATGGTTGCGTTTCACCTGCCTCCAGTCACAGACCTGACTGGAGACCTGGTTTGCAACCTGGTTATGTGCCCTCGCTGGGGAATCGAACCTGCGACCTTTGGGTTCGCAGGCCGATGCCTTAACCACTGTGCTACCAGCCAGGGCCCTAATTTTGTACTTTTAAACTGGAAAAGTGTGAAAGCCCATGTCTTGCATGCATATCCATGATGAGGCGGAAGTCCATATCAGAGGCGATGAAAGGAACGTTTAGGCTTGAACGTTCCATTAACTTAACACTCAGTTAAACAGTGGTTTTAGGCATTGTAAGGTTTTAAATGGTTTTCGTTCTCATTTGAGGTCTGTCCAGAAGATATCCAGCCAGGTAATATAAAAAATTGGGACATTTATTAAAGAAGATATAAGATATAAGAAACATTGAAAATTGGAGAAGGATGCCCCAGTCCCCTTCAAAGTAGGCACCTTGGGACCTCACACAGTTCTCCTGATCGCCATCAGCCACCATGTTGTATTTTCAATTTCTTAGTCTGAAATCTCTTCCCTGTCAAAGGTGATTTTAGTTTTGGGAAAGACCAGGAATCATAGAGTGCCAAATCAGGGCTATAGTGGGGCAGGGGAGGGGGAGTGGTTAGCCACCTGGGTGATTTGATGTTTTTTCCAAAAAATCCTCTGTAGGAGAGGTGATGACTGAGCAGGCACATTGATGAAGTTGCCAATAGCTGTGGCCTTTTGAATCATCTGAATAGTTTCCAGGGAGAAGTGTTCAAACTTAATGCAAAATTTGATGCAGATTTGTTGCTCTACTAGCTCAGTCATTTTGAATACCATGGCTACACAGTACACATGCTCACTCAATGGCTTATACCACCCCCACTGACTAGTACAGTGAATTCATCACTGTTCACACATGCCCATTCCAGTCTACTCTCCTTGATTGCCAAGTTACATTGATGTCCTGTACACTATTCTCATTACATATTAATGGCTAGACTTTTTCTGGACAGGCCTCATATATTGTTATATTTATACCCACAAATGGTTTTCAACTCTTCAGAAAAAAAGAAATGCAGATGTTAAAATTAAAAAAAAGATGATGAGCTTAAAAAATCCTTCAAATTTACCTAAGGGTAGGGTATTTTCAAATCTGTGTCTTACATCCATCAAATTTTATTCAAATTTTACAAATACTTTTATTTAAACTTTAGAAATACTCTTGCCCTTCACAAATGTTAAATGACAAAAGTATGCTTAAGAGAATTTGTTTTTTGTTATTTTAAATTAAATGTTTTTGTAACAGCAATGCATTACTTGAAGATAAATGTCATTTTAATCCTCCTTTTAAAATATTTTGAAAAATAATTCATAAAATTTAATTTTATATGTATTATAGAAATAAGACTATAATACATACCATAACTACCTGAGTTCTTTAGGCAGAAAAAATTTGAACTCTAATGAAGGACATCAAGATGATCTGAATCAATAAATATCTGACATTCCATGGGACAAATACTTGAATGGGACAAATCAGAATTTTAACAGTGTCGCTTCTCCCCACATTAATCTGAAAATTAAGGAAATTCCAAAAATTTTTCAATTAGATTTTTAAAAAAGAATTTAGTAAACACATTGTAAAGTTTAATTGAAAGTAAAAAGATCCATGAGTAACTAAATCATTTTTAACAAAGACATAGAAACTTGCCTTCCCAAATTGCCCCTTTTTTAATAATGATTTTTTGCCATATATATATATATATATATATATATATATGAAAATCTAATATTATACTACTTTTGTTTGAAAAAATAGCATCTAAAATTTTTAAAGAGTATTTTAAGAAAACATTTACTAGAAGATATGATACATTAAACATTATGGAAAAAAGACATCTTCACATATGTCATAACCTACAATTACAGCCTGCTTTGTGAAGAAATTTCAGCTTTTATATATAATGAGGCAGCTGTTATGGTATCTATGTTTGTTTAGCTAAACTAGTGTCCCGTGTTTGAATTGAGAGCTCCTCAGTTTATCGTATTTCTACTTTCACCTCATTAAACAGTGACAAACTTGATTTTCACACCTATGTGTGAATTGCCACAACTTTGATTTGCTAGCAAGGGCCTGTCTGCCCTAGTGAGAAATTTCACTGAATGATGTACCATGAAGTATCAAGTTCTCACTTCAACTAATAAAGTGCTTAGTTAGTGAAGCTGCCAATGGCAATTTCATTTTGTTAAAAACAGTACTGTTAGACCTTTCAGGAGACTAGAAAATAACCTTGTTTCCATTGCAATTCCTTTTCCCTACCTAATAAATCCACCTTTTAAAGGCCCTTTTGTCTTCATAGTTTCTGACCAAAGGTCATTGACAGAAAGGCCTTTGTTGCATCTTCATTTTTAAGGATTTATTTTTTATTTATTCCAAGTATACTTCATGTATACTGACAGTTATACTGTTCTAGGTTTTTTAACCAAAAAATGTTAAAGAAATACTAAAAAAAAACAACTGTTAAAAAAAAAAAAAAGAGTTCTATTTTTGTGATGAGAAATTAGAAATATTGAGCTGGCCAACAAGTCCATAGTTTTCTTTCCATAAAATAAAAAACACATTTTTCACTTTCACTAATAAGTTCTATTGATTTGGATATTTTGAGAATGTCCACTCTCCCCTGCATGGTATAATATTGATCTCAATTAATGTCTTGATTTGATCTCTATCATCTTCAACTCATCTCCCTGACCATGGAGCATTGTCCAGTGTGAAGTCTTCAGCATGAAACTTTGCAAATCATTTTTGACATATTCAGTCACAATCCTTCCACACACTGCACAAACTTTTTTGAGTTTCAGTTGCATTTTCACTTTTCTAGAAATAATAAAGCTGTATACATAATACACCAAAAATGTTGCGTATTTTCTTCCATCTTCAGTAATAAAATGGCTACACTAAAATTCACCATTTTTTGATGTTTTTCTTTTTCATGCACACTTGCATATGCACTGGCCTTGTCTCTGGAATGGTGCCAACCTAGTCCCTGCCACACCCTGCCCCCTGTCCCCCTGTCCATCCGTCTCTCTATCTGCCTCAGCTGTCACAACACAGTCTAACAAAATTATTTCAAATGAAGTGAAATACAACTAAATGCTACCAGAGCCATCTTGCTTCATGCTCTGTCCCTGGTCAGGGGGCTTGCAGAAGGCAAGCTGATTGATGTTTCTCTCTCACTCAATGTTTCTCTCCTTCTCTTTCTCCCTCCCTTCTACTCTTTCCGAGATAAAATAAAAATAAAACATTTAAAAAATGTGCAGAGAAAGTCACACATAGATTTATAAATTTGGGATGCTGTGAAATATTTTACATCCTCCTTTTTGCTAAAGATCTATTATAAACATTTTCCCCTGTTATCAAAAAGTGTTCACAAATATGCTGTTAACAGCAAAATCATTTTTCAGACTAAAATGCCATAATCTATTTAGCTATTTTCCTGCTGCTGGGTATTTGGTACTTTCAAGTTTTATTGTCATAATGTTGTAATAAAAAATGAAACCATTTCTTCAATAAAGTGGACAAATGAGCTACTTGCAATGTACGGTAATGGTGGGGATGAGAGGGAAGTGTCTTGGACTGTCACTGTAGTTACACTTTGGGGCTAGTACTTTTTTATTTTAAGGTGAAACAAGGCTCAGAGCCATAGCATGCACGCTCATTCAGACTCACATACTTTGGCAAGAATTCAGTTACTCAAGTGTTTCTTACCTACCAGGAATGAGGCAGCAGGACACTGATAGTTGCAATTGGAAGAAAATTCTGAAATATTGGTTGTCCCAAGGAAGATGGAGCAATTAAGTCCCCAACTTGGGGCTTTGGGCAGACACAGGAGGTGTAGTGACTGAAATGGGGGATTTGAGGGATACTATTGACAAATAACGAAATCTTTAATGATCAACTATAACTACTATAATGTGAATGATTGGAAAATCAAGTAGACTTTTAAGTTGAATAGCATTACCTCTCAATATTGTAAGTTGGCAGTTTGACTGATAGTTTGATTGATTTATAGGATTGGTTATCCCACAGGTTATATATTTGCTTGGTTCATCAGATGTCACTTTCCCACTCAAATGAATAAAAATAAATACATTTTATCAGCTTGTAAACATTTATGTGATAAGATGGGTAAACTGTAAGGTGGCTTTGGTGAAATATTGCCAAATAAATAAACTTTTCTCCTAGCTGCTTGTTCCTGGTGTCCCACAAATACATGAAATACATTTTGGCTTAAAAAAAAAAAAAAAGCATGACTCCCTATTATATGAAGTGCTTTTTTATTTTTGAAGAATGACCTTGAATGGGTTTTGTGAATCATTTGACTAAGAAAAGGGGACTACCAGGATTGTTAGTTCAGGTTTGACCAAGACTCTCAGCAAAGTTGATTATTTATTTGTGCCTGGGGAGTATAATGAAAGAGTCATTACTGGCTTTAGAAGAATGGACATAATATTGAAAGACAGGTCTAGAAAGAACATTGCAAAGTTTAGGAATGTGCAGTAGAACATGCTAGACAAGACCTTGTAGGAAAATTCTCCTGGGGACTCTGAGATCAGGTGGTTTCCTTCTGGCTATGCTCTTTCCTTGGAGACTAGGAGAATGATTAATTGGATATTCAGAAAAGGTGGTAAAAAATAAAAGAACAGAACAAACATTGCAATAGATTTTTTCCTACAAGTTAGATGTGTGTTTTGTCTGTTCTGCTCAATAATACCTCCTTTCCAGATCAGTGTAAGACACATGTGAGCTGCATTAGGCTATGCTTTTGTGCCTTCTCCTCAGAAGCATATTTCATTATATCGATTCCTCTATCATTTTTCCTACATTGGATATTTGGGGTTAAATTTGTAATCCATATTAGTGATATAGTATCTTTCTTCTGCTAGGAATTGACAAAGGAGGACAGTTTACTTTCAGTCAATGTCATTTCCTTTTTTTTCCCCTAAAATAGTTGATGTGATTGAAAAAAATTCAACCAACATACAAAGAATTGTAGCAACAGCTTTAGCCTACTGTTAAAACTTACACAGAAAGGTAATAGGAAAACACCAAGTACCAAATGAAAGTTTGAGTATGTCTAGGAATGCATTGATGTCTTATTTCTATAACCTGATTAAACCCCCGGAACGTTATTGGACAGAGCTCTGCCTTACGGATGGGGTGGGTCACCTGTCCCTTCCACTGTTCCCAGGAGGTTCCTGTTCGTGGCACTTAATCACCCTGCTTGATCTCTGAGGGCAGGATTTGTGTTGTGTCCCCAGGACCTAGGCATAATTTGGCCCATAGTAGTCACGTAGTAAATATTTATTGAATAGATAAATGTACCTTTCAGAAATTTGTTTTCTAAGCAGAAACTACATGCTTAGGGAACATCATAATGAAAGCTATATGTAAATGTTATGAAGAGGATCTTTGAGTTGCTTCAGGATCTGGAAAAGATAAGTGCAAATGTGTGAGCATGTGGTCCCAGATTGATTATATTATTTACATAAACATGATAAATGAAATGTTGTCACCTGTCTTCTTTCTCATTCCTCCATCACCAAATCACTGGTATATTAAGGGAAAAGTTTAAAGTGATGACTGATTTAGCCTTGACCTTCTTTCCCCATACCTGCTGCATTATGAGATCTAGCTATTTTCCTCATTAGACTATCTCCTTAATATTTCACTTCAATATCTTTCTTATTTAAATTTAATATCCAGAATGCTCTCACAAGCAGGTTTTCCTGCTTAAATATGCTGAACCCTAGAAATTGATGTGTTTTTGAGCTTTATGTCAATGTGAAAAATGAGAGATGCAGCATATTGGGATTTCTGGTTATATATGCTTAAAATAGCAATTCACTGTTAAGGTGCATAAAAAATATGGTGTTTTATATAATCAGCATAATCTGTCGATGCGATTGTCAGAAAGGGGCGATTATAATCAAGTGAGTAAATATGTACTGCAGCAAATATTTAAGATATTAAATTTTTATTTTAGTTGGAATTTTAAGAGAAATTATTTTAATAAATGTTTGAGGAGCAATCTGATTTGTCCCTAGGCTTTCATATTATAAATAGTGATTAAGACAGTATACAAAGCTTGCAAAATCATGCAATTCTTTATCCTAAGGACTTCGGGAAGTTGCTGCAACTAATTAAGGATGATAATAGCATAGATTTATTTTTATATATCACTATATAAATAATAATTAAAAATATAAATACAGCTGGAAATTTTAAATATAACAGTAGGGTAAAGATAAATTAATACATCTGTATGTACATACAGTTTTGCTATCTGTCATGCGAGCTCAATAGTTATGGGAATTTTAAGTCTCTGACAGGAAATTTGAACAACTGACCTCATTACAAGTCACCCATTATTTTATTTATTTTAAAAAATATTTATTTATTTTTTGGAAGAAGGGAAGGGAGGAAGAAAGAAGGAAAGAAACATCAATGTAAGAAAGAAACAGCAGTTGGTTGCCTCTCACATAGTCCCCAACTAGGACCAAACCTACAAAGCCAGGCATGTGCCCTGATCAGAGCTGAACCAGTAGCCTTTCACCTGGCAGAACAATGCCCATCCAAATAAACCAGAGCTGGGCCCTGCTATTTGATGCTGGGATTCTGAGCTTCCCTATTCTATTCTGAATAATGATGCTGTGTTCAGGCAGAATGTAGTACAAGGAACTGAGTTCTTGGGCAGCTACCAATGGAAGTATCACACTATTTGCCCACAGACTAAGTTTCCCAGCTAAGGTGGTTAAGAGACTCTTTTGTAAAAATGTGAGAGACAAGTCTGTTTTTGCCTTTTTCTTCTGCTTGCTTTTCATTGTTTGATGTCAGCTGCCCTCTTTCCCCTCCCTCATTACTGGATTTCAGGCTTCTCCTTCTGGAAATTAATTAATCCAGTCAATTATTGTAGTTGGACTTGTGGAAGGTGCTTTGTTTTTTCCTCCTGGGATCCTTCCTTTCCAGTTAGAAAAATAGTTAAACTGTTTCTTTTCACTTTATTAAGTTAAAGTTATTTCCAGTAGAAAATACAACTCTTAGCCCTCATAACCCTGAAGCTGAGAGTTTCTAGTTGGGAGAAAGTGCATATGCAGTGGCTTATTAATGAGGGGAAAGGACATGAGAAGATATCTTCCTAAATTTCACATAGAATTGCTCATTTACTTATAAGTAGGATAATTAGGCATTGTTGACTATCGATGGGTTATAAAATCTTGTGACTTTGGTTAACTGGAGCTGCCATAAACTCTTTCTCCTAACACCGGTATATTGAGCCTTAAAGTACAATGATTGAAATTTTTGCTCAACTAGAAATAACTTAAAATACTCACAGAACTGGGAATTTTAAAGATTATAAAGAAAAAACTTCAATTCATTTGCTACTTCTCTTACCTAGTTCTGAATTCCTTCAGAAGGTCAAGGGACCTAAGTCATGTCAGATGAGAAGCTGACTTTTCACTGAAATTTGTCTTCTTATAGTAATGTTCTGTAACCTTCATTCCAATCCTATGAGATAGGCAGGGCAGGTATTATATCCATTTTCCAGATGAAGAAAACTCAACTCATAGAGGTTGAATGAATCATCCATTACCGCAGCCAACAGGGAGCTAGATTAAACTCCAGGCCACCTATATGCTAATCTCATGTTTTTCCATTACAGAGTGCCAGCCACTGGTAATCTTGTGGGAAGGCTTTCAAGGAGTTGTTCTTGGCCTCATTGCTCTGTAGGAAAAAATTCAAGGCCAAAGTATTTATTCACATTGTCCCATATAAATACATTATAGGCCAAACAAGTGTCACTTTCTGGGACCATGGAGGCCACAGGACTTCTCTGTTTTTGTTCCATGGTTCTGGCTGGTAAGAAACTTACCTTTTGATGAATTTTCCTTTAACAAATTTTAAACAAAAACAAAATCATAGTAAATCCACCTATCTAATTTTAATATTTAATATCTCTTGTCCTTGATGGATTTCCAAAAAGTAATTTAAGGATTTTCTATTTATTAATAATAACAATTAAGTATTTTTAACATAGGCCAGATTATTGTGCTAAGCACTATATACATATGTAAAGCAACAGCTAACATACCGAGAGAGATGTGCCAGCTGCTAAATATCTTCATGTGCATTAACTGATTTAATTTCTCAAAATTCCATGAAGCAGGTGCCAATCCTATTCCTATTCTATGAAGCAAAGTAAAATGCTTTGTCCAAGGACATAACTAGTAAGTGTTAGAACAGAGATTTGAACAAGGATCATATAGCTCTAGGGTTGGTCTAAGCCCTTAATCATGATATCCACATATTACATTTACTATATATTCTACATGAATTTAGTCATCTGAGAAAGAGGCAATTAGCTCAGAACTTATGAACTAAGCTTTGCCATTGCTTTTTTAAATATGTGCCGTATCTAGTTATACAGCTCGGAGCAATGGTTGACCTTGACTCTAAGAGCAAATTCCTGAGTTGGCACAGAATAAGAAAGGAGACTTCAGAAAGAACAGTGGGACAGTGTTGAGTCTGTCAGTGATGGGCAGGAGAAACTGAATGGGGAGCTCAGATGGACAGAGAATAGAAGAAATCACAACTTGAGGACACACTGATTTTATACACTTTGAGAATAAGCAAGGATGATGCCTAGATATCTATGTGTGGAGTTATTTATTTAGTAATGATATTGGTGTAGTTTAAATTTTGAAAAACAAAAATGAGCTAATGAGTTGTCCATTTGTTGGAATTAGCATTTGGTTTTGTGGAGAATTGTAAGGACCAATTAAGTTAGGTGATGTAGAACAACAGTCTTCTTGCTGCAGTTTGCATATTCCTAAACATATGTGATTCCTGGCAGTGGGCAGGTACATGTAGTTTTGGAGAGTTCCTGAACATTCATGTATAAGCATGTGCACATGTTGTGTGCACATGTTGTGTGCCTATGGGTAGCTGGTGAAATACGACAATTTTTTCTTAGAAGCGTTTTTATTATAAATTGCATAGGATTACAGATGAAACTAATTATATTGAAAAACTCTTATAAATGTTAAAATAATTTTTTTACTAATAAATGTGATTCTTTATTTAATGGCAAGAGCCAGCATCTGATCTCAAAACTACTATGATTTCAAAGTTATAGTGAATTTAAATAATTTTATCAGATGTATACATGACTATAATATGGTACAAAAATATCTGAAATATCTGATATTTATTTGTGATAAGTGATGTGTATTTTGAATGCTGGTATGGTTTGTTGCCCACTTCACAAGAGAAGGAAATGCTAAATTTTAGTTAGAGTTAATGAAAGTAGATATACTTTTTTTTTTCCATTCAAGTTCATAGATCTCATTACATTTAGTTGTTTGGGCTCTTAAGTCTCTTCTATCACCACCTTCCTTGCATGCCATTGATCTGTTGGGGGAAATCAGGTTATTATTTATTTTGAAGAAAGTCCCACATTCCAGATTTGGTTGATTACTTCTTCATGGTGGTGTTGTTTAAATGTTCTTCTATCCCTAATATTTTTTCTGTTCCACTTACTTTCTATAACTGGTCATTGTTTTTAGACACTTGAACAGGTAAGTTCATGCTCAATAATATTTTACTAGAATGCTTCACAAGTTGTACTATTATGAAATTCCTCTTGCATCACATGAGAAGAACATAATATCTCTTTGTTTCCCATTTTCAGTAATGCTAAGATTTATCAGTGTATGATGATGTGGTGGCACCTGATCCTTCATGATAAAGTCTCCATCAACTTCCATTTTATGGTTTTACTACTCATTGATGACCATTATCTATATAGATTATTTCATTAGCAGTTGCAAAATAGGGCCTAATTCTATAACTTGTAAGATATGTATTATCTGGGATTCAATTTAAAAAATTTTCACCATCATCTACTTGACAATTTTATAAGAGTTTATATAAGAAACACAAGATAGTGTATGATTCTCTTAAGTTATCAGTTTTCAGTATAATCAATATTCAGCTTTTGTCTAGGCAACCGCACACAAACACATTATCTATTAAGTGTCTATCCATTGAAGCACTCTTTATCTTTTGAATTAGTTCTTCTAATGCTGTTAAGAATCACTTCAAGCTGGTGCCAGTATGATGTGGTGCTTTTCTTTACTTCTTGAATATATAAAGATGTCCTAGGCTTCTCTTATATATTCCTAGATGGAGGATGAATCATTTTCCCCAAGGAATAAGTCCCTTCCTTTTCATGTTTATGGTAGAGGAACTTCTTGCTAATAGATTGTCATTGCTTCTAGTTTTCTCAGTGGACAGAGCTAGGAAATAGGCATGTTTATAAAAGAGTATGAGTAGTCATTATTTCATGCTAATTTCAAATCAAATTCTGATTAATATTTTAAATTACTTAAAAATTTTACAGTAACATAATTATTTGCTTTAGACTACAATATATTTATAATAGTTTCAAAATAAGAATATCATATGACCATATGATCACTAGATTCATGTTAAGATTTCTTAGTGGTTTGCCGTTTAAATAAGTAAACATGTATATAGCATTAGAGATAAAAATAGTTGCTTTTGTATATGTGGGCATGACACCAACAAGACAAAATAAGCAGGTGCATCTGTTTCAGTATGTGTTCAACTTATAACAATGTAAAATAAATTTATTTAAAAATTAAGTTTTAATTTTTTAATTTAATTAAAACATTGAAGGGATTTCAAGAAAAATCTATAAACAAGATACAGCTAAAACAGTGATCCTTATCTTCTTTACCTTGTTTCTTCTTTTCCAAATATGTAACTATTTATGTTAGTTTTTTTTTTTTTTTTTTAAGATTTTATTTATTATTTCCAGAGAAAGAGAGGAAGGGAGAGAGGCAGAGAGGGAGAGAAACGTCAATGTATGGTTGCCTTTCACCTGCCTCCAGCCATGGACCTGGCTGGAGACCTGGCTTGTAACCTGATCATGTGCCTGGCTGGGGAATCGAACCAGCAATCTTTGGATTCACAGGCTGGCACCTTATCCACTGTGCTATCAACCAGGGCCTATGTTAGTTTTTTTATCCTTTCATTGTTTCTTTATGATTTGAAATCATAAAGAGACACAAATATAAAGAGATCTATGTTGACATCTGCTACCTCATTTTTACAGAAAAGTTATCATTCAGAAATATTATCCTGAAACTTGTTCTAATTTTTTCTGCTTAATATAGATCACTCTCTATAATATATAGATATTTTCTTATTCCTTTTTATAACTTCTCTACCCTTATTACAAATTACATATGTAATTTGTTAGATATTGTGAGATTCTTTTCAATAGCAAATGTGCACTTTTGTATCCCCACCAGCCACATGCTGATAAGAGTGCTCAATATTCAAAAAAGTACATACACCAATTTGCTAGGCAATTCTAAAGCAAGTGTTCCATGAACTTCACTTGCAAAAACATAGTTGAGAAATAATTTATAATCAAATAAAAGAGATCAGCCCTGGCTGGTGTGGCTTAGTGGACTGATTGCCGGCCTGCAAACCAAAGGGTTGCTGGTTTGATTCCCAGTCAGGGCTCACACTTGGGCTGCAGGCCAGGTCCCCTGTTGGTGGCACATGAGAGATAACCACACATTGATGTTTCTCTCCCTCTTTTCCTCCCTCCCTTCCATTCTCTCAAAAAATAAATAAATAAAATCTTTACAAAAATAAAAACAATTAGAATGAAGAGGTAAATTGTACCTGGGTTCAGATATTTTATCTAATTTATGGAGAAAGAGATCAATAATCCATGACATTTATTGTATTACTACAATAAAACTCACACTAATACCAAAAGTGATGAAAACAGGTCTGCCTGCAACACAAACCTAGAACTTTTGAAAACAGCAAGCCACAAAAGAGAGAGAATGAAAACATACACTAGTATTATGGCGTTTTTGAGGGTCTCTCGCTGAAAGGGAAAAAAATTGACTTATTTGAAACACAGTGTTGGAGGAGAGCTCTGTGTTACGGGTTGGGAGAGAGACCGAGTCAGGAGGCCCCTGCCCTGCCTTGGTTCTGGAATCACTTGCAAAGGAATAATTCACATGTAGTGGAAATGAGATAGTAAGTTTATTTATGCAACACATGTGAGCACAATGTTGCAAGCAGACACCCAATTAGTCTAAATGCCCGTGTATAGAGGGAGGGGATAAAGTTGTTAGTACAATAGTGAGTTTGTTCTACATGCTTAAACTGAGGTTACTGGTGGGTACTTAGCTAATCTAACTACACTGACTATTGGGGTTCAGGGATTATATACTTTAGCTGTCTTCTAGGGTCTCCCTCCTTCCCGCTTGGGAATCATGCATAGCTACAAAGGCCTTCTTTCTCAGCTAGGAAAGGCTCCTTGTCTTAGTGAGGTTGTTACAGGAGCTCCTTCTCCCAGCATAGAATCTCAAGGACTACCCACCCTCCTCTTGTGCAATTCCTGCTTGTGACGTTCAGGACGCCCTGTGATAACAGTAAGATTGTTACCGAAGCCCCTTTTCTCAGCACAGTCTCAAGGTCTCTCCCTTCCACCTGTGTTTTTTCACGTGTAATGCTAGGGACACCGAGCAACCTTATCAAGCCGAGCTCAGGATGACTGAGTTAGTCAGCGAGACACCTCCATCTCTCTTTTGCCTCTAGCCGCCCGGATTAAGTTCTTTGTTAGGCTGTAATGGTGAGGGCTGTGCCTGTATTTCCATCTTGTCTGCTCAATTTGGGCTGCTACTGAACACCTGGTCCACAAGAAAGATGAACAGGTGGGTCTTTGGGCAGATTAAGCCTGAAATACCATAGAAGGCAAAAGTGACAAAACTGAAGCTGTCCTACTTCAGGCACATCGTCAGAAGACAGGTTTGTTGTTGCTGTTGTTGTTTTTAAGGAAGGCCAACAGTGCAGGGAACTATAGAGGGCAGGAGGAAAAAAGGAAGATGAAATATGAGATGGATTGACTGCATATAAGAAGCTACAGGCAAGCTGAGTCTTTAGTAGCTGAGCAGGGTTATGAGAACAGGACACAGCGAACGTCACTCATTCATGAGGTCACCAGGAATTGGAGTTAACTCAGCAGCACGTAACATACACGGTACCTAGTCAATTTAGGGGAAACAGGTATAGATACTTCTGCACTATTTAATTAGAGGGCTGACAACTACTATCCAGTCTATACGTGAAGGAAAATGTAGCAAACAGAAAAAGCAATTTTATTGTCTTTTCTGAACTTCACTTGCTAAGATTGTGAAGATGGTAAAGAACATGCAGGCTGAGAATCTTGGGAGCGATAAAGTAAAATGTTACTGCTACATTTTTAAGGGAGATGTTTTTTGCTTTGCTTTGTTTTGCCTATGCTGACAAATACATAGTACTGTTTAATATCCACTAACTATTGTGTTCATATTCTTACCACTTGGAGAAACTCTCTCTTATAGTTCTACCAAAGTATCTCAATGATAATCATGCTGTCTAGCCATTTTTGCATTTACTTTGCCCCACTTCCCTTCTTGGTTCAGTTCTAGTGCAGCCTGTTTGTTCAAGTTCATGCTTGGCATCTCTAGCCCCGCAACTCCGTAAAGACTGTCACCCTGATCCTGGAGCTTCTGAAGCCAGTTGCCTGGCCAGGAATTGCTGCTGGTCTCCATGGAAAGCCCCAGGCGTCCCTTGGTGTTTTGAGAAGGTTGACTCGTGCTCCATAGTACCTGACTCGCGACGAATTGACTGTCACCCAGAGCCAGAGGCAACAGAAGCTGCCTGCGTGAAGCGTGGATGTCACTGGTGTGCTTCTGAGAACAGCACTGCTCCCTTCTGTTTCTATAACTCCAAAGAAGAGGCTACTTGTTCCGCCGTAGTTCCCATTCAGAAACGCATTGATTGCCACCCTCAACCAGGAGCTTCTCAAGAACTCTGTGAAGCTAAAGGCTGTGTCTGGTGTCCTACAACCATTGCCAATGTTCCCTGGTGCTTCTACTCGGCTGATGGTCCACATGGCTACACAATGAAAGATGTTCCTCAAAAAACAGCCCTGGGATGGAGGTATATATTTCCTAGAGTTTCTTACAAAATTAATTAATTAATAAAAGATTCTATTCATTATTCTTAGGGAGAAGGGCAGGGAGAGAGGAAGAAAGGGAGAGAAGCATCAGTGTATGGTTGCCTTTCACCTGCTTCCAGCTAATGACCTGGCTGAAGACCTGGCTTGCAACCTGGTTATATGTCCTGACTGGGAATTGAACCAGTGACCTTTGGGTTTGAAGGCTGGCACCTTATCCACTGTGCCACCAGTCTGGGCTTTATTTTCTAGAGCTTTTAATAACCATTTCTACCATCTTAAATCTCTGATCCAGCTGCAGTCATTTGTTTGGTACACATATCACCTCAGAGATTCCATTCTACTTTTATTGGTTGTAGCCTGAGAACTTGGAGCCTTCACGGTGAATCAAAAAGCCTAAACTGCATGCCTTTTGCTTCCTAATTATTTTGACCTCTAAATTATTGTCACAACTCTCTGTTGAGGAGTACATTATACTTCTTTCTTGTTTGTCAATCAGTTGTGTAGGCCCTGTCAAATAGCCAGAAACACTAAGTATGTTGTTTGCTGGGATGGTGCATTGCAAACAAGTTGAGCTAAGGTAAAACTCTTGTCTTTCACGATATTATGACAATCTTTTAGAAAGAAACATTTTCTTCTTTTGTTGCGTATCTTTTGTGAACCATGGCACAACACCTAATTTGCAGGGAAATAATATAGGCAGTTAGAATGAAAAATTGCCCTGAGCAGCAACTATTTCAGAACATCATAAATTATACTTTAACATCATCAGGGTACTTCCTCCACTTAATAAGTACAAAAATAACTCAATCACTAATGATAGGCTTAACTTTTATAAGGAGAGCAAAATAAATTGTCATTTTCCTTTCATCAGATTCTCAAGAAAAAAAATGCCACATTTAATAGGTTATCCCACTTAAAAATTTTATTCCTACTGATTTTTAGAGGCTAGATTGTGACTTTGAAGATAGTTTGGGGGGCAATGTATAGATATATGGAATGTATAAAATTACAGCACTTAGTTGAAACTCAGTAGAGTGTTATAAAAGTTGACTTGAATTTTCATTTGGAATTTATGAACTATTTCCTCTTTACATTGTAAGACCAGGGATTGCAAAATGTGTTTTCCATTTATGTTTTTCACCAGGAGTTGATACAAGATTTAATGATAGTGGTTAGGAGTAGGGATTTGGAGGACCATTCTATTTACAAACAAAGATAAGAAATGATTATCAGAAACTGCAAGAAGCAGGAGGCTGAGATCTGGGCTGAGAGAACTGATTTATGTCAGGGTGGGACATAGTAGTCTCAGAAATATAATGAATTCCAAATTGAAAGAGGAGGAAAACACATCTTATTACATTTTGTTTTTATTGCTTCTGGACCTTGAAAATGCTCTGCATTGAAGACACCAGCCTATTTTCTGGGCTCAAAAATAAAACTTGATTGAGCTAACTTACATTAGATGCTATTTCCTTTTATTCTAAATGTGCCCTTCATGAGATTTTACAGATTTTAGCAGAGATCAGCATGGCAAATGTTTTGAAAACAGATTAAAATTTGAAATTAGAATAAAAAGAGCTCAAGATTAATAAAAGCAGGAACCATAAAATAAAATAAATAAATAAATACCAGATAAATTAAATTCTGACCAGGGATAAAGATTATACAGAAAGGGAACTTGCAAGAGAAGTAATTCACAAAGACTTCAAACATCAGTGTCTTCACTGTCTGGGCCCTGCCTTTCGTTTATGTGTAATGTGAGTCAACCTTGCACTTAAATCTGGGCCTGAGAAATTTCATTATGTCTCAATTTGACCATCAGATCATTTTGTTTGCTGAACTTACACAACTCCTCAAATATTAATGGATCTTTTGTAAATCAGGAAAGAATGTTCCACAGTGAAACAATGGTGCTTTTCCATGTGAGACCAAAAATGGTGGACCTAATCAAGAATGTGACAGAAGAAATGGGCTTCTCTCGCTGAATTTCACATGGGAAGGCTTGGTTGGAGTGGGTGATAGTGGTGATGGTGCTGAATTGGAGAGTCTACCACCTGAGTGTGGGTAGTAGTTTCATACACATTTGTGCAGGGTGAGGAGGGCGGACAAGTGGGAGGAGTGGGGTTGTGCCCACACCTTGGGCTACATGACTGCCCATTGATTACATCCAAGCCTGGTTCTTAGAAGTCATTGATCGCCATCCTGATTGAATATTCTACTATAGGGCAGATTATATGAGTATCAACTAAGTCAGGTGACCATGTATTTTGTATTTTATTGTTGCAGGTTTTCCTATTCTTAGAGATGTATTAGGAAGGAAATTAGTTGATTTTCCATATTACCATTCTAATGTTTTACATCTATTCCTCAGTGTTTCTGATCTTAGCAAAACACTTCTAATCTGAATTTTCACTTTTGGATTAAAATACTTTAAATCTGAATTTAAACAAAGTGAAGTTGTTTATCTGCCTGTTAACATTCTTTTTATCTAAGGAATTACATTTATTTGTAAAAACAAATATGCTTCATTTGGATTAATAAAATTGGTTTGTGTTATAGGTTAACATTAAACAAATGTGGTACTATATCCCTGTTTGGAAATGATATTTCCCCAATTGTAATGGATGTAGAATTTCACACTAAGGATAGGCTACGGTTTAAAGTAAGTATAACTGATTATATTTTTCATGGCTATAAATCTTAATTAATGGACAATTTTAAATGCTGTAACATTATTTGGTTAAATACCTCACATAATATCTTGTTTCAGAGAACCTACAACTTGTCATTTCATTTATTGGTAATATTGCAATGGAAGAATTTTAAAAATTAATATACTCTTTATTCTCTCTAAACTGTTTTAGATTTATGATCCTAATAATAAACGATTTGAAGTTCCACTCAATATTGAACCTTCCTCAAATGTGTCTGTTGAACCCAGCTATGATGTTGAATTTATAAATGATACAGTCCTTCAATTCAGAGTAATAAGAAAAAAGACAAGAACAGTATTGTAAGTACTCTTCACTTTAATATGGTCTTAATTTTGTCCTTAGAAACAAAACATGGAAAAGTTACGGAGGATATGGGGTTAGTAAACTTAAACTATTATAAATATGAAGTTTAAGTTGGAGTATAAAAAATATTCACTTAGCCTCCTTTTAAGTTTTGTATTCAGAAGAATTAAATTATGAGGAATTGAATTATAAGCTATTTACAGTCTTAAAATTCTGTGTTCTCTTTTAAAATCGAATTTAGTTGTACTAGTACATGGTACATATTCTGTTAATATTAGCTGTTACTATATTCACTGATTTTACTATTAATCATTTATGTTATTTTTGAGCATTATGGTAATAAAAAACATATGCCTAATCATCTAAAGTAATATGATTATTTTTAATTAATTACGGTTTTGTCATTATTATGCAAAAGAATATAGTGCCAAATTTTGCTTTGTATGTCATCCAGACCATTTAATTCCTTTCAATATATATTGGCCTTGAATTAGCATGAATTATAATAGGGATATGTCTATAAAGAAAGTAAGGCTATTCTTGGTTCAATAACTCAGATGATCAGCTTCTGGTTCTAACAGTGCCGAAGCTTGCAATGTTAATGCTGCCCACTTAGCCATCTGAGGTCCTAACTAGGGTGGGTGTGAAATGGCCACAAATACTTTGTAGCCCCTTCCAGTCAAGAGATGAAAGCCACATACAGAACCAATCCTCAACAATTTCTTCTTTTCTCCTTATCTCTTGTCTGCCTGCACTTTCTCCCTTTAGAATGCCATGGCTTTTCTGGCCACTTGACTTCTGCAGACCTCTGAATCCCTATTTCAGCCTTTGACTTGTTCCAATTCCATATCATTAGCTTCCTATTAGACATCAGGAACTTTACTATTCTGCTAATTCTTCAATCTTACAATGTTCAAAACTTCATGCCTCCACACCCACCTTAAATAGCCCATTGTCTTCCGTTATGCATCCTTCTTCAAGCCAAACTAGACTACTGCCTTGCTATTTCTGGGACTTATCCTGAACTTTTCTTCCTTTTCACATTTATTCAGACTATTTTCTCTTTCTTGAATGCCTTTCTGTCCTGCCTTGGCTTATCAAAATTCTTCCCAAGTGTAATCTCTTTTCTCCATAAAGTTTGCCTGAATATGCTTCCATACATGGAAGTGACCTCTTTTTCTTTTTAACTTAAAAAGAACCAAATCTGCACTTTTCTTTAAACTTCTATACTATATTCCACATCATATTCACTTCACCTTACTACCTTATCTTCCTCTGGATATTAATTTCCTTTGTGGCAGAAAAAAAATGTCTGGTTCATTTTTATCATTTTTCTATATTGAGGCATGCAGCAAATGTTCAATAAGTAAATATCATTGAATGCCTGTGCACTCTTCTATAAGTCCATTTTAGGATCCTAAGAAATAGCAAGACACAATTAGACTGAAATTAGAGCAATATGATGTTTCTTCACTTAAACTGAAGAGAATGGAAAAAGTGTCTCAAGAAGGAGGGTGTGAGCAATTCCAACAAATGCTGCTGATGGGTTAAATTGTATGAAGGCTGAACATTGAAGAGGGGTTATACCAACACAGCTTATTGCTCTTTAAAAACATTTTTTATTGCGATAAGAACACTCAACATGAGACCTACCCTCTTAACAATTTTTAAAATGTGCAAAATGTAACGTTGGGACAAGACTGTAGGGCAGGTTTCTAGAGCTCATTGTTTACCTAGACAACAGCAGCTCCAGCTGAGGTGAGCGTGGGGAGAGAATCGGGGAAGACTAAGGAAGCTAGTGTCTCGGAAAATTTAATTTTAAGAAAGAGAGAAGTGGAGTGAAATGAGGTCAGGAGAGAGAATGTGATTCTTCTTTCCCTTAAGATGGGGAAAAATAACAATGTGTTTCTATTTCGGTATGAAAGATGGTGTCAGGAGAAGTGGAGGAAAGGCCAGCATCCAGGCAAGCACTGGGGGAGTTGTTCTGAGGAGCACAGGTGGTTCATTTGCCATAGCAGGCAGGGAAGTCGAGTCAGAATACACAGGCACAGAGCAGTCGACTTGGTGGCTGCTCAAGGTTTAAAGCCAAATCCTTTTGAAATTGCATCGCAACATGTGGAGGGGCCACTGCACTTTGACTGAGAGCTAAACAGAGCAATGAGGACCTAGCCTGTTTGGCCTGTCTTTCCACCTTTTAGGCAAATGTCCCAGCTGCCTGAGGCCTGGTTTTTGAGGCAATGGTATGAATGTTACTTTGCTATCTTGTCTGCCTGAATGGGGGCCTGTGCAGCCTGGTTGCCCTGATGCCTAGTGCTCTGCTGTGTGCTGCAATCCATGTTTATGGTAAACACCTCCTTCTCCATCTCCTTACTCACTAACCCCATCAGAGATCTGGCAGTTAGCATGCAACCAAGGGAGAGGGAAGGACTAAACTTCCATCACTCTGTATAAAACCTTTCTCATAATAAACACTCAATCCATTTTGTTTCCCCTTGTGTTTTCTTCAAGTACATATTGCAAATATTATTTTCTCAGCATTCACTTGGTGTTTATGGTTGGGAATAAGGAATAATAAAGAATATACTACCTGCTGTCAGTAGGGCTAACTAGAATAGCCCAGAGAATGCAAGAAATGAAAATTGAAGGTATGTGGGATGGAAAAGGAGATTTAAATTTTGACAGGAATAATGAAATAAGGCTTCGGGGAGGAGTTGGTTGCAGTGAAACCTTTTGTTTGTTTGTTTGTTTAGGAAACTAGTGTATAAGAAAAGCATGAAAGAATAAAATGACTGGGTGTCTTCTGGTTTAAAAAGAATAGTATGGTTGGAAGACCAAGGAGGAATTATGCTCATGGGATAGTGTCGGGGAGGAGAAGTTTCCTTAACCCTCCTGGTTGGGTCTGAAAATTAATCTGACAGATTAATGAGAGAAAAGCATAAACTTTTTTGAATTTGCATATGTTACAATAGGACCCAAAGAAGTGACATGGGCAAGAAGCTTTATATGTTTTAGATAGAGATGATAATTTTGTGAAGAGAAAAGACAGGGGCTGGGGCTAGGGGGCAGTAAATGGTGAAGATATAGCTAGAAAGATATATGGGTCAGTTTAGCAGGATTTGATTATATAGTTTTTTCTGGCCCCAAATTCCCTGTTTCTGATGATTAGAATGTTTTCCTTCCTCTAGGTACAATATGGGTGTCTTTCACTTGAGGGATTTATGACCCATTTCAGGGAACACCAGCAAGGAGGGTGGGTAGTTAGAGTGACTTTCCTGCTTCTAGAACATTTTCAGACTCATTCAGCCTAAGATATGCAGCATGCCCACGTACTGTATTTTGGATCAGTGTGTCCCGAACCTCATCTATATAGGATTAAGGAAGTAGAGGTGGTGAAGGGTCTTGCAAACACTCTACCCTGTTTGCTTTCATTGTCACCAACTCACCCAATGCTGGCCTTGCAGTCATTGTATGAACTGACCTAACTCTGGTGGAAACATTTTATTTTAATCAGTCCTGCAGAGCCTAGTATTCAAGAAGCCCTTCTTCCCTCCATTCACTCCTTTGTTGGATGTTTACTTGATACCTATTATATGAATATGACAACATTCATTTTTAAGAGCTACACAGTAATTTCAATGGTTTGTTATTGACAGCAGTTCATTCATATTTCATAGCAACCCCCAGTTAAAAATATTATTTCTTTAAATATATTAAAGAAATAGTTTTGGGGGTGAGGTGAGGATGTTGTAGTGCTATTGATAATTATTTTGAAGTTCTAGGCAGATCCTTCTACTTTGAATTAGCAAAAGATGGCTTTTTAAAAGTTTGCTCCATACCAGTACCTTTTATAATAAGTAGGGTTGAACACACAGATATCAATTTGTAATAAATGGGAATACGTCAACTTAAGGCTTAGGACATGTAGTATTATAAATAATGTGATTGTAGGCATTCTGGAAGGTACTCAATAATATTAATTTTAATACATGTGACTAGAATTCCATCAACTGTTTATATATTTGAAAGCTGTATCTTGCCTAAACCAACTCTTTTTTCCCCCATACTCTAAAAAGATATTATTTCCTTGTATACACTATGACATGTGCTATTTTGGTTAGTTAAAAATTGAGATTACATATAAAGAATTAATAAATACAAGGAATTTCTTACGATAGAGAACTAAAAAAACAAGTTAAATACTAAGGCAGTTCTATTTTTCTTTTAATGAAATTTAATTTTTGATCTACTCAGTTTTCTTTAATTTATAAAATATTTAAGGGAAAAGTAATATGGTATTCTTTTATTTCTCATCCGGTATTATTTTAATTAGACTAACATTATTTTAGTTTTATTTGAACAATGAGAATGCATTTAAACAATGTATTTGAATATGACTTTAAAGCTCAATCAGCTTTGTTTACATAATGCTATATTTTATTTTTTTACTTATCATAGTCTAGTAGTCCTATTTTTTAATGTTTAACCTAGGTAATTTCTAAATAAACAAAAAAATTGCTTCTTTATTCAGGAAGTTTTTCCTTCTGTTTGCCTTCTTTTATAAATATAAATATATGTATTGCCTATAATTATTGATCTATATATGTAATCAGTGTTCATGAAGGGCAATGAGAAATAGCAGTGAATACTTTTTAAGATGGTGTATGAAAATCTTAAATGACTGTGTACCCTCTGAATGCTGCCAACCTTTTGAGAACATTGGGAATTATAAGAAACAGAAGAGAAAGGAATGACAGTTTATGGCTCTTAAACCAGTTATTCCAGTCCTGTAAACTGGTGATTGTTAACAACTCACAATATGCCACAAATTTGTGATAATCCAGCTCTTTCAAGAATTAGATTTTTTTTTTTTTTTTTTTTTTTTTTGCTAAGGAAAAGGGTATCTGTGTGCATTTAATAGGATACATAAGAGGTTGCCTCTAAGGTGTGTGGTTAAAACTAATGAGACTTGCAGCAGATTACCCTTAGTTCTGCTTGGCTTATATAAATAAATGACATTTTAAAGATTTTATTTATTTTATTTTTAGAGAGAGGGGAAGGTAGGAAGAAAGAGAGGGAGAGAAACATTGATGTGTGGTTGCTTCTCACACACCTCTGACCAGGGGCTTGGCCTGCCACCTAGGCATGTATCATGACTGGGAATTGAACCAGCGACCCTTTGGTTTGCAGGTCAGTATTCAATCCATTGAGCCACGCCAGCCAGGGCCATTTTAGATAAATCCAAGAAAACCATGTGCTTCCATAGAAAGCAGCATAGACTGATTTTTGAAGAATCACTCATGGTATACTCATAAAGCTTAACTGACACCTTTTGTTACATACAAAAGTCAAGGCCAAGGTATTTTCTGAGAGGTAAGATTACTTTTAAAGTTTATGGCCAATCAAACTAGATAATAATTCCTTACCTCTAATAAATGGTTACTCTTCCTTAGAAATAGGCTCCATTATGGTTACAACTGCTGTGAAAATGTTGACATGTTTCCATGATAGTTAATAGCCGTTCCCTGAACTGGTCCTATGTCCTTCCTGCTTTGCTTGTTTTTCTTTTTCTTTTATTTTTAAAAGATTTTAGGTATTATGTTTAGAGAGAGGGGAAGGGAGAGCAGCAGAAAGGAAGAGAAACATCAATGCATGGTTACCTTTCACCTGCCTCCAGCTACAGACCTGGCTGAAGACCTGGCTGGCAACCTGGTTATGTGCCCTGGCTGGGAATTGAACCAGCAACCTTTGTGTTTGCAGGCCAGTGCTTTATCCACTGTGCTACCAGGGCTTCTTTCTTTCTTTTAAAAATATATTTAAAAATGTATTGAATCTCTGTCCTAATTTACAAATACTTTAGGCACTTTCTTTGTATTTCCTTTCATGTGGTAGCTAGATATATTAAGTTCAATTTAGCACTTAAAATGTTGATAGACTAAAATTTTATTTTAAAGTTACTTGCGACACCATAAAGAAAGCATTTGAGGTAGGAAGGTATAAGAGGACTAAAAGGTAATGTAAAAAAATACCATGAAGATTTTTTAAATGAAAAAATAAAGTATTTGTTCATTCATTTAAAAAATTTATTTTTATTTGACAATTGTCCCATTTTTCCCCCATTGCTCTCCCCTACCCCACCCACCCCATCCCCTCTCCCATAGTCAATCCCCATCTCTTTGTCCATGTCCATGGGTCATTCATACTAGCTCCTTGACTAAAACCCTGCTCTTCTTTCCCTCTCTTCCCTTCCCAAGACCCCTCCAGTCACCGTCAGCCTGTTCCTTGTTTCCAGGTCTCTGGTTCCATTCTGCTTGCCTATTTGTTTTGTTCATTAGTTTTCTGTATTAAAGGAGATCATATGGTATTTATCTTTCACCACTTGGTTTATTTCACTAAGCATAATACTCTCCATTTCCATCCATGCTGTCACAAAAGGTAGGAGTTCCTTCTTTCTTTCTGCTACTTAGTACTCCATTGTGTAAATGTACCATAGTTTTTGGATCCACTCATCCACTGATGGGCACTTAGGCTATTTCCAGCACTTGGCTATTGTAAATAGAGCTGCTGTGAACTTAGGGGTGCATAAGTTCTTCTGAATTGGCGTTTCACAGTTCTTCGGGTATAATGCTAGCAAAGGAATTGCTGCATCAAAGGGCAGCTCCATTCCTTTCTGCTTTTCTGTTGCTCCTGTACCCTTTGCCCCTGTACCAAGAACTTGCAGATCTCCCTAAGTTCTTATAAATGGCTGACATCTGCCATCTCTGGGGTCTTTGGGTCCCTGCTTCAGCTTTTGGTCTACAGGGGTCCTGATTGGTCACCTGTGCTGAACTCATTTTTAATAATTTGAGTATAATCCTTTTCTATACCCTTTCTGAATGGTTCTTTGGAGTTGCAAATCTGGGTGATTTTTAAAGTACTATTAATATTTTTATATAATCTTTGAAGCAAATTCTTATTTGTCAAAATAAGAGCACCCCCCCCCATCACTAGTATTTTTAAACAATCTGAAGCAAATAGTTACTATTGATATGATTAGTTAATCAGACTATGGTAGCATTTTGGTCTTTCTCTCATGTCTTTGCTAACTGAAGGTGAACTTCTAGGAAACTATACTTTGAGGCTAGAATATGAGAGAAATCTTGTTATGAGGCTTCTGATAACTTGAAAAATTAAATGCATTTTCTTGGTTATTAGGGTCTGAAAACCCTAATATGAACACAAGGAAGAAGATAGTAAAAGCTTTTTTCTATGGGGAACAGAGTTGATACATGCTATCACTCTTCATACACTATACCTGACCTGCTCACAGTATGTCCCCTGAACCTCCCCTTCTCAGGCTGTGACGTGCACCCCGTTCTGCTCCTGCATCAGTATGTACCTATCCCCACATATCCCACTGTGTTGGAACTACCTAGTTGCTCCAGACACATTCCTCCATGTATTGCTCCAGTGCCCGGGGCAGGGCAGCCGGGAAACCATCTCTGAATGAGCGCGCGGGGGTGGGGGTGGGGTAAGGAGAGAGAAACACTAAGAAAGCAACGGTTTTTCAACAAACGTAGTTAAGTGTTGCTACTCTTAACTCAGCAGCTGTCTCCCCAAGGGTGTGAGGAACTGTCCCCTGGCTGGCAATCTGGGGGCACCTAACTGCCACCCCCTGTGAACAGGGCTAGGGACCAGAGCACTGCAGAGGCTCTGATGAGGTCGTGGTCCCCCAGCAGCGGGGTCCCCTGAAGTGTGACTGCTGTGATGTTACCGCCTCCACTGCCACTCTCACCTTTCCCTTTGACTTAACCTTGGTTTTCACCATGTAAACGGGTGTTCTAGAACAAAAGTTTTAAGAAAATATCCATGTAATAGTCAGCTCTTAAAGATTCATTGTACATGGCTCCTTGTTAAAAACTGAAAAAGTTCTACAGAAAAGAACTCTAGCTCAGTTTTGGGTAACCCAGCATTCTCCACATTTTATTTGAACACAGACTGCTTTTATTCCAAGAAAGACTTAACTCCATCTCAACAGAAAAAATGCTGCACTAAAATTTGAGCAGCAAAATGGACTAAACCCTGGCACCGTGTTTTGGGTAATTTTAGGCAAGCTATGTAACTTTACTCCTTCTTGGTCTAAGTTTCTTTATTTATAAAATAGAATAATAGTGCTTTCCCACAGGGATATTGTGAGGATCAAGTGAAATACCATATATATTATACCCAACATTTAGCAAATACTCAATAAACATGAATTACCACTGAGATTCCCCACATCTCATTTTTTTTTATTTTCTCATTCCCCTTTAATCTAACTTTATAGGATTTTTTGGACAGGAATTTAATGGAGAAGATTTTTTATTAAAGTTTTATAAAAATATTTTATGGAAAAGCCACTGTCTTTCTGCTTCTCTGTCTGACACAGGTGGGAAACAACTCTTGGAGACCTGATATTTTCTAACCAGTATATACAAATGATGACTTCTGTCCCATCCACTTCAATCTATGGCTTTGGTGAACATGAACATCCATCCTTTAAACATGACATGAATTATGTTAGATATGGAATGTTTTCCAGAGATCAATCACCAGTGGTAATGTGTGAATATAGATTCTTAATACTAGAAATCTGTTTATTGAAAGAGAAAGAGAGCATGAATAATAAGAATTATTTTCTATAATATGCTATAAATTTACTCTCAGAAATAATTTTGGCTTATACTTAACTGGGCAAGTATAAAGGCAAGTTTGAAATTTTACATCTACTTAGGTTTTCACCAGTTTGCCTTTTTCCCTCATAACATATACATTTCTATTTTCTTTTTTGGCATGTCATTAATTGCTACTGGATCTCATTGAGGTAATTCTATTCTATTAAATTATTAAAAAACACTATTTCTTTTTGCATTGCAGGCATTTAGCAATCTCTATGGAGTTCATCCTTTTTATATGTGTATTGAGAAAGATTTTAATGCTCATGGTGTTCTCCTTTTGAATTCCAATGCCCAAGGTAATGTCATTCTCTGGTTAAGTCATAAAAAAGCAAATGTGTAATTTAAATCCAACTTTTTGCCTTTTCTCCCTTTAAAACATTTTTATTAATTAGAATGAAATAAATGAGAAATTGTCTATAAGTTAATATTTTGTTTCAAAATGGGAAGTGAAAAAAAGTCATCCTAATAGATTGCAAAATACTATTAAGACACATAGTATTAAAGATGTACAAGTTAAGGAATTAGAAGCCTTTGAACCAGCAAGTTAGAAATTTCATGGTAATGCAGTGTTCCAGGATCGGCCACATAATTTCAGCAAGGTAAACATTACAAAGGCCTTCTTTCTGCATTTAATTAGTTTAGAAATATTTGAAAAGTATTGCCTCTCCAGCAGCTTTTCTTAATCGTGTTCCTCAGATTTAAACTCTAACTCTCTCTTTATCATGGTGTGTGTGTCTGTATGTAAATGCAACGTAAAACTGGCTTGATGAACTCTTCAGAGAAGAAGACTGTCAACACACAGAACTGGCAAATCCTGGCAGACCTTAGACTCTATCAGAGCTATTAATCATGCCTAATATTAGATAACCAGCCTAAGCAGCATCTAAATGGTAAAAATATTAAAAGAGTGATCTCTGCCACTTACATTATTTGTGCTTATTCTTTATTTTGCTTTGTTCTCTTTAGATGTCACTCTGAGCCCGTTTCCTTCTTTAACATTCAGGACCATTGGAGGAATTCTTGATTTCTATATGTTCCTTGGCCCTACTCCTGAAAATGTTATCCAACAGTACACAGAGGTGAGTATGGTGTTGTAACTCACGTTCAAGTTTTCATCTCCCTGGCTAATTGTTTCTGCATTTAGGCAGAAGCTTGACTTGGTTACAATTTCATTTCGGCTCCATTTCTTCTGATCCATCACACCTTGTGCCACTTGGCTCTTCTCCCAAATGATTCATCTCCCAGCAACTGGGTTCACTAGGGCTCAATAGAACTGGGTTTTGAAGAATCAATGCTGGGAGGAAAACCTCCTGATGGGACAGAACTCATGGGAAATTATTCAGTAGTGACCTTGGTTTATCATCCATACTCACCTTTCTTTCTGCCCTTCTTCTAGATTTTTCCTTTTTAGATCTAGATGATGATACCCTACCTATGTGCCCCTCTCCTATATCTACCAGGCATTGGTACAAAGATGTAGCCAAGGTACATTGCCAATGTGTTGCTCATCCCCATCAAACTGTCATTCCTCAAAAGATCTCTCTAGGGTGAGCTAGTAAAATACCAAAATCCAGAGGGATATCCGCTGTTCCAAGTAGGATACTTGGTAACTCTGAACAACTATCTAATAGTGTAACTCTAGGCCTTATTCCAGGTGGATAGGAAAGGTAGGGTGGACGTGTTTTGGGTCAGGGGAGAGCCTTTGCAGAGCTTTTAAGTAATAATTACTAGGATGATGCCTTATGTTATGGCTGCCACTGACTGTGATCAGCGGCAATTTAAAATGCAATGATGAAAACCTTTGCTGTGATAACTATGGGAAGAGTAAAGAGACCTTTCCTATCAGGATATTTCTCTGTTCTCTTAAAGATCAGAAAATGCCCGATGGAGGTTCCTGGGCTGAGCTGGATTAGGGCTTACACTGAATTTTGTAGTTTCATAGGATGCCATAAAGATGCATCATTCTCTTTTCCAAAAATGCTTCTCCATAGGGTTTAGAAGAGACAGGATTGAAAATGGAGTCAGGGGTGGGAGCTGAGGACAGGGCTATGTAAAGCTGACAGTGACAGTCATCCTCCAGTTTCTTGTTGCTTTCTTATTTTAGTCCTTCTTCTTTTCAGTGGCACCTACAGCAGGGGGATAGGGCCATGCAGTGGTGACCCAGCCACCCAGCCCCGCTACCTGCAACAGCTGTGGTCTGGGTCTCAAAGCCTTTAGAATAGCTGGCAAAGGAAGTGACAAACATTAAGCAAAAGTTACTCCCAGTTACCTTGGTTCCTGAGCAATCTCCCACTTTCCTGAAGAACTGACCCAAGGCTAACATTAGCTTAAAAAAATAAACTTTTTCCTTTCATCTTATTTTCAACCAGTCGTTGACAATATAAACTTTCCTGAGCTTACTTAGTAGTCTAGGGGAGGCGATAACTGTATAGCTTGGATTTATAGTAAGAACACCCCTACAAATGGCCTGGATTTGAATCCTGTCTACTACTGATGTGCTGTGTGATCTTGGGCAAGTTATTTAACTATCCTGTGCAACTCATCTCCTGCATCTGTAACATAGGAATAATTATAGTACCTACTTCATAGGCTTGCTGTTAGAATCAAACATAAAATACATCTAAAGTACCCATGAAGCTCCAAAAATTTCATACAATAAGCACTTATTAAATTTCTCTGTAGTTTCTGATTGCTGTCCTTGAAATCCACTTGTTAGTCTTTGGAAACAGTATTTCCTGGTTTACTGCTAACCCCTCTGACTTCTTTTTCCTAATGTTGTGGGAAACTTCCTCAATCAGTAAGTGTCAATATTCCTCAGAGATCTGCACTCCTCAAAAAGAACAGTTTTCAGCAATGACATCACCCGCTATGCACACACCAATGAATCACATGTTCCTATCTCTAATTCAAAGCTTTTCCCTGAATGCCAGCATGTTTATTTTTGCCTATTGAAAATATATACTTCAGGTCCTGCAATTGTCACAACATATTCTATACAGGATTAACAGTTTCTTCCTAAACTTCTTACTTTATTGAGGTTTTCCTATTATCATCTTCTGAGTTACCAGATTCATCAAGAGCCCAACCATCCAAACAAGAAACTTCAAAACTATTTTCTTCTTAATTCTTCATTGTCTTATAGTCCATGGATTGAATCTGGCCTTTTCTTTTGTCTCCAGCATTTTTGCTTTAGTAAGACTTCATCTTTTCTCCTCAGAAGGTTGTAATAACTGGAAGCTGGTTTTCCTATTTCCTATTTGGTTTTCCTACAAATCATTCTTCATTCACACTTTTACTAGAAGAATACTTCTAAAGGCACATTATCTTTTACTCCTCTGTTAAACACTTAACCATTAGCTAAAAATGTCAGTCTTATAAAATAAGAATTTATCCTTGGCTGGAATAATGAGGAGGCATATTTGAATCAGTTTTTTATTTCTTTGCTTTAACCGTGTCCTTAGCAATTGATTTTTTGTTATTTTGGCTATAATTTTCGAACCTACTTTTTTCTAACATAAACACTGAAAGTAATATAAAGTTATATTATTGAGAGTTATTTTACGTTATTTTTATAATGCTGAAATCTCAATAAAAGTAATCTGGAGGAAAAGAGACCATGTCAAATTTCAATTAATTAACTTATTAGTCATCCTTTAATGAGTTGTTCTTTATTCTTTAGCCATAACACAAATGATTTATGAAAAGTTTCTAGGCATACTGGGACATTTTAAAAACTTCATTTGTATTATTGAAAAGAACATCTATATTCCTAAATAAATATGCCCTTCCTATCCAGTATTGTTTAAAATGAGGTCAAGGAATATTTTTCTGAATAAGTTTATTCATTTATTTTTGAATAAGTTTTTTAAATTACACATATACTATAGAAATTTGTTCTCCATGTAAAGTGTCAAATGATGCAGAAGAATAACCTCACATCCTCCTGCCTTTAGCAGGAACAACCACTTTTAACAGTTTTTCAAATATCCTTCTAAAAATTTAATATAAATAGAAATATATATATTTTCTACTTCTGTATAAATAGGGTCATACTAGCACTGTTTTATTTTGTGACATGATCTTTTGATTTTACTTCTGTTAGAGATCTTTCCATACAAATGTATATAAATCTACATAATATTTTAGGATATAATTTTTTAGAGCAGTTTTAGGTTCAAAACAAAATTAAGAAGAAGAACAGAGATTTCTCACATACCTGCTACTGCCCCACATGCATAACCTCCCCTATTATAAACATTCCTCACTAGACTGGTACATTTGTTACCAAGGATGAACCTTCTCACTCTTGGTGTTGTATATTCTATTTCAATATTCTATTGAAAAAATATATGTTGATATATATCTCCATGGTGATAATGTTATACAGAGTGTTTTCACTGCCATGAAAATCCTCTGTTCTCTGCCTAATCACCCCCCATTGACAGCCATGTCTCCATTGTTTCACCTTTTTCAGAAGGTCACATGGTTGCATTCATGCAGTATGTATGTAGCCTTTTCAGATTGTCTTCTTTCACTTAGTAATATGGATTTACGGTTCCTTCATGCCTTTTCATGACTTGATAATTTATTTCATTTTAGCACTGAATAATATTCAGATCTTCTGTTATCTGAATGTACACAGTTTATCCATTCACCTACTGAAAGACATACTATTTCCAAATTTTGGCACTTATGAATAAAGCTGCTATAAATATTCATGTGCATGTTTTTGTGTGAACAGAAGTTTTTAACCCCTTTGGGTAAATACCAAAAAGCACAATTGCTGGATTATATGATAAGGGTATGTTTAGTTTAGTAAAAAATTGCCAAACTGTCTTCCAAAGTGGCTTCCAAACCAGCAATGAATGAGAATTATTGTTTCTCCACATCCTCACCAGTATTTGATGTTGTCAGTGTTTCCGATTTTAGCCATTCCAATAGATGTGTAGTGCTATCTCATTGTTTTAATTTGCATTTTCCTGCTAATATATGATTTGGAATATATTTCAGAGACTTATTTGCCACCTGTGTATCTTCTTTGGTGAGGTGTCTGTTAAGGTCTTTAGATCACTTCTTAATTGCTTGTTTATTTTCTTACTGCGTTTTAAGAGTTCTTCAGATATTTTGTGTAACTGTCTTTTATCAGATATGTTTTGCATATATTTCCTCCCAGTCTGTGGCTTGTCTTCTACTTCTCTTGACATTGTCTTTGCAAAGCATGTTTTTTAATGTTAATAAAATACAGCTTATCAATTGTTGTTTTCATAGATAATCTTTGATGTTATAACTGTCTTCTTTTTAAAAGCTGTATTGACTGACTATTTTTTTTAATTTAATTTAATTTTTTTTAAAAGATTTTATTTTCAGAGAGAAGGGTAGGAAGGAAGGAAGGAAGAAAGGGAGGGAAACATCAATGGTTGTTTGCATTTCATCTACCTCCAGCTAAGGACCTGGCTGGAGACCTGGCTTGCAACCTGGTTATATGCCCTGACTGGGGAATCAAACCAGAGACCTTTGGGTTTATAGGCCAGTGCCAATCCATTGAACCACCCAGCCAGGGCTAAAAGCTGTATTGACTGACATTTAATGCTTACCAATCGCAGAGAGTGGAGCAACATCCTTGTTCAAATGTTTTTGGGTTCATGTGTGCTGTAGAATATATTCCTACAGCTGAAATGAATGAATGAAGAATGTGTGTATTTACATTTTGATAGGTATTACTAGTATTCCTCCAAATACACTACCAGTTTCCTTTTGTTTCTAGAATATGAAGGACAGGAACTGGACTTGAACACACTGCAATTTGTTGATGGCAGAAGTACCAGGTTCAAGCATTGGGAGAACTGGTTTTTATCCCCCTTTCAAAATGTCTAGTTAGCTCTGTGACACGGCATCAATCACTTAACCTTCTTGTCTCTCTGGGTCCTTTACACTCACAAAAATGCTAGCAGATACCGCTTCTAACTTTGGCCTTCAAGCATGTAGCAGAATTTAACAGACTTAATATGCAGTTTATGAAGACTGCATTTCTAAATCAATCTGATACATCTCTTGTTTGCCTAAGTTCCTTTAGAATGGAGCCAAGGGCAGAGAGAAGCTAGGACCTCCAAGACCCACTCTGACCCTCAGAAGCCAGCCCTGCATTTGGTACTTGACAGCCCCACAGCTCCTTTGGCTCTGAGCCCTGCCTGCGGCTGAGTGTCTAAAGCTGGGCGTGGGTCCAGGCAAGCAGCAGACAATCAGGGAGAGAGGGTCAGGGCCAAGGTGTGGCACGAGTCCACTGCACCGCATTCTGAGAGAAAATGCTGTATTGCCAGACTAACCTGTTCCTCAGTATTCAAAGGTGGAAATTTTCCATAATAAAGTTATCATAATATAAAGGTTTTATTTTCCATGCTTGTGCCAGAACAGGATTTGACCAGTGACTCAAGCAAACACCATCTTTTCCCCAGGATTACTAATATTACTGTAAATGTTTTTTTGGTCTAAATACAATAGGACTGTAAGGTGGTGGAGAGAAAATCGGCTCTCCGCAGATCAATGTGATTCCAGGTTTTGCTAGAAAAGTGAGAAAGTGAATAGAAGGTTAGCTGCACCTATTTTCTTTCTCCCTCTCAAATACACATTTCAAGGGGGAAAAATGAAAGGATATTCAAGCTAGAATTGTGAAATGTAACTGGAAGGAAGATTACTAAGTGATGCCAGTGATGGTGTATATTTTCTAGGCCAGTGGTTCTTCAATGTTGCTGTACGTTACAATCAACTGGTGTTGAAAACATGGACAGGAGGCAGAAGGTTGGGGCACCGTGGGGATGAACTCCCAGAAATTCTGATTTAAACAACCTGGGGACTAGCCTAACATTAGGATCTTAAAAATCTCCCCAGGAGATTCTAATGTACAGCCCAGAAAGCCAGTGTTCTAGTCTATGACAGCCACTGGCCCCAGGTGGCACAGAGCACTAGAAATGTGTCCAGGTCACCCTGAGACATGCTCAAAGACTTAGTATAGGAAAAATAATATTACTAATTAAAATATCACTGATACCATATTTTAACATCAGTTGTATTATTGCATTTATTTACTATTATAATAATGACATTATTATTAGCATATTAATAATATTAATAACATAAAATACTTTTATATGTATTACAGTTTGAAATAATATTTTATATAAATTTTTATATAAAATATATTACTAAAGTTTGTTATTTTGAAAATATCTTATTTATTATTTTTAGAGAGGGGAAGGGAGAGAGGCAGAGAGGGAGACAGACATCAGTATATGGTTGTCTTTCACCTGCCTCCAGCTGCAGACCTGGCTGGAGACCTGGCTGGGAATTGAACCAGCGACCTTTGGGTTCACAGGCTGGCGCCTTATCCACTGTGCCACCAGCCAGGGCTGTTTTACTTTTTAAAATGTGGTACTAGAAAGTTTAAAATTACCAATGCAGCTTCGATTTATGGCTTATATCATGTTTCTGTGGGACAGTGCTGTGTTCCATCAGCTTAGGCAAGACCTTTGATTCTGCCTATACATTCCCAGGACACTGATTAGAAGGGGTTGAGTAAATTCCACTTCATGTTTGGGGCAATTTGTACTTCTCATGACCACAATAAATCCTTTCCCCGATAAGATTTTTGTCAGCCATTTTGGAAATATAATTGTCAACCTAACATCATCTGTAAACTCTTCATTTCCCTCTTCTAATGTCAAAGTAAATTCATCAAAATTTGTGTTTTTAAAAATAAGCTTAAAATTTTCAAAGAAGATTATTCTCAGAGTCTTCTTCTATGACTAAAGCTCTTTATGAAATCACTGACTGTGGAAAATGTAATGAGGGTGGAAAGAAATTCACTGACTTCTCCAAAGGGGAAGAAAAAATGATGTGATTTTAAATCCCAAAGCATCAAATGGCCTTTATTGTTCCCACCAAATTTTTATACCAAGGGAGAATTTGAGAAGCATTATAGTCATCACTATAGTGATCAATATTGAACCAATGTGCTAGGAACTTTAAAGTTACCATTTTTCTTAGAAGTAGGTCCTATTTTCTAGAATCCAGAAAGTCAGAAAGCAAAAGAGGAAGTTTACAGGGATAGAGGATTTATCTAAAATGTACCTGGAAAAGAAATTTGTGAATGAATTCCCCTCCCCTTTGTTAGATAAATAGTGCATTACTTTGTAAAGTGTTAAATTGTAATGATTTTTACTCTGCTTACCTGTTCCTTTTGGTTATGTTCTGAGAAGACGTGTATGAAAAAGGTGTAAGTTCTCTGCCCTTTACATTCCTTTCTTGCTGTGCTTTCTTCTTCAGTATCCCTTAAAGTAGAAAGCGAGAAAAGGAACAAAGCAAGTAGTTTTGGGGAAAGATATATGCTATGTCGATAGTCCCATTTTTATAGTTTTAAAAGTTACCTAGCAGTATAAAATGGAAACTATAGTTCACATTTATGCACATAATTGAAAGGCCACAAAATTGCTGAAAGGAAAAATTCTTAAAGAGATTGTTTGAAGCGATCCACTTTGCCTACTGGTCACCAAGAAAATCATTAAGGACATCATGCAAACTTTAGAAAACCGGTAATAAAGCATATATTTTGATTTGGGATCCTTTTCTCATTACAGATATCATCTTGGAAGCTTAGATATGAGAAGTTTTAGAGTTTTAATAAGATTACCCTCCCCCAAAATCCCCTTTGAACCTTGTTTAGAATAAGCTGTGATGCTACATAGAAAGTATTAAACTCTTGTCATATACCTATTAGTTCGATTTTCTGACACATTTACAGTTTCTACCCTAATTCCCCATATTTACTCATTCTTTTCACTTTTGGGTATTTATGTAGCCCTGAAAGATTTCAGTATTCCATAGGCCTCAGTTTTGTCTGACTCACAATGAGCATTTGGAATGTTCTGGAAGGTAAATCCTAGTTCATTCAATGCTAGCTAGGTCTAGACAAACCTCAACTGTTGAATCTTTGTTTTTCCCTATGTGACACATAGATTTGGTCCATTGATGTACCTGTCTGAGCTTTAACTATCTTTATCTTTAAAACTCAGTTATGACTAAAAGGTATCTCTGTGTCAAGGTAAGGTTATATTGGGTTGGCTAAAAAGTCCGTATGGTATTTTCCATTAAATATAGGACATATTTTTCATTTTCACCAATAATTTTTATTGATTTGCATATTTTGAGTATGTTGGCTATCTTCCATGTGGTCTAATGTTGATTGTTCTCAGTGTCTTGATTTTACTGCTATCACTTGCAACTGGTCTACCTGACCATGGAGCATTATCCAGTGAAGAAATCTCCAGCATGAAGCCTTGCAAACCACTTTTGACATGTTCAATCAGTCACAGTACCTTCTCCATACACTGCACAAACTTTTTTACCTTGCTTGAAACATAAAGCATAACATGCCAACGATGTTGCTTATTTTCTCCCATCTTAAATATTTAAGTGGCTACACAAATGTTTACCAATTTTGATGTTTGTTTTAAATGCACAATGATATGTGTGAGAGCTGTCACAATGCAATCTAACAAAGTTGTTTCAAATGAAGTTAAAGACAACTTAGTGCTCTTAGAGCCATCTTACAGAAAAAAACAAAACAAAACAAAAAACAAATGAACTTTATGGCCAACCCAATGTATGAGGTGTGTAGTAGGCAAACGAGTGGTGCCTCCCATTCTTATTATGAGGTAGTCAATGTTTGTTAGAAGTTCAGAGGACATTGTGGGTCCTTTTATGTTTATTTGTTTGTTGTTTGTTTATTTTTTATTTTTGCCTAACCAACACTGCACTGTATGAGAGAGGGAGTTAAACATAGGACCCTGACCCTGAAGCTAACTCCCTAAGTTTAAATCCTGTTTTTGTCCCTTACTGTTTGTGAAATGTTGGACAAGTTTTTAAATTTCATGGCCTCTGTTTTCTCACTTGCAAAATGGATTATTCAGAGTACCTAGCTGATAAGATTATTGTAATTATTTAAAAAGTTAATACATATGAAGGCCCTAGAATACAGTTCCTGACATACAGAAAAGCTACCTAAGTGTATATTCACCCTGGCATAGTCTAGATACTCAGTAAATGTATTATTATATAATTGGGTCATGGACAGAGACATTGTTTTAGTGACAGTTTGGGGCAAAAGGAAGAAAGGCTTTTGAATTTCCCTTAAACACCAAATGTATTGGGTTATGATTGGCCAAAACTACATGGATTAGAATGATGAGTATGTGTTATCAAAATTATGGAAAAAATCCAACTTGCATTTTTCAGATACATCAACATTATTTTAAACGTGGTTTCACACAAAAACTTGAAAGCTAATCAGGACAAGCATTACTATCTCCATTTTAAAATGGAAGAAACTAAGTTTGAAGAAGAATTGAGTTGCCTAAGAACACATTAACAGAGAGCCACATAACCATGGCTTCCAAATTCAGTTATTTTTACCTTCTAATTTTAGTTATTATTATTACTGTACCATACTTTCTGCATACAAAACAGTGTTGGGAAATGGCTGTAAGTATTTTCTGGGTTTTCCAATATGTTCATTTAACTTCACTGTTTTAATCCATTCCCAAAGGAGTCTTCCATGACTTATATAGATACATGTTTGAAAAGAGTTTAAGTATTCATTCTTTAAAACCATAGCTTTAAATTTTAAAGAAATCAGTAACATTTTTATCACAATAACTTTTTGTAAGCAGAGCTTACAAATGTTCAGATAACTGAGATGTTGATACATGCCAGGTGCTTCTAAAAATCTATTTTAAATTGCAAAAGGTTATTGTTTTCACTGAAGAAATACTGACATCAGAGATGATGACATTTCTATTTTGCATGACATTGACGATGACTTAGTTTTCACCTTCATTTGAGAATTTACATAGATATGCACAAATTAGATTAATATTCTTTTCCTCTTCGTGTTCATGGAGCAAGTCATTAAACAATTTTAATGAAAGGATTCCCTCTTCTTTAATTTTCAGGATCTTTAGGTTAGGTTTACACTCTTCTTCATTATGTATGTAATATCTTAAAAGTCAGATATTTAGTGAATTGCCTCTGTAGTGTTCTAATTTAGGCATCGCTTCAGAGTATTACTAACTTTGTTTTATTTTCTTTAAGTTTGTGAAGTTTATCAGTCTCTACATCCTAGGATATTTGGCTGATGTAATACAATCTCTCAACATCTGTCTTGTATACAGTCAGTTGGCAGAAGTTTCCTGAACTTTTGTTGCTATTTGAATTTGAAATAAGGTCTTGTCTCTTACACAAGCAACCATTTATAATTTGTTGAAAGGGTGCACTTCAGTTAAGTCATTTGCTCAGAAACCATATGAGCACAGAAGCACAGGCAACTTAAGTAAAAGGATTTAAAAATAACTCAGGTACTGTTTCTTACAACTGAAATTTTTTCAGTTTTATAGCTGCTTTCTCTACACACTCCTTCAGTAAATGGATCAACTGATCTTTACAGAAGCTCTAAGAAACCTCCTATACAAATCTCTCTGTTTATTGCTCGATAGTTCCCACAGTTATTTTTGGACCCAGAAAATCAAATTATTGGTTTAGAAAAACCTAAGGTTAAGGCCAGTTATTCTATCCCTGGGACACTTCAATGCAGCCTGTTACTTGATCAACAGAAAACCCATGTGATATTTTTGTTAGAGCCCATTTAAATTCATTGCACCCCTCAAGACCACACAGAAAGAACGTTCAGGAGTTTGCCAGTGCAGGGGTCACAACTCAAAGGCCTATGAGTCTGAGCTGCTAAAATAAACAAGCAGAGTGGGTGCTGGGGCAGTGGCTACCCGCAGAGTGAACACTCTTGCCTAGAACAGAAGGATGGAGGTGTGGGGAAGCTGTGTTACTATGCAGGGTACTAGGATTGTTGTTTTTATTATTACTCTAGGCATATGAGTTCCTCATTTCTCTGAATGTCACTAGTCTCCTGGAATCTTACTGGCTTCTCCTGCTTATGACTCACCAGGGAACAAATGGCTCTGTTGCTCACATGTGGTGTTTTTGCTGACATGGGGCAGAGATGTAGAAAACCAGTGTACCTAGTTGCTTTGCTGCTGGCCTTCGAGTCCACTATGTGACCCTTCTATGCTCAGGACATGCTCAGAGCCACCTCCACCTGTGGCAAAATAAAATCCTCTGTATGTTTTCTTGTCTCATCAAATCCCTCTGCTTTCTCTTTCTGTGATTTCCCTTTGGTTAATGTTCACCAAGGGTACCCCCTATAGTTTTTCAATGTATAAATTGAATGTCTTAAAAGTATCTTTTCTTTAATGGTAAGAGAGTTGAGGTAGGAAGTAGGGGTTGCAGAAAGTCTGACATCTTGAATCAGAGCTCTCCTATTTCCATTTTATGAAAAGTAGTTAAATTACAAAAGAACAGAAATATGCTGAGTGTGGAACTCATGTCTCTTTTTAAAGTAATCATTTTTTTCTTAGACAATGCATATAGAATATTTTAGCATAGCCTTAAAACCCATTTACTTACAGAAAGCACCTCATTTTTTCAGATGACCTTTTCCTTTCACTGTTCTTCCTGCCATTGCAAGTACTGCAATGACTCTCAGCAGTTACCCACCCTACCCCCACAAGCTTATCCTACTAGAGTGCCTGAGATCAGACAAGAATGCAGGACTAATACTTTAAAAGTAAATTATGCCTGCATGCTGATGCAAAAGCACCGAGTGCTTAATCTTAAAACCCAGTGAACAAAAGTCATAGAGATTGAGAGGGTAGCATATAGTGCAATTCAAGACTTAGGTGCAGAAAACTAAGTGGTACTCAAAGCAGCTCTAGATGTTTACCACCTTTAATTCTTACATTTGGAAATCTGAGATCATGAAGAACAGATCTGAGCATTGTATGTTCACAGTTCACATCTTGGTCTTCCTTCTATTTGTGTTCCCAGAGTTCATTACAGCTACTGATATATAGGCGGTGCTCAATGAATGGTCTTAGGAGAGAATTAGAAAACAACAAGCCTCTGCCCATCTCCAAGAAGCTGCTTCCTTTCTTGCCTGGGAGTTTCCTAGCAGGCAAATAAGCTCCCAGTGATGATGTGGGGACAGCTTTATCTTTTCGCCTCCTGCTTCAGAGGATGCGCATGACCAAACCTGGGCCACATGTCAATAATTTAATCTTGTTATCTGGACTAGAGAGTTCACCCTGGTGCAGCTAAACTTAAAATGACCATGTCATCAATCACACACAGACGCTGTAGAAACAACTAAGGGGATGATTAGGGGAAAGCCGGGCTTATGAAAAATTCAGTAGGTGAAGCAGAGAGAGGAGCTCTTGGTTCAAATTCTAGAAGCCAGTTACCAGGGAGTTGATTTTTATGATGTCTCCATGCTCGGCTGTTGGAAACCATTTTTATTATCCTCACTGTGAACCAAAATTATCACTGGGTTTAACACTGCAACATCACACAATATCTTTAATAGAGTCTTTTGTGAATGGGTGGAAAGGAAAGTGATGCCATCCAGAGGGGGAGGAGCTGTCCAGAAAGACTTTGTGCTCTTGATCAGTATTCCATCAACAGGATTGAACCCTGAAAAACTATAGAGCTAATTATTCAGCCTGTACAAAAAATATAAAACCAGGTACCCATACAAGTGGATCTCAAGTGATGTATTCTCACCAAATCGTTTCTGGGAATTTACTCTGGAGAATGGGTGGGAGCCCACATCTGCCTCTCACTAGTTGTAGGGACTTGACTAAGTTGCTTAACCCTTGGGAACTTCTTCTTTTTTTTTTTTTTTTCAAGTAACCTTTGTGAATTTTAGATTTCCATATGCAGAGAGGAACCACCACAGCACCAGGCTTGCCTGTCACAGATGTCCATCTCATAAGAGAATAAATAAAATGACATCTCTGAGATGTCATTGAATGTGAGGTAGCAGAAGTGGTATTTGTATATCGTTGTTTTAAAGCTTGAGAGCTGAATGACTTGTTAAATCCTGTTTCCCGATGTAGGTGTTTCCCCTGGCAATTTAAGCTGGCTGAACTGTTACTCATCTCAGTTGAACCTGAACACAGGTATCTATAAGAAATTGATTCTCTCTAATTCCAATTGCTTCTACCATCAATCAGTTGATTTCATAAGCTTAGTGAAGCTGGAAATATTTAACAATAGAATTCTGATATTGGGAGGAGTTGAGTTCTTTGATGATATACTAATTTATTCTAAAAGTCTTGATTTTTTAATGGCTTGTGATTTTTTCCTCACGGACATTTTCCTGGCTCAAAGAAAATGATAACCTAATTTTCTATCTCATACTGAAAATTTGGTCCTCTTTTTGCTTGACTCCTGCACTTATAAAGCTATACTTTACATGATATGGTAGAAAACAATTAGCCTTGTGTATCTATGGGGCATTACTTCAAGCTTCTATGTAATTTAGGTTTCCTGTGACTAACCAGTACCACTATTGCAGCTAATTTAAGGACAGTTCTCCCACTCAGCTGTTTATAGCTCCCTCCTACATTTGTTACTAAGAAAAAATATTTAGGCAAATATCACATCATGAGTCATGAAGTATGTGTCTCCTTAGAAGTCCTTGAATTTCAAAGGAAACTTCATGGTATATTCATATATACACTCCTCTCTTCCCATCTTACCCATCCCACTCTACCCCCCTCCACCCACCTTATCAGGCTGAAAAAGTGAAAAGCATTCATTTGGCTCTTGAACCTTGAATTAAATGGCATTGTGTTTCAAAGGTCTACACGCAATTGGTATGAGGATCAGTGTAGCCAAACAGAGAGGAGAAGGGACGTTAGTGAGAATTCTGTGCAGCCCCTTTGTTCATTGAATGAGAAAATGGAGCTCTGGATGGACTGGCTGGCTTTCTTAAAGTCCCACAGCTGGTCGGTGGATACGGAGCTGGAGTCAGTACAGATCTTCGGCACTGAGCAATGCCTCTGCCACTATTTCATGAAGCCCACCTTCGTTGTTATGCTGCTCCTTGAACTGAGCCTAAAGAAAGCTAAAAAAATGCAAGACTTTTGCTTGCCTGGATATTTCATTTCTAGATGTTCTATTTGACTATTGTGGAAATGTTGATCAATGGAGATGTAACTAAATTCACTTACTGCTCTAAAAAATGCAATCAGACCTTCCAAATTGTTACCAAATCAAATGAATGAAAAAGAAAACATTTCTACCTCAAATAAACAGCTATGTTGTGAAGTGGCAACTTGAAAATAAATTTGTTTATTTATGAAAAGCAGATTATTCCTGCTTCTTAGAACTGCCTGTTTTAACCTCTCTGTTAATTGCATCTTTCTAATGGAATGATATGAGGTAAAGAATCTGATGATTTGTTTAACGGGAAGGAGAATTACCCACATCTTTGTTTAGATCCCAAGTTCTTGCTTAGTACTAATGAGGTTTTGGTTAACAAAAATGTTTTTCTTTCTAATTAATACATACAAAGTTACAAGAGCAAAATAGATGTCAGTTGATAGAAAAAGGGCAGAAAAGTGCTGAGCCATTAATTTTCAGTAGTCCATTGCTCTCTCAATACTTGTGGGTTGGATTTCTGCTCTGAATCTTGCTCTGATGCGAGTCTACTTATTGGACCCTATCCTCTGTAACAGCCTATGCTATGCATCCCATGTTGGGGGCAAGTTGCATCATGCTATAAAAGCTCAGAGTTTTTAGACTCCTAGTATGTCCATCCTAGATGTGATTAATGCACACATGGCCACCTGCAGCCCTAAATGGTACTCTGTCAAAATTAATCATTATTGGTTTTTAGTATCTGGTTAAATGTGGGTGATGCACATTGGGGTTGCCAGTATTACTTGTTGCTTATGAATGAATTTTTAATAATAGTTGATCTAAGGATGTGAACAAATGACTGAAATGCACATGGCTCATAATAAATACTTTTTATGGGTAGGCTAGTATATGCAGGATAAGGCTGGAAAGGACAACACAATTTTGTTCAGGGAGTTCAGAGAGTCAAAATGAGTTAATTCAAGACTTATTTTCCACTATATTTAATGTATACTCATAAGGTCTGTCCTCTTTTCTCTCATTAGCAGATGAAAGAAAATGTTTTACTAAATTTTGATTGGATTCAGTGCTGGACAAGGGTGAGAGTATCTGTTAGGGAGAAAGAATTCAGTGTATGTAAATGTATTATTTTTCTGAGAAAATGTTTTAAAATAGCTCATAGGATGATTTGGCCATCAGGTTCAAGAACTTGATGAGTTTGGAGTGTATGGGAATGAGACATTTTTACCATGAAGCATTTTGTGAAAGATCTCAGTTTGCAAAACTCTTTGTATTGGAGTCC
Source organism: Noctilio leporinus (assembly GCA_004026585.1). NCBI lineage: Eukaryota > Metazoa > Chordata > Mammalia > Chiroptera > Noctilionidae > Noctilio > Noctilio leporinus. The sequence goes on along the minus strand of PVIW01001007.1, from coordinate 26,668 downwards.
ATTAGTAATTCCCCATAGAACTTCTATGCATTAGTCCCAGATTTTTTCAGTTCAGCAGAGGGAGAAAGTGATGTAGAGATGATAGTGAAATATTTATTCAATTAGTGAAGCAGTTAGGAAGAAAGCTTCCAAATCATGTTACTTTCCAGTTTGTTGCTTAGCTTCCTGAGTTCTACTTTCTTCCTTTCAAAATTTCCTATAAAATATACATATGGGTTAAGAATCATTAATTATAATTCTCCATTCAGTTGCTATAGCAATGTTAGTTCCTTCATGCATCCTGTGTTCTATTATGCCCTCTGAATTAATTTAGCACAAAGCAGCTCAGTTTTAGAAACAAGGTCCTTTGAAAATAGGTGTCAGGGATTATTACAGGGATTTTATGGTGTCCAGAAGAGAGAATAACTATAGACTTAATGAGAAGCCCTGACCTTCTGAATATATTAGGAGGCAGACTCCTCCTTCCTTGGGCCCCTCTTCCTTACGATAGGCATTTTATTTTGAGAGAAATCAGTGGGAGTTCAGATGAAGAATGTGTAGAATAATGTTCAGGATTCTTTTTTGTGTGTGTGTGACTATACACTAAAAATTGGATTCAAAATCTGTGTATTTCCCCCCTCTTTCCCACTTATTGTTTCTCGAATCTTTCTATTTTATGATTATGCTTAAAGGGAAAAATAGAAATGTTAAAATAATTTTATTCAGAATGACGTATAAAGTGCTAAAAAGCAAAGATTATTCCTGTTGGTACTTGGTGTAACTGTAATGTAGTCCATGGTGGGCAATCTGGTCATTCTAGAAGGTAAGCACCTTTCTTCAGTTGATAGATTTGTTCCTACTGTGTCTGTAATTGGATTAATATTTGAAGTAGAATATATGTATGTATGTATATATATGTATATATATATACATTTACATACACACATGTATATATTTTATTTATTTAAATATTTTATTTATTTATTTCAAGACAGAGCAAAAGGGAGGTGGAAATCACTGTGTGGTTGCCTCTCACATGCCCCAACTGGGGATCTCACCTGCAATTTGGGCATGTGCCCTGACTGAGAATCAAACTGGTGACCCCTTGTTTTGCAGGCCTGCACTCAATCCACTGAGCCAGGGCTAAAGTAGACTATATTTTAATAAAGTAAAACCTTTCAGGTATTCATATATTCATAGATAATATTTTTATTGACAATAAATTAGTACATTTTTTTCTCTATGGAAAATGTTTTTGCCAAAAATATATATATTTTTACGGATTTAATAAAGTTTTATTTTTCAAAATGCACAGCTGGTGGGACTTGTAGTTCATGCATCTTCACCAACAGCTGAGGCATCCCCACCCTTGGTGTTTGTGGTGCGAACGACGTGTGCTCTGTGCTGCGAAGCCAGTTGAGTAAGTCCTCTACTAAGGAGCTCCTGAAGGGCTGCCCTGGCCCAGGAACCGCGGGTCTTCAGTGGCTCGGAGACAGCAGCCAGGGTTATACGCTTGCAGTTGGGAACTTGCTTACAGTTTGTCATACGTCGCTCTGTCAGACAAGACTGGGTTATTCAGCTAGTCCCGAACTTTGCCTTTGGACCACGTCTTCTTTTTGGCCTTGCCCCCAGATTTGCTCACTGGGTCTTTGTCTTTCTTGGCCGACTTTCCAGCATTTTTCTTCTTCTTGTCGTCCTTGGGGGCAGAGCGAAAACTCCTGGAGCGGCTGCTCTAGTTGCTGCCTGAGAAGATGTCGGACAAAAAGGAAGCGCCATTCTAACCAAAAATTTTGATGCGACTTATTAGCACATGAGAAAATGAACATAACTGTGCAGTTTCATATGATCTCTCTCTGATATGATCATATACAAGTAAAGAGCTTAAGTTCAGCTCATTGTGTTTATTCTATTTTACTGTATCAGTAAGGGTTCCCATAGTGAAGCAGAACCAGTAGGTTTTACAAATTTGTTATAGGATTTGACCTTATGCATATGTGTGAACTAGTTAGTCCTCCAAAAATCCCTTAAGAGCCTCTGTTCTGGCCCATCCTAACCAGAAACATACCGAAAAAGGAATTCTGGTAAATGCAGTTCAGCCTACCCAAGTTGACAGGTGACAAAGCCACCATCCATGGTCTGAGATTTAAATACTTTCTTTAGCCTTTAGGAGTTAAAAACAATATATGAAATGTCTCAATCTACCTCAAGTTCTTGCAATTGATCTTATTAAATGTGAATTTAAAAGTCAACCACTTCCACTTTTCAATAATACAAGTGATAAGAAGGTATAAACTTGCCAAACAAAATACTACCTCTTAAAAGTAATGATCAATGAAACATATTAATATAAATTATACGTATATGCCCCATTATTAAGCAACACAATCAAGGTCTTTGAAGTCTGACACTTGAAGAGTTTGAATGCTGGCTCTGGACACTGAATGAATTAGTAGTGTCCTCCTGTACAAAATGAGGACAATTGTACCCATCTCTAAGAATTGCTAGGTTAGCTGAGATGATGTATTCAGAGCTCTTGGTTTTGCACCTGGGATACAGTAATTGCTCAAAGTTATAAGTATAATTATTATTAACAGTATAATATTCATAAACATTTTTCTTCTTTTACATGGAGAACAGGATAGATAGGTTTGATTCCATTTTGTTCAAATGGAGTCCCTGCCTGCACTATACCAAATGGTGAATATGGAGATACTGAGATGTATTTATTTCACATTATTATTATTATTATTTTAGTTACATTGATTAATTTTTACATGTTTTACTTCACACTGGTTCTTCAAACCTATAAATTTTAAACTTCCAGTGCTGAAATGAGCTTTCTCGTTTCACGCAGGGCTGATTTGTTTCTCATCCAGTGGGTAGCAGAGGAAAGCAGCACCTGGTACTCGGCGAAGCAGGTGGAAACATCTGTGTTCAGACAGAAGGCTGCTATTTACCAACACACACTTTCCTTGTCCTTGTCATTCCTGGGCAAAGCCGTTTTATTTGCAGATGATCAAGAGCATGAAGCCATATAATAAGCAAATGCAATTAGGGCAAATGGAAGAAATTTCCTTATGTAAGACTGACTTTTCTTCACTCCTCAGGCTGCAGAAACTGTAATTATTTGTAGCAGGAAGGAATAAGAGCAAGAAAAATTATTCTGGTTCTGTAATATAAAATGAGTGAAGGAGGCAATTTTTAATCTGCAGTGGATTTGTTTCATCTGCCTGGTGAAGAAATATTGTATTGGAGTGGTCTTTTAAGCCATGAGGATGAACTTAAATCTCTCTTCTTCCTGTCAACAGCATCTATTCTAGGAGAACCTTTCTACTCTAGGGAAACAAATTTGGTTAGGATAGAAATAGATTTAATAAAACTTATCCTTATGTTAAGGCATTCTAAAACCATTGGGCTGTATAGCATAAAGGAAATGGTGATAAAGAAGAGAATTTTACCCCTTACTTTCTTAGCAACTCTCATCAGGCATTCTTGAAGAAATAGTTAAAAATATAAGATGACTTCAAGGCATATTAGTATTTGTTAGGTCATCATCTAATAGAAAATTATTTTTATTTAATGGCCTCTATATGCATCATATGCTATGATACAATATTAGTTATAGTTATTACATGTTACTTATAGTGACTTTGCTTTCAATATCAGGCCCTAGATGTGAAGAGAATTCTGCCAGTGTATGGCATGGTGGCTGGCGTGTGCTCTTTGTTTAGTATGAGGATTGTTTCTTGACATACATTAGACCTATGGTACGAGGAAGTCAGTGCATGCATAATTTCAGCAACTGTGCAACAACACAAAACATATTTCCATATTTCCTTGCGTTCTGCACCGCTTCTTGTTGTTCGGTGTGCCTCTGCTGTTTCCACTTTTACTCCAGGCTCACCACCCGTCAGAACTGCATGCTCCACATGGCTCTGGTTCGTAGTTTTTCAAGCATATCTTGCTCTCAGCCCTGGTATCCTGGCTGACTCCTTCTCCTCCAGTGTCTTCCCTGTGTTTTAGGGGAGATGTTTGCTGAGCTGTTGAGAAGGTGGAAATAAAACATTCACCACTTATTACAAGGTGAGAATGGATTTAAAAGGTAGCAGCAGAGGCTACCGTTAAATGTGGTTGCGTAAGAATCACTTGGCTCAGGGCTTAGGAGATCCAGCTGGTGCAGCCTTTGGTGTACAGAGGAGAGAGAAGCTCAGTGCTCAGAGCTGGGGTTACAAAGGATAGACCCAGTTCCTGCTCCCTGGTGGCTCACTATCTAGCTTAGTAATTCTTAAGCCTTGCTTTGCATCAGTCAGGCCGAGGCCTTTTAAAATACAGATGCCCGAAGTCCACCTTCTGAAATTATAATTGATCTATTATCTACAGTGGGCCCTGGAGAGAGCATACATTTTTCAAAGGCTCCCTACATGATTTTAATTTTCAGCCAGATTTGAGAATCACAGTTAAAATCAGTTCTGGGTTTAGTCTTTTTATATGGGGCCAGAATATAAAAGTCACAAAAGCTCCTTTTTGACTCAGTGTCCCCATCTGTGAAACATGGATGACATCATTTGCTCTTCATTCATTCATGTCATAAACACACACTTATCAAATTCATATTCTGTGTTTAACATTATAATGGATCAAAGGGAGAGATGAGTCACAGTATCCACCAGAAAGGGGTTTATAGGAAGAAAACTTTAAAATTGCAGACCTGAACAACATTAGACACCGACATGCTGTACCCAGTAGACAGGTGCTTTGTGTTAATTTATTAATAAAGCCAGCCCCGGCTGGTGTGGCTCAGTGGATTGGTAGCACCCTGCGAATCCAAAGGTTGCTGGTTTTATTCCCCAGCCAGGGCACAGAACCAGGTTGCAAGCCAGGTCTCCAGCCAGGTCCATAGCTGGAGGCAGCTGAAAGGCAGCTATACATTGATGTCTCTTTCCCTTTCTTCCTCCCTCCCAGCACTTCTCTCTGAAATTAATGAATAAAACCATAAAAAAGAAAACTCTCACTCTTTAAAAACAAAACAAAAACCAGTACGTGCCCCTGAGCTGCTGACAGCTTTTGGCCGACCATTGTGTGTCTGTGCTCCCTTTCCTTGCATCACCAGGTGCACTTCCCTGTCTAGCAATCCCACTAAATGTCCTGTTCGAGTTCGTTTACCATTCCACTCACAGAGGCTGTTTTATCTCACTTCCTCTTCTGAAACCACCAACACCACCCCCACACAACTTTCAGCTGTTGATGTGTCTTATTATTTCACAGAGAAAAATAGAAGCAATTAAAAAAGAAACACATTGTTTTCCAGGTACAGAATCGATTCATTTACCTGCAAACATACCCATATATTTTGCCTTTCTTCTTGTGAAGGGGGTTCCTGTTCCGTTCCAAGTGTAGCAATTTTTCCTGTGCTCAGAATCCACCTCTGCTGTCAGCTACAGGAGCTCTTCATTTGTCTCCAGGCTCAATTGGATCATCCATTTACCCCTCTCTGCCAGGTCCTTCCCATCAACAGCAGCAGTAATAGCACCTACCTGAGCAAAACTAAAGAAGCTTCACCTAAGAACCCACATTATCCTATATCTCTTCTCTCCTCAGCTCTGCACAACTTTTTGGAAGTGTCTGTGTGAACTGTTTCTACTTCCTCACTTCCCAACTTTCCAGCACATTCCAGTTGGGCTATGATCCCCACTTACTTTGTTTGTTTGTTTGTTTGTTTCTTCTTTTTAAATATAATATCTGCTTACTGTTTCCTTTTTTAAAATATTTTATTTATTATTTAGAAAGAGGGTAAGGGAGAGAGGCAAAGAGGGAGAAAAACATCAATGTGTGGTTGCCTTTCACCTGCCTCCAGCTATGGACCTGGCTGGAGGCCTGGCTTGCAATCTGGTCATGTTCCCTGACTGGGAATCAAACCAGTGACCTTTAGGTTCGCAGGCCGGTACCTTATCCACTGTGCCACCAGCCAGGACCCCATTACTTTCTATAAAGGTCTTATCAAAGTCACACAATAAGTCATCAAAGTCTATTCTCATCTGTGTCAGGTGGTATCTTCCAGAAACTGGCCACTTGTGGAAACGTTGTCTTCTCTGATGCTGCATCATCTTGGCTGTTCTGCTACATCACTACTGGCTTGTTTTCATTCTCCTTTGCTGATGTCTTTAAAGGCTATTTCCCAGAGGTTAGTTGTAGGCTCTCCTTTGATCTCTGAATTCTCTCTTGCCATATATCCTGGTTGCATGGCTCTAAATACATCTGTCATTGGGTAACCCCATCCCAGTCCTTTCTCCCCACAAACCTGCTCATGCTGCTATGCTTCTTCAGTCTTTCCCATCTCAATGGATAGAATTAACGGATCTGCCATTCTATCCTCAAACCAGTGCCACCCTCAATTTCTTTCCTTTATTCATTCTACTATATCAAATCCATTAGAAAGTTCTGTTAGCAATGTCTCCAAAATGTATTCTAATCTGACATTATCAGCACGAGACTTGCTTTGTTCTAGCGACTCTCATCTCCATCTGGACCACGTACCAGCCTCCTACCTCGTGTCATGGTGACCACCAGTGCTCTCCTGTAATTTCAATTTCTTTTCCAGAGTTGTCAGAGTGATTTTTTAGAAAAAGTAAATTAGAGTACATTACTCACTTTAATGGCTTCCACTGAAATCAGAATATAACTGATGTCTTTTCAAACAAATCTACTGTAAAGAAAACATTTTTGAGAAAAATAAGAGAAATTTAGGTGAATATTTGATGATATTAAGGGATTGTGGTTAATTTTGTTAAGTGTGGCAATGATATTTTAGTTATGTAAGAGATTGTATTTTTAGGACTATGCTTAGGGTTCAGATGACATGATTTCAGGAATTTTCTTTTTAAAAAGCTATGACAGCCCCTTTCTACAAAAAAGGAAAAAAAGAGATAATGACGTGCAGTTAACTGTTGATTCTGGTTCCATGGATGCTTATTATACTAACCTCACTTATATGGGCTTGCTAATTTTTATAATATGAAGATGGAAAAAAAGACAGCTAAAAAGCTTGCAGCTCTTTGTGATGGACCATTACAATTGAACACCTGCCTACTCTAGTATTCCACTCCCTCTTCTGTTTGCTGTAGTTCAGTGGCCCAAGGCCATCTTTCCCTTTCAGAACACTTACAGCCTGGGTGCCCTCTGGGCCCTCTGTCTGGTCTTACAGCTGGAGAGATTTCCTGAACATTCCTCCACCCCACCCCGCATACTCTATTTCTGAAAACGATGCCACTTTGTTGACATGTTTATTGCAGGAATATAAGCTCCATGAGGGAGAGACCTTGGGTCTGAAACAGTGCTTGGTGAATACTTAGTAAATACTTGTAAATAAATGGGTACTACTCTTCACATTATTTTATACATGGAGAAACTAAGGCTATAATAGTAATTTTTAATATCACAGATATTAGAGGCACAACTGAAAGGTGAGCTCAAGCTTTTATTTTTTTGATTAGGAACCTTTAAAGCTCTGTTATATTACTTCCCGAGGCAGAGGGGAGGAATGCAGGAACACAATCCCTTCGCACAAGAAACTGAAATAATTCCTTTTGTAGTTATGTGTTTTGGCAGGAAATGCCATGCCTTTAATGAAATTCTCCAAAGAGTTCTTGCAAATCCAACTTTTCATCATTATTGCTTTGGTTGTGACCACGATCAATGTACAATGTCAGATGCTCATTGGAGTATGAGAAGTTCAAATTGAAGTGTTGTTATCCAGTCTCGAAGACGCCACACTTGTGAACATTTAGCAAACTTATTTGAATTTAAGTACTGTTTTTTTTGTTGTTGTTGTTGTTTGTTTGTTTGTTTTACAGGCTATTGGACGTCCCTTTATGCCTCCATATTGGTCTCTGGGATTTCAGCTAAGTCGGTGGGGCTATAATAGCATTAGTGTGCTGGAAAAAACAGTGGAGCGTTTAAGACAGTATGATATTCCTCATGTAAGTGGACACCAAGCAGTACAGGGGGAACAAATAAATTAAAAAGTGTGATTATACTCTAATATACATAATAATACATATTTGTGTTACAGTATTCTGTCCTTATTCACAGGGGATATATTCAAAGACTCAGAGTGGATGCCTAAAACAGCAGATAGTACCAAACTTTATGTATACTATGTTGTTTCCCTATACATACCTACTTTTTCATGTAAATGAAATACTATGTGTCCCCTTTGGCATATCCAAACTGGTAGCATCGCTATTCTTTTGCTTGGGGCATTAAATAAAATAAGGGTTACTGGCACACAAGTATAGTGAAACTGAGATAGTCAATGTGATAACTAACCTAGTTGGCTACTAAGTAACTTAACAGGCAGGGTAGATATAGTGTGGGTATGTTGGACAGAGGGATGATTCACATCCCTGGCAGGACAGAGCAAGATAGTGAAAGATGTCATCACACTGCTCAGAAAGGCATGAATTTAAAACTTATGAATTACTTATTTCTGGAAGTTTCCATTTAATATTTTTAGATTGCTATTGACCATGGGTAACTAAAACCCAAAAGGGGTTTTAAAGCAGGGGGAAGAATTACTGCATTTTTCTCAGTGTCCAAGAAAAAGATCATTTTCATTCTCTTTTCTTACAGGATAATCTGAAACTCACACCAATATTTAAAATACAAATTATATACATACATTTGTTAGCTATTTATGCATCTTTGACAATATTTGTTTTCCTAATTTGACGGTTATGTCCATACTGCTCTTTTGTACAGGATGTTCAGTATGGTGATATAGACTACATGGAACGTCAGTTGGACTTCACATATGATAAAGTTAACTTTGCTGGTCTGCCCGAATACATTAAGGAACTGAAAAATGATGGAATGCATTATGTCATTATTTTGGTAAATTCTTTTGAAGATCAAACATACATTATTTAAATTCATATATTCTAGGCATTTCTAAAAAATATATATACTACAATTAATTTAGCAAAAAGAATTTTCAGAACTAAAGTATTTTTGAAGAATAAAATTTTATTTAATATATAATGATAAAAGTTACCTTCTAATAAAATATAAACATCTTTTTTATTATTTAGTGATATCAAAAATATCATCAATGAGTAATGAAGGAATTCAGTAACAATTTGTAAAATGGCAGTGTTCTTTTTTTAAAAAATGATTTATGGACAGAAGTAAGAATATGGTTTTCCACAGGTCACATGATTTGTCTCTTAAGATTTGAAGGCTTAACCATAAAACTTCTAAACAAAGAATAACATAGTTATTGAATAAATGCAATGAATGTAGATTGAATCTTTTTTCTATGTTGGAGTGTAATATTTTTCATTTAATATTTATAATATAAAAAGAAGTATCATCTTAATAACTATTTCTAGAAGCCTAAGTGTTACTAAAAGTTTGTTCATAATTAAGTTTGTCTCACTGCAGTTGAGACTCTAAATTTAATAACATAATTTTCCTTTCTGTTATCTTAATGTAATAACATTACATTAAGAAATGTCACTCTGTGATATGATTCCTGTCACTCTGTGATATGAGTTAAGGGTGCTAGAGGTTTATATGCAGAGGCTTTATTTATTTATTTATTCATTTATTTATTAATGCATTGAAGAAGATGCATTTTTAAAAATGCAGTCAGTTTTCATAAAAGATTCTATTTACTTATTTTTAGAGAGAAGGGAAGGGAAGGAGAAGGACAGGGAGTAAAACCCCAGTGCATGAGGGGAACATCCATTGGTTGCCTGGACACCTGGCCCCCTGTCCTGATGGGAAATCAAACTGGCAATCTTTTGGTTTGTGAGATAATGCCCAACCCACTGAGCCACAGCAATCTGGGCTGGGCAGAGTTTCTTTTTTTAAAGGATGGCTTATTATAAATCAAAAGATATGTATTTATAGTCCAACTGAGATAATTTATCAAGGGTATTTGAATGAAATATTTAAATAATAAAATGTTGAGCAAGGGAAACAGACTTGGAGTAAGGCCAAATATTTTTGGAAAATGTGGAACATAGAATCATAGATATTTTTTTTTGGATTCATTTTCAGACTTGATTTTTAAGAGAGGCAGTGACTTGAAGAATTTGCCAACTACACTGTTTCATTTTGTGAAAGAGAAACATGTGCCCTCTTAAAATTAAGTCCAGATTTTCTTCCCCCTTCTCAGCCCCCCCCCCACAGAGCTTGTTCTCAATCTACCAAGGCTTAACCAAGCTATTTGTAGAATTAAGATTTCTTGATTTCTTCATCTAGGATTTTTTTGTTTATTTGTTTTACAATTTGATAACCTTATTTCATATAAAAAGCAACAAGCCAAAAAAGAAAAATAGGAAAGGTTGTTTGCCAAAATAGCATAAGTATTATAGTTATCTGCTTATATAACTTTTCAAGTAAAGAAAATCAGAGATTTTTATTAGAAGCAACTGACTACATTGTTAAATTGACATTATTTGGGTCCACATTTTGCATCAGTAAAAATGAATGGAAATAGACAGTTTTTATATTCATAACCACACTTAATAGCTGGGGACATCTTAATGTATGCAGTCTAATAAAATGTATTGTGTATATGAATAATAGATATTCTTAGTTCAAAAACATTTGAAAACTTTATACTTCAATATTAATTATCAGATTATTAACAATTACAATGTTCTTGGGAATTTGCAGGATCCTTTTCTGACAAAAGATGAACCACAAGGTACTTATGAGCCTTACGAACTTGGACAGAAATTAGGAATTTGGGTCAATAACTCTGATGGAGTCACACCAGCTGTTGGCAAGGTAAATGCCTTGAAGAATAGATGAATACCCCCTTCTGTATTAGTGTTTGGTTAAAACAAAATCACAATTCATATGTTATCACTGAAATGGTTTCACCTGAATTCAATTAAGAAATACTATGTGTAGCTTCTCAAGCTGAGTATTTGGAGCATTGGCCTGGATACTATGACTTTTTAAGAAAGAATTTAAGTCCCATATAATTGGTATGAAATACAAAGAACATACTAACACACACTGTAACATTCTTGAAAAGGCACATTTTAATAAGCATGACATAATTATGTTGACTGAGATTACATTGGAAAATTAAGTTCATGTAGATTGAGGAATAACACATATAAAATAATTCTTTAATGAAAGGAATTCTCTCACATTTTTCTTTTACACGTGGAAATATCTTTAACACTTCTGCTGATGATCAAAGCAGTAATTTGTAAGAAAATTGTGTAATACTGACATAAAAAGAATAAAGTGACAGTTATTCTTTTCCTAAAATATACATTTTATCATTTCAATTTACTTTCCTCCAGATTTCAAATGCATGTAGCCATATTTTTACACAAATGGGCAATAATAACATATGACATTTAAAACTTTTTAAAAACTATAACAACATTGCAAATATATATTCATGGTAATATATATGAATCTATCTCATCTTTTGAAATAGTTATGTGATATTCCACTGTTCTCATGTAAGGAAATTAGTTTAACCAATTCCCAATGATGAAAATGTTCTTGTTTACCATACCTTAACATTATAAGCAAAGCTGCAGTAAACATGTTAATACAAAGTGTTTTATACTCTTGTTGCATGCCCATATATGTTTTTTAAACATTATTATTACACCTAAAAATTTATATTGCAATTTGAAGTGACTTGACATCTATACAACACTGAGCCTTCCCATCCACAAATCTCTCTCAATTTATATCTGTTCTTTTGAATACTTCATTAACATTCAGTGGTTTTCATTAAAGTATATCTATGGCCTTTGTTCACACCAAACCTATCTTAAAGTTTTGTTGCTATTATAAATATAATTTTTACATTTTCTAATCCTTGTATGGGTATTGACATAGATTTATGTGTGGAAAACAATGGCTGAATATAAAAGAACAAGGCAAAATATGATTTCATGCACTATTTTATGGTTGTAGCACTGGACAAGGATGTGGGGGTCTATTCCCATGCTACTGCAAAGTTGTTGTGTAGTTTTTCTATGCCCTTGATTAAGGTATTTAATTCCACTGATTCTCAGTTTCTATTCGTATGACTCAAAATGCAAAATAAGGGCCAACTATAGCTATTTCTACACTGTATTAGGTGAGTTATTACTATTTAGTTTGACTGACTTGTCCATCATAGGCCTGGCCTCCGGGAGACTCAGTGTATCCAGATTACACCAGCCCCAAAACAGCACAATGGTGGATACAGATGTGCATGGAATTTAAAAACATCCTTGATTATGATGGGATCTGGATTGTAAGTCTGAATTTATTATTTGATTTTTCCCCTGGTGACAAAGGAAGATGTTCACCTACTTCTCTTTTTATACTTTACAGTAAAATGAAGAAAGTGAATTTTTCCCCCTCCTGTTTGTTGATAGGCTCTGCCTGAACTGTTCTGATGCACCCCGGAGGGGAGAACTACTTCCTGTAGCAGTGGCAGCATCTTGCCTGCTCTCTTTACCTGTGCTTTATCTTCCTCTGGATGAGGCTGGTTTATGCATTCATTACTGTTTATACCTACTCAGTGCAGGGCAGTGGGGAAGCAATGGTTGGGGAGCTAAACTGACAAGACCCTAGGCTGGTGCTGATTGAGCACTACTGGAACAATCACAACTCACATGTCTAATAGGCCCCACACGCTACCAGAGAGACACTTGCAAACAGAATGGTTTGACCAAAAGATTGAGTGAAAGCTAGACCACTCTTACTCAATAGAGGGGCAGTTTGCCCTACCTGCAGCATAAATTGTTGTTTCTGTCTTTGCTCATGTTTCCCTTCCCAGTTTTCCTCATTTTTGTGTATTTAAACTCAATGAACTCATCAACATGTAGCCTTCATATCAACTTCTCCATGGAGTCATCACTGTTATTCTTACTTGTACTAGTTCTTCCTTGCTCTTATTTCAAGAAACACTGATTTTGATTATTTATTCTGTATCAGAAGGCATTGAGGATACACTTATAAAAATTTTTGCCTTCAGGGTCTGGCATTTTTGTGGAAGATATAGATATAAATAAGTAAAACATATAGTATGTTGGGCAACAGTGATTATTAAAGAGAAAAATTAATCTGGGAAGTGGGTATGTTAGTTGACTCAGGCTACTTAGTCTATTCAGACTGATTGGTTGATAAAAAGCAAATCAATTTCTCATAGCTCTGGAGGGGTTAAGGCTGACATTGGGATGCCAGCATTGCAGACTTCTCATTGCACCCTCACATGGTGAAGAAACCCAGGGAGTTCTGTGGGGTCTCTTTTATAAAAAGCACTAATCCCATCCAGGGAGGCCTTCACCCTCATGACCTAATCACCTTCCAAAGGCCCCTTCTACTACCATCACCTTTGGGTGTCTGAATTTCAACATGTGAATTTGGAGGAGGGGCAGGAGCATTCAGGCGGGGTTGGGGTTGGAGATTTAAAAGCATAAAAAAAGTTTACAGCCTAAACAGAGTGGTCAGGGAAGGTTATAACTGATGACAAAGACCAGAGGCTGAGCCCTGGGGATATCTAAGGGAAGACCATTGAGGCAAGTGAACAACACAGGCAAAAGCCCTGAGTAGAACATGCTTGGTGTTTTCCAAGAATAGCAAGGCCAGTGTAGCTACAGCAGAGTAATCCGGGGGGACAATCAGAGAGCAAAGGGTCAGAAAGATATTGAGGCAGTATAACAGAAGGCATCGTGGACCAACTCTAATGTCTTCAGGTTTTACTCTGAATAGGATGGAAAAACACTGGGGGATTTAGCGCATAGGTGTCAAAGGATCTTTCTAGTCACTATATTGGGAATAGGTTATAGGAGGGCAAAAAACAGTGTGAAAGTAGATATGAATCCAGATTTTATTGAGCTTCATCAGATTTAGGCAGCTCTCTGGAATAAAAATTATTAAAAGTTACAAATAGAATTGAATGGATAGAATTATGAAGAGGTCATGCAAAAAAAAATAATAATAAAACCATGAAATTTAAGTTTTCTTGGCTTTCAAATGTATCTACCTCTGGGCCCAAGTGGAAGAGAGAGACCAGTTAAGTTTGTGATAATCAGGCAAGACGTGATGGTAGTATCATCTGGCAATGCAGTGAATAAGATATGGCCAGATTATGTATATATATATATACATATATATATTTTTAAAGATTGTATTTATTATTTTTAGAGGGAGGGGAAGGGAGAGAGGGAGATAGATATCAATGTATGGTTGCCTTTCGCCTGCCTCTAGCCACAGACCTGACTGGAGACCTGGCTTGCAACCTTGTTATGTGCTCTGGCTGGGGAATCAAACCAGTGACCTTTGGGTTCGCAGGCCAGTGCCTTATCCACAGTGCTACCAGCCAGGGTATATGTTTATATTTTGAAGACAGAGTTGGCAGGATTGATCAACAGATTAGATGAAAGCTACAAGAAAAAAATATAAGAATAATTTGTGTCTACATTCATTGGAAGTTTGGAATTACCTTTCACAGAACAGGAATGGTAGTCTCTATTTCTGTATTCTGTGATATTTATGTATTTGTGAAACTTGCTATATACCTTTGAAACACTATCTTGTTGATTGCTATGCCTCACAGAGCTCCTAGCTTATCATTGCATGCATTTAGATATTCAAAATATGTCTGTTGAATGAATGAATGATTTTAATGTGTGCTGTGTTCCTAATGAAACGTAAGAAAACTAGGCCTATCATTAATCATTGAGTTTCTATTCTTATGTAAGGATATGAATGAACCATCCAATTTTCAAAATGGCCAACATCCAGGATGTGAAAAGAATCATCTAAACTACCCACCTTATGTGCCTGGTAAGTATGTTCCAAGTGTCAAATGATTTTTAAACATTTTTATATTTCTTGGGAAAAAGTCTCTTTAATGCCATCAGTTTGTTTAAGGAAAGTGTACATTTTTCTTTTATAGCTCTCAGATCTAGGAATAATCCAGGAAATTTAGAACATGTATGAGTACCTACTGCATTCCTTTGGTGGGAATACCTTGGAATGTTTGTGAATTGTGTCCTTACTTCTCTAAGAAGGATCTAATGGCTTCCTTTCTTGGATATTCTTATAAGATGGCAGGGAGGTAAATTTGTTGGTGTGATGTCACAGCTGATTCTTATGAGTTCCTTCCTTTGGCTACAAGATGCTTATAATTTATTATTTCCACAATTTTTGCTGTTTCCATAATTAATCACATACAATTAAAAAATGCTACAACATAGGAAAGTTGTGAAGATTTCTTTGAGAAGCAGAGTTTTGCAGTCAGACTCAGGCCCTATCCTTGCCTGCAGACTTCTAGATTGATTACAGCACTTCAGTCACATTTCCCTTAAAATTACAGCCATTTGCAAGTACAGTGATTCAGTTCCCAGTGAAGCTGAAACAAAAGGGAAAAGCGAAAACAAATGAAATCCACTTCTGAGACTGATAAAGTCCTACCCACATTCCTTGACTCCATGAGCTACCAAAATACCCCTACAAACATGTGGTAACAACTTGGTAGGTAGAAGAAATGGTGTTCAAATGTGCTCCCTTCTCTCATTGTTTGGTGAACTATCTAAATGGAAATATCAAATAGGTGATAAGATGTATTAAATCTGGAGAAAAGCAACCTGAGCTTGAGATTAAAAAAAAAAAAAATCCTGGGAATTATATATATATATATATATATATATATATATATATATATATATAAATGGTGTTTTAACTCACAGAGATGGCTGAAACAATGTATAGAGAATGTCAGAGGGTAAAAGATGAACTCAAAAAATGGGCCCTCCAACCCTGAGTCCCAAGTAGACCCATACCACAACATTTACATTTCAGATACAAATAGAAATTCAGTGAAGAAAACGAAATGGAAGCAATTGGACAGGGATGAGGGAAAACAGGCAGGAGGGATGCTTTGTGTCCCACATGGGGAGACTAAAAAACAATGGAAACATATGCCATTGTCTGTTCTGTCAGATGATGTCAAAAAGTTAAACAAGGTGAGTGCAGAATGTGTTCAGTTCAGCAATCCGGAGACTGGAAGTACCGACAATATTAGTGTCAGTGGAATAGTGGGAATAGATGTCACACTATGTTCTGAGTGAAAGGGAGTGAGGAGGTGGAGAGGGAATGTACACATACCGTCGGTAGGTCTCTCTGAAATGAGCATACAAATGGGGCTGTAACTGAGAAGAATGTCAGTACAAGGGATGTGGTTTTACCGTCTGCTTTTTACAAAATGAGAGATACTAGAGTGTGTCTATTTGCTGTCAGAAAATGAGCCACTTGACTGGACAAAGTGGCTAATGCAAAAGAAAGAAGAGGTAATTCGAGGACTGAAATCACCGAGAAGAGAGCCTAGGATAGCATTTTGTGTGAAAAGAAGGAGCTTTCAGGGAATAGGCACACCCGATTGCTGCTGGAGGAAGAAGAACCTGCCTACAGATGCACAGAGCTGGATGGACTAGCTGGTGGGAGGCTGAAGATCTTCCCATTAGAAAAGCTTCTGCCCTGTAAAGGTTTGACTATCAGTGGAAGTGATAAGAAAAGTGGGATTGAATTTGAGGAGTAGGACATTTTCAGAGATAGATCTGCTACAGTCCTATCAGATAGTGGCAAAGTGAATTTATGACGAAAGCACGGTGGGATTCCCAGGCAGTATTGAGGATTCATTTGTATTTTGCATTCTTGAAGCAAAGGATGAGGAATAGAGAGAATGAGACCTCAGGGAGTCAATGGAATTATACACAATAATTCCAGCAACAAGCCACCTGAGTCCTATTCCTGCCTAGTGGGTATAGAGCACCACCCCCAGGAAGGTGGCCCGCTGGAGGACAGGCAATGACACAACACATGTCACATTGGCTCCAAATCCTTGCTTACTCCCTTTCTGGGCTGGGGAACCTTCTTTTGGCTGTAAAATGGGAAAATGAATTCAAATTTTGCAAGGTGGGGATTTAAAAATCTATAAAAACCAGACAAATGACCTGAAATAAGTGTACGAAAAATAGCCACTATTGTATCTGTTACAAGCAATTTAGAAGGATTTAAATTCAACTCCAAGAGCTCTGCAAAATACTACAAATAAGCGATTAACATACGGGGTGATTATTAAAACTGTTTTCTATCATTTTTATTGCTTCAGGGCACAAAGCCAGAATTAGTGGAGACAGCCTTCATTTTTACCCTGACTGAGGTCATTCTTTTAATAATGATAGCCTGATGCTTAGCTACCTTTCTTCTGATTTATAGGCTTTTAAATAATAAGTCTATCACTGTGTGAAACTTAAAAAAAAAAATAGGAAAGAATATGAATCAGAGAAGAAAGGGACTGTTAATACCAACCAGGGACATGAATGACAGAAACAAGACCAGTGAAGTTCTGATGCATTCTTTCCAAAATAGAATTATTGTGAAAGGCATTGAAGGAAAATCTGCTGGTAGTCAGGGCGAGTGTTACCAAGATACTGAGTCTAATGACTGAAGTCTGATGCTGCATTGGATGAATACTCTTATTCCTTGTGCTATTTTTAACCAACGTTAAATTCTTTTTTTCTCTTTTACAATTCAACAGTGTAAGGCAGCAATTTTCAACCAGTGTACTCTGGCAGGCACACTAGATGTTCAGCAAGAATTTTTAAAGCATGCAATACCTGACTATTTAGTAAGGAGCACTGACTTCCTTTCCCTTAGATTGTCAAATTTAAAAAAAAATGACCACAGCCAACACTATAACCATCCAGCGTGAATAAATCAAAATTATACCTATTTTTGTCACAGCGACAAAAAATACATTTTCAGTGTGCCTCAGAATCTTAGGAATTAGTTTATGTGTGCTGGGAGATGAAAAAGGTTGAAAATCACAGATCTAAGGTTTACCTTTTGTGTAGTCTGTTTGATTGGTAACTGTTTCTGACTGTATAAAGTTAGGCTTTTGAGAAAATTAGGAGTTACATTCTGGTTAAAGTACAGGAGTTCCATAATTACCACTGCATTCCAGTGGGTAATAATGTACATTTGTTCCAGTTTTTTCGTTATGGCTGGGCAGGCTGGCCTTATTATGATATTGTTAGTACTGCAATTGTTCTGTCAGGAGTGAAAGAACATGATGAGCCTCCTGCCTTCATCTACAGGGGCAAGAAAATTATTACACAATATCTAGATTCCTGTGTCACTATTTTTTAAAGGATTTTATTTATTATTTTCAGAGCGAAGGGCAGGGAAGGGGGAAGGAAGGAAGGAAGAGAAGCACCTGCCTCCAGCTACAGACCTGGTTGGAGACCTGGCTTGCAATCTGGTTATGTGTCCTGGCTGGGAATCGAACCAGTGACCTTTGGGTTCGCAGGTTGGTGCCAATCCACTGAGCCACCAGCCAGAGCCCTGTGTCACTATTTTATGTGAACTAAAAATAGCTTTAACTTGACCTGAGCTATGGATGTAGTTGAATTTAAGCCACAACTGGTGCTATGGTAAGGCGAATCAGTTGTGTTTTACATTTCAAGAAATCATTAAAAGTTTTGTTAGACTTACTCTAAAATGCATAGATTTAGAAATTAAATGTCAGGAGGCTCTACATTTCTTTAGAAACATACATTCTTTTCTTTTTTTTTTAAATTTAATTTTATTGTTGTTGTAGTACATCCATCTCCTTTTTTGCTCCCCTCTGTCTCCTGAAACATACATTCTTTTCAAAATAATAACAGGTTGGGAGAAAATTTTGTGGTAGAAACAAAATTGCTTTAAATGAAAGTGATTTTCTCTCTTCCACCCCACTTTCCAGGGAGACCAAATCCTTTTTGTATTTAACATCTTATGTATCTTCAGTTTATGACAAAGACAGCTTTGGAATGACATTAAACTCTTAATTTTGAATATCTAAAAGAGAGACAAACATTGCAAGGCAGGAGAATATGGATTACCATGAGATTTCCTTGTGGATTAGGCTATCCCTGTCACTCTATTGAACAAAATGCATTTAAAAACTCATAAAAGCTAAAAGCAACGATTCCAGGAGAAAGACCAAGAAACAACAGAAATATAAGAGTAAGGCAACTCACAGAATGGACCCCTAGAAGAGAACCCCATTAAAGCCACTGTATTAAGGGCTGTCTCTGAGTAGGTTAGTTTTAAGTCAAACACCCTCTGTGATACTTCCTGTACATGTTTTGAGAGGCATGATTTGACTTTGAAAACCTCTAGCTCTATGCACAGGGGAGATAGGCAGATCAGATGTTGGAAGGCTGGCACCTGTTCAAATATTAGGAACATCTCCAGGGCTTGTGCTTTCCCAGAAGCAACACTGTTAGAGGTAAATCACCTTCACCCAAACATTTCCTTTAACCGCTTTGACTGCAAGGGTCAGTGTGAGGCTGTTGGATGACAAATCTTTAACCAAGTGCTGCAGCTTTTGCTTCAGTGCTGCATGAGGTAACACTACATGGCTTTCAGCCTATAACACACCCTTTTCACCCTGGTCTTTTAGCAGCTACTTCTTTCCCACATTGCAGGTTTTTACACCTATACTTCTTTGGAGAATTATTAAGAACATATGATAAGAAAGATTTCCATATTATGGGACCTTGTGTTTTAGTAGGACCTGATTGTCACATATAAGCAAATCCACATCTAATTTACTTGTTCCAGGTGGTAACACAGTGATAGACTTAGGGAGTAGGGAGTTATCGTGAAGAGTAGTTGAATCTCAGCTTCAAAAAGAAGTTGGGGAGATTGAAAATCTACCAAGAAAATGATAAAATATTAGGCAAGGAGATAGAACATCTTTGTAAATTTAGTGAACTATTTTAAAAGTAATTGTACTGAGTGCAAAATCATTATTTTTTCACTTGAAGTGAGTGCTTCCCAACTCAGAGAAACAGCAACCATAAGTCACCTCTCAATTACCCTATTACTGGTACCATACTATTAGTAGGAATACTTAAAACTCTTGCTAGGTGGGTTAGTTTTCTGTTGAAACCCTACCACATTGCCACAAATTCAGTGGCTGGAAAATCAACCCAAGTTTATTATCTTTCAGTTTTGTAGGTTAGAAATCTTACATGTGGGTGGCTCATGGGTTCAAAATCAAGATGTTGGCAGAGCTGCATTCCTTTCTGGAAGTTTTAAGGAAGAGTACCTTTATATTTCTTTTCCAGCTTCCAGATGTTTACTACATTCTTTGCTTCATGGCCTATATCCTCTACCTTCAAAGCCAGATACACATGTTTTTAACTCTTCTTCTACCACTTACAACACAATTGGCAGTTTCTACGCTTTTAAGAATCATGTCATTACATTGGATGCACCTGCATAATCTAAACTAGTCTTCCTATGTTAACATCTTTAATCTTAAGCACATGTGTGAAGTCCCTCTTGACATGTAGGTAACATATTCACAGGCTCCAGCATTAGGATATGGACAGTTTGGGGGATCATTATTCTACCTAATATTTCATGATTCCGTTTTTAAAAATCACTATCTAGTCTTCTTTTGCTAATATTTAGATTCAGTTTGCTTTCTCCTTACTTTGGTACCAAATTGTGCACAAACCTTTTCTCAAACTTATTACATTTCTTATACTTGATCATTTTTCGCAAAACCACTCTTCAATTTTTTCCTCTGTAGCGTAGAGGATCCAGACAGATCCGTGGCTGGAGGCAGGTGAAAGGCAACCATACATTGATGTCTCTCTCCTTCTCTGCCTCTCTCCCTTCCCCTCTCTCTAAAAATAATAAATAAAATAAAATAAAATTTTCAAAAATCTTCAGGAAGAAAATCATTATTTGGTTTGAAATTTTTTTCTTATATTTAACCTAAAATTTTATACTTTAAACTTATTTCCTCTTCAATTTTTTTGTATCAATAAGAGATAATTTCCTAGTTGTGTTATGTGAAAATTCTTTATACATACTCCTAATAAATGAGCTTTTGCTTTGTTATGTATAGTACAAGATGCTAGATGCCTACCATCTATGCCATTGGTCCAAGTTCTTGGGCAGAAAATCCCAAAGACAGCTCAGGGTCTAATGAAGGTGACCAACATGTAAACATAAAGTGAAATACAATCAGGGACTTCTAGGTGATGATAGCAAAATGAAACCACACCAATATTAATGACGTAGGGGACAATTGTAAAAAATAAAATTTTGTCCATAGCAATCAAAAAATGAAAGGGATGCCCTGGCTGGTGTGTCTCAGTGGATTGAGTGCCAGCTGGTGAACCAGAAGGTCACTGGTTCCATTCCTTATCAGGGCACATGCCAGGGTTGAGGGCCAGGTCCCCAGTTCGGTACTCAAGAGGCAGTCACACATTGATATTTCTCCCCCTTTCTTTCTTCCTCCCTTCCCCTCTCTCTAAAAATAAATAAATAAAATCTTTAAAAAGAATGAAAGGCAATTCAGTCTTATGCCATTGCCTTCAAAATTGTCAGAGGGTGTTTCAGCCCATTTTTCCCTACAAAACAGAACCTGTGGCAAATCTTATCTGGGAATGATGGGTTTCTTTTGTGAGGGAGGGAGTGGAGGAGTAGGAGGCAAGAAGGGTAAGGAAGAAAGTGAAATGAGGTGGGGCAGAAGGAAAGCAAATACAAGATGAAGTTTTACTGAATTGACCAGAGCTTTACAGGAAAATAGAATCAGTTGCTCAGCCATCTTCATTTTTTTGTTAGTCGGGTGTGAATGTCAGTTCATAATGTTTAATTGCAAACCTCTGATTGCATATGAAATTAAGCATTTTTCCTCTTCATTGGCTTTTCAGGTTTTATTGACCTGTTCAATGTTTTTTTTTCCCCTATTTTTATTTTGAACCATTACCTTTAGTTGTATGTATTAAATGTAACTCTACTAACTTCTGGCTTACTTTACACTCTCCTTTTAATATCTTTTATTGAACAAAAGTTTCTAACTAAACTATTGTCAAATTTATCAGTCCTTTTCTTTATCAATTTGTAAGTTAAGAAATACTTCTAAACCTGAATTCATAAATGTACAGTTTTACAAATATTTTATAGTTTTCCCTTTCACATTTTGATCATTAATCTACTTGAAGTTGAATATTTTTTTTTGAGATTTTATTTATTTTTAGAGATGGGGGAAGGTAGAGAGGCAGAGAGGGAGAGAGACATTACTGTATTGCCTTTCACCTGCCTCCAGCTACAGCCCTGGCTGGAGACCTGGCTTGCAATGTGGTTATGTGCCCTGGCTGGGAATCAAACCAGTGACTTTTGGGTTCACAGGCCAGCACCTTATCCACTGTGCCACCAGCCAGGGCCTTGAAGTTAATTTTGAACAGTATGAAATAACACCCTATTTGTTTATTTATATTTAAAAAATTTTTTATTCATTATTTTCAGAGAGGAGGGCAGGGAGGGAGGAAGAGAGGGAGAGCAGCATCAATGTACGCTTGCCTTTCACCTGCCTCCAGCTACGGACCAGGGTGGAGACCTGGTTTGCAACCTGGTTATGTGCCCTGGCTGGGGAATCAAACTAGCGACCTTTAGGTTCGCAGGCCTGTGCCTATCCACTGAGCCACGCCAGCCAGGGCTATTGTTTTTGTAATTTAATTTAATTTTTTTATTACATCCATTGCCTTTTTCCTTCCCTCTGTCCCCTTCCCCACCCACCCACTTCCCCCAACAAAAATCAATCCCACTTGTTGTCCATGACCATTGTTCTTCCATGCTAGTTCCTTGACTAAACTGCTCCCCTCTTTTGCCTCCTCCTATTTTTTTTTTCTTAATATGGAGAAAGAATTGTCCCAGAACCAATGAAAAGCCTATTCTTTCCCCCACTGATCTACAATTTTTTCCTATGATAGATACTTACATGTACTCTGTGTTACTCCTAGACAGCTATTTCTGTTCCATTGATTTTTCTTTCTCTTCACCAATTTGACACTGTCTTGATTTCTACTGAGTTATAATAAACCTTGAAGTAATATGGGAAATAGAGCCTATCACCTTGGTTTTCTTCAAGAATGTTTTGGCTGTTAGACATTAAATCTATAAATTAATTTGGAAAGCATTAACATCTTGCTCTGGCCAGTGTGGCTTAGTTGGTTGAAACAAATCCCATAAGCCAAAAGGTTGCAGGTTTGATTCTCAGTCAGGGTCCATGCCTAGGTTGCAGGGTTCAGTCCCTGGTTGGAATGTGTATGGGAGAAACATTCTCTCTCTCTTGCTCTCTCTCTCTCTCTCTCTCTCTCTCTCTCTCGCTCCCTCCTTCTACTTTCCCTTTCTGTCTCTTCCCTTCTCTCTCTAGAATGAAAAAAAAATTGATATATTTATAATACAGAATTTCCAATGGGATGATGAGTATGATACTTCTCCCCTTTATTTGTCCTTTAAAATTATGTTCATAAAATTTGATATATTTATTAAGTTTTAGACTTATTTGGTTAATCAGTCTTATTTTTCTAGGTTCTCTATATTTTTGATACTATTTTAAATATCGCTTTAATCAATTCACTTTGTATTTATTGCTGATTTATAAATTGTAATTGACTGAGTTTTGTATATTGATTTTTAATCCAGAAAAATGTGTTATGCTATAATAGTAATTCTCATTATTTAACCTGTTGCACGTTTAGGATTTCCTTCCTGTGTAGACATTTACACCACATATGAATTAAGTATAGCATTGGTTCTTCCATTTTAATCCTTTTATCTTTTATTTTATTTTCCCTTGCCCTGTTTCAGTGGGTAAAAACTCCAGTACAATTTTGAACAGAATTGGTAATGACAGGTACCTTCTTGTTCCCAATCTCAATGAAATGTTTTAATATTTCAGAATTACACATGAATTTGGCTATAGGTATTTTTGTAGATAACCTTAAAGTCAGGGAAGTTTCATTTTATTACTATTTTACTGAGAGATTTTATCATGAGTAAAGATAATTTTTTTCAACACTTAAAAGCATCTGTGGAGATGAATTTGTACTTTTAAAAAACATTAATATATAAATTATGTTGATTATTTCTATAATAGTAAACTCATCTTGTATTTCTGAGAGAAATCCACCTTAGTCTTGATACTAATAGCCAACTATGTCCATAAATTCAAAATATAAATAAAAATAATTTATCATATTATTGTAGCAACACTGTTGTCACTGATTGAAAGACATTTAATATTTTCAAGAAGCTTCTACACTAGTAAGGGTGACCAATATGTACATGAAGAAATAAGATGCAATAAGAATATTTATGTTAAGAATGCACATTTATGTTAAGAATGCATATTTATCTTGTTTCATTTTTAGATATCACGGGTGGATTATTGGCTGAGAAAACATTATGTCCTGATTCCAAGACATATCTGGGATATCATTATGATACACATTCTCTGTTTGGCTGGTCACAAGCAAAATCTACTTTCTAGTGAGTAGTTTGTAAATCTTTTTGAAATGTTTTGTTTTAGTATCCATAAATATTTATTAAAATATCCTTTAAGAAACAGGAGCATTTTGTTTAAAGCTGATGTTACAGGTTATTGTTCCTTAATTATTTCAAGGACTAGTAGGTAATCCTCCTCTTCTAAGACTTTATCTTGATGATTTATCATTTTTATTAAATGTCCACATTGATTTTACAATTAAATTTTTTTTAAGATTGTATTTATTATTATTTTTAGAGAGAGGAAGAGAGAGAGGCTGAGAGAGAGAAAGACATCAATGTATGGTTAGCTTTCACCTGCCTCCAGCTACAGAGCTGGCTAGAGACCTGGCTTGCAACCTGGTTATGTGCCCTGACTAAGAATTGAACCAGTGACCTTTGGATTTGCAGGCCCATGCCCTTCCACTGAGCCACCAGCCAGGACCTACAAATATTTTTAACAACCTGTCGCAATAGCAGAAAAGCAGAATGACCTTATTAGAACCCTAACAACTTATAAAGACCACTAAAGCTAAAATCTTGATTTCAGATCCATGTTAGAGACAATTTTGGAATAGTTTTATAATGTAAGAAGTAATTGTTAATGCACTTTAAAGTTGTGCATCACTACTGCCTTATCTTACTTTATCCCCTCTGGATAGAGCCATTTGAAGCCTGGTTAAATATGAATGTGTAAAGTCCCCACCATTGGAGGCAAAAGTCAGGATTTGTGCTGCCCTATGTTTAAAACACCAAGTGCAACATGCTGAAAGCTTGGCCAGCATTTTCTTCTCTCCTGGAATTAATAATTCCAGGTCTTGAAGCATCCTCTCAGTGGCCCCTGATTCATGCTGATCCTCTGTGTTCCACCATTTCTCTCTTATCCTGTGTATATTGAGAGACTCTTGCAGCCTGCATTAGTAGAATTAGGTTCAGGGGTTCAGGTACAGAACACTATGTTTCCATTTACTGCATTCTTGTTTGTCTAAAAGAGGTGTTCATTCCAATTCAGCTTCATTAGAGTACTTTAACAATTTGTCATAAGTATAGGCAAAATATATATGACTCATAGAATCAGCTTGTTTGATTTATAAAGTGAACTCTCAGAAATACTGGCTTTTTAAGTTATCAGGATCAAAATAGAACTGATTATTTTGGTCATATACAAATACATTCCATTTTCATGCTTTGTAATATATCCATTTCCTAGAGCTGTGAATTCAGGGAACTTGATAGTGTTTAGTTAACATGATAGAGAATTACAGAGCTGAAAAAAAACATAGGGTCATTTAACCAGGATTTCCCTTGAAAAACATTTGGGTCTTAACTTGACTGAGAACAAAATTTTTAAATTTATAGTTAACTTGATAGCATTCTGAATATATTTTTAATGAATATATATTTTTAAAGATTCCATTCATTATTATTAGAGAGGGGAAGGGAGGAAGGCAGAGAGGGAGAGAAACATCAATGTATGGTTGCCTTTCACCTACTTCCAGCCACCGAACTGGCTGGAGACCTGACTTGCAACCTGGTTATGTGCCCTGGTTGGGGAATCGAACCAGTGACCTTTGGGTTTGCAGGCCAGCACCTTTCCACTGAGCCACCAGCCAGGGCTGAATATACATTAAAAAATATATTGTGGCTAATAAAAACAACAAAATTATTGGCTTACAAATATTTGAGGTATATTTATTTTTTAAACAATTTATTGAACTTATTAGGGTGACATTGGTTAATAAAATTATTCTATAATGCATAATGTATACATTGTATTGTGTATTTACCACCATAAATCAAATCTCCTTCCATCACCGTTAATCTCCCCCTTACCTTCTTCTACCTCCCTCCACCCACTCTTTCCCTCAGGTAATCACCATACTGTTGTCTGTGTTTATGGTGTGTTTTTTTTCTTTGCTTAATCCCTTTACCTTTTCCACCCTTATTTTAATAAGCCATTTTAAATTTGTTTTGAAAAGGCAAGGAATCAGTTCTTTAGATTTTAGAATGTACTACTCATACCTAAGTTACCCAAGACACTGTTCATTGCATTTAGCTTATCAAGGAATTTGGGCAAGAAGAAGGTGGAGGAGAAGAAGAGAGAGGAGAGTAAATGGGAACCTGTATTCCTCTTCGGTGTTGAAAATTATACCTCTGAACACCTTTTATACGTCAGGGATAAAAAACGAACATGACTTCCAAATTATGAACTTAATAAAACTCAAACAATGAAAATTACTTTCAGGAAGACTTAAAAATAGTTTTAAGTGAAAGCATTAGTAAATTTAAGTAGAGAAGACCTAAAAACTACTGAATTTAT